>CM031239.1:265038485-265638485 GCA_018340775.1 Taxus wallichiana var. yunnanensis | reverse complement strand
GGGTAATCTTATTTTCAGCAGTAAATCAAGGTAAACATTTCAAGGAATCAATAGATATACCATGATAGACTTGAATTACTAAAGGGATGTTAGTAGTAAAGGTCACAAAATTTGTAGGTGGTGGTGGAATAACATGTATTTGAATAAAAATATTAACATGTGGTGAAGGAAGGTGAGAAGGATTGCAAAAACCAGGCCTGTTATAAGGTAAGGTATTGCCAACTCTTCTTCTTCTTGCATAATTTAAAGGTAATGAAATAAAATCAGCAGGAAGTCCTCTTACCGATGATCTTGTAGTCACTTTAGGAATGGAACATGCTGTAAAACTAGTCTGAAATTAGCTTTACGAAGTCAGCAAAAATTTTTAAATTTTTTTGAATGGATTACTACATCTTTGTTATGATAAAAGTGATGCTCTTTCACTTTAAATTGTTGTAATATGCTCAAGATTCGATCCGTGGTCCCACTTGCCATGCCAAAAAATATTGTCTCTTAGAAGTGCACCCTTATTGAGAGATGAAAACAAGGGTTATAATATTTCTTTATCTCTCACTTCCATAGATACAATGGAAACACCTAAGGTATTTGGGTATACCTATTATTGAAGTGAGTCTCCGGTATCGATCTACCGGTTCCTTATTGATGTATACTAAACTAATTTTTTTAGGTTTTGAGGGTAAAAATATTGTTGTAATTGAATTGAAATGGGTTGATACACCAAATTTATTAATGGATTTGGTGAGTACTTGCACAATAAAAGTAAGAAAAAATTATGAAAGCATGATCTAATGGGTTTCAGTTTGATCCTAAGGAAAACACTTGTGTGTTGAGGGAATAAATCACAACAACACAATAGCTAACATGCACACTAATACTCTATAAAAAACACCAAATTTTCAGCAAGGTAATATAATTAATAAGGGAATTAACATTCAAAAAAATTAATGGAAAGATACACACCATTGTGAATAATTGGAAAGGCAACAACTAGTTCTCATTAAAGAGAAAAAATTGGCAAAAATAATCTTCATCACTCTTTTGTCCAAAAGTCCTCCTTGTGCCTTACTAGTGCACATAATATATAGCAAAAATTCTTTAGCCACCCCTTCTAAAAATAGACTACAATCTCTGCTCGCCCATTCATGTTAATTTTACCCCTTTATCATGAATAAATAAAGGAATAAAAATAGACATGCTAATTATAATGAGGAAATAATAGTCATTTATATACCCTTAATACTATTTGATAACCCTAAGTACCTCATCCTATCACCCAACAGCCTTTGGGCACTCACGAGGCATGCACGGGTGTCAAGCCCTCCTTTATGTGAGCTTTGTGAGAAGGTTCCACCATTAATGGAGGATGATTTGCAGAATTAGAAGTACATTCACTTATTTAAAAAGGTAGAAGGTGCAACTAATAAATCCACACATTAATGCATTACAGAAGCTAAATAACATTTGTAAGAAGCATAATAAACTAGATCTAAGCCATGATAAGTCATATAACATGAGGGTTTACACCCATAAAGAAGTTATAAAAATGAACCCACATATATATTGATTTAGAATAGTTCTGGTAGCCACATTACATTCAAAAGGGTCATCTCAGACCATATATATATGTAATTATAGAGACTTGTCTCTATAAATCTCACGATATGAGACCCTAACTATAAGTTTTCCTTCTCTAACCCTTATTATAGATCCCAGTACCCATACATATGATTATGGCATCCCTAACAACCCTTTGCACTAAGTACTCTAAACCCTTAGCTTTTCTGCAGCACTTTGTTACTCCCATTATCTTTCTCTGCATTCTCTATGTGTGTTTGTGTCTATCTTCTCTCATCTCCATGTCTCTAGCCTGATCATTTCTTCATATAAGATCATAACACACTGCCATGTCTTATCTAAGCGTAGATTTTGCACCAAGTGTTGATGTGGTCCTCCATTGGTGAATTCTTATCCCTTTGCAAACCCTCCCCTACATGTAATGATGTCTTACGGAAATATTCCATGTCGGGAATCCCATTGTTGACCTCGAGGTTCCGAGGATGGCACCTTATCCACTCATCATGCCTAGTTAGGTGCTCATGTTTTTCCTCGATTTAATATAGAATTTCAAATATGGCTAAGTCCCGTAAACCCGTGTTATGCCTCCCTGTGCATGCCTTGGTTTCATTTAAACCCCTTTGTCTTGTGCAATTTCCCCGATTTCCCTTCTTCTCACTTCTCCTACATGCGAGGCACCCTTTGGTATTTACCCAATATTTCAGGTCCCAACACCACCCCACACTATGCATGTTCTCGATCCTTTGAAACATCTTGCTTCTTCAGAGAATAAAGAATAGTGGAACATGGAAAATATTAATAAAGAATGAAAGAACAGAAGAATCTTCTACTGCTATAAGAGGAGTGGGAATTCCTTCTTCACTTTGTTGCCTTAATCTCTTCCTAGGAATCCACCACACCTGTACTTACTAAAGTTAGTCACCTACTAGAGTGCTCAATTCATTAATATCAATTTGTTTGTCTTAGAATTAAATACATCTATAATGTCTTCTAGTTGTTTGCTAAGATCGCCTAGCATGTGCATTCTACAATTGATATAGGGTATAACTCCTTAAGCTAATTATTAATCGAGCCCCATAAGGTTTTGATTGCTTCCTACTTTTTGTCAACCTTGGTTAGGAACTTATCACACTCATTACTGTTTCCCTAGTTCTCTTCTTAAAATTCCTTGGATCTGCCTCATGCGTAGCAACCAATATGCTTTCTACCTTGTCTTTTTAGTGCAATATTCGTATACAACCTTGTCCATTTGCACATGATCGTTTTTATAGTGGCGAGGAGATTTGAATAAAAATTAATTGTCTCCCTAATCTTTAATTTTTATTCCTTGTTCTAGTGCATCATTTCCTCTCGCTTGATTCCAATGTAAGTTATTGTCTTTCTACGGTAGGGATGTGGGTAAATTATTCCAAGAATTACATTTTGACTCATATTTGTGAGAGGTAGGGCTAGGTATGGGTACTTCAAGATGATGCCGTTTGAAATAATCTCTATTTTTCGATGGATCTCATGCACCTTTCCCTTTTCCTCCCTTAACTCATGCCTTAATTGTACAATGATTAACTCCTCTGCTTTAAATCCTTGTCTCTTTTCAAGGATCTATTAATTTTTATTTTCAAGCTCTTCCTTCAAGACCCTTATTATGTCATTTCTCCCAAATATCCTCACCTCAACTTATATTGATACTTTATTGAGCGCATTGAAAGATTTCTCATCAGATAATTGTTGGGCATTCGGAAGAGGGTTTAATCCCTTAGCATCTGGTATCTCCATCAACAACTCATGGTTAACCTTGAATTCAAGCTCATCAACATGGGACTCAAAGGACCAAGACAACAATTTCCTCGTGTGCTGGGTATAAAACCTCTTCATCAAGATAAGACTAGGCAAGGAGTTGTTTTTAAGGCATGATACTTTGGAAATGTATGCGCTTTGGATCATTAATGTAAGTCATTTCTTGTCCCTACACTAGTAACATACCCTTTCCACCTATGTGCACTACCTTTGGTAAGCTAACTTCCTAGCTAGGATCTCCACCAATGCTTTCATACTCCTTTCCAACACTTTCACTTTCATCCATCTCCTTTTGTACTTCTTTGGTGTTACACTCCACCTCTTGATCCGCCAAGTTGTTTATAATTATTGTCACCTCCCTCTCTGCAGCATCCTCTATCTTTTACTTAGAGGTTTGGAGAATTTTGATCCTTCATGTTGACTTCATCACTTGCCCCCTTACTTTGTGAGCGCATCCTTCATCCTCATCCTTCTCTTCATTTATCTCTTCCTCTAACTCATGTATGTTGTACACAAGATGGTTCTAAGCCTCACCATGCTCTTTATTTTCATTTTCAATCTTCATGCTCTTAATTTCTTGAGTCCCCCTTTTATGTTACTCTTTTCTTTTTCCTAACTTATGATTCCAATATTGGAGACTCTTCTTTTCTTATTCCCTAGGTGACTCCTTTATTTTAGAGGATTCTTCTTTTGTAGGGACTTCTTTTACTATTTTGCCTCTTCCTAGGGTGTCTTCTCTTTCTCTTCTACGGGAGACTTATTAATCCTTGCATAGATGCTTGGTTTTGCACCCGACCCTAGCACACTTTTAGATAACACTATATGCGTACATGTATGTACCCAAAATTGTAGAGTACTGCACTACTAGAACAATGTAACACGTGCCCCAATGATGATACAGTCTCCTTGCAACTTGATCGGGATCCGAGAAAAGATCTCCAAGTATGTGTTAACATCCCGCATGTCCCACTTAGCCCTTGCATGCTTTTTTTTCTCTTATCCCTCTTTTTCTTCATGTTTCGGTCTTTAATTACGAAACCGCTGCCTTACAGGCGGTGGTCTTGTGACCGCCACCTAGGTAGGGTGGCGGTTCTGTAACCGCCACCTTGCTCAGGGTGGCGGTCATTCACGCATTTTATAGAATGTTCTTTTTAACGCGAATCATGTAAAATTTCAATGTTTACCAGCTTTTTTCACCACCTTTGCTCGTATTTATGATTCTGGTTCCCTGGAATAGTGTTTTTGCATTGTTTATGGTTAAAGAGTTCAAATTAGTTTTCACCTTTGGGTAAATGGGGATTCTATAAATAGCTGGTTGATCTTCAAGCAAATGGCCCCTCAAAAATTACCTCTCATCTTCTCATTTCATAGTTTTCAGTTGTTACATGCATAGTTAGTATTGTTTTGCTATTTAGAAGCCACATAATCATCTTGTGCTAGTGTTGTTACTATTTCACACAATCAATTGAGATAGGATAGTTTTATTTTCAGTCAGAAGCTATTACAGTTATAGGTTTTGTTTGTCAAAAATAATAGCTTCATGTTCTAGATGTTTTGTGTTGTATGACTTGCAATAAATCCAACTAGGAATTGCATAAACCAAGATCTGTTCTCTTGCGTTATCCTTCTCCTAGTCACATTGTATTCATCCTACATCCAAAGCTGCCATTGTTCCAATATCTACTTCTGATTCTAGCATTACACACTTTTCTAGATTCACGTGAGCACGAAGGATAGAGGAGACCACTATTATGTAAAATCCGGGTTCAAGATTTCAAAGTTCTAGTTAAATTATATAAAATAGAATAGTTAAAGCATTTCATTTCAGTTAATCTCACTTTCGATATCGCCAGGAAGCGTGGGGATTGATAGTTTCGAGAAACTATGATTCATTCCTCACTTCTAAGGTAGGATCGACAGTCTTTCAAATAGATTAGATCAATTATTTTGTTATTTAGAATAGACTTACAACTACATAGGCAAGTAGCTATACTCAATTTGCCTTATTTGTTTTAAATTCATCATTATTTTAGTTTTCAATTGCTAGGTATTTTAAATAATCACTCTTTCAATTTCATTAAAATAGTTCGTAAAAAAATAAAAATAGAGAAGTTATATATGATGTATATATACTTTACCTAGTTAGTTTTACTTTGCTTGATTAGATTTACATTGTTTCTTTTGTATGACAATCACGGGACCTAGGAAGCCCAGAGAATATTTATTTGAGCCAATCGTACCTCAACCCAATCTTGTGGCAGCAATAACTGACATAGATCAAAATCTTAGAATCCAAGTCTTCCAAGTAATAATAGACCTATAAGAAATTAGTGCACAACCGAGAGCACTAAACATAGAAGATGAAAAATCACATACATTCGGTCAAACTAGCTAAACTACAAATTACCCTAGATAAATATCCACATGACTGTAGAAGGGCTTGAATAAGAGAAAACATTCGGTTGTGATCCTTTGATCCCATATCCAGATGCAGGAGACATTCTCACTGACATAGACACTACCTTAAGAATTGAGGTTGCTGGAATGCACATAAGGTACTCTGAGAAGGTTGTACAACTTTTAATTCTAAATATAGAGGCTGAAAAGGCATACGAATACTAGATATTAGGGGTTAGGGATTGATTCTACATATGACCATAGGAGGACCACAATGACCATGAATCTACGGTTGCGATACACAAGTCCCACAACCCAACAGGCCTGCGGGACAATCCAACGTTGATGCTAGTTTATGCACATTAGTATTTAGATCCACTCCACTTCCACCGAGATATTATCACATAGTTATCCTTGTTAGATATAGCAGCTAACGAAGCTAAAGATTTCTGGACTAGACCAGAGAATCACCCATAGAATCCACTATATATCCATCATCCATCTTATGACCTGTTTGAGATATACATGAAACAATCCTAGGTCATTTTCCTTGTATCCCAAAACCTATAGATTGGATCACGCTAGAGCTTGATATTGATTGGAGCCTTCGAGCAGTCATCCTCACCAACCGATCTATCACGCTAGTTTAGGTTAGGAGGGCCTTCATTGCCTTAGATTTGCAGATTCCATTAGTGCGTGTTGAAGACATAAGATTTCCCAATTAGTTTGTCCATACCCCATGTATATTCCATCCCCATTGGTTGTCTTAGCACGACCTCGGGAGGTCGGGTGCAAGGAAGAGTTACTTGTAGATTCCCATGCTCACTTGTCACTTTTCCATCATACAAAATTGGTGAACCTGACGTGAAATAAATAGTTCTTCCTCTTTTATTTTTCACTTCTTCCATCCACCTTCACTCTTTCCCATTATTCTGCGGGTATTCATATACCCCGAATATGTTGGGATTCGATGCATATGGCAGACCTGTCCTAGGTATTTACGCATACTACAATCAACTGAATAGATAGCCATCACCCTTGCTCTCAGCATGGGGTGAAAACTATTCAACTAACCGATTGTCAACACAAACTCTGCCTCCAAGGACTAGATATAGTTCTTCTTTCCAAATAGAGGAGTTGGACTAGCTCACTCAAATGCAACAACTAGAGCCTTCAGGCTCACACAACATGACATTTACGGTAGAATCGGGTTCATCTCCTCGGTTATTGTTTAGACCGCAAACTAGTAGACAATCAAATCCATATCTTCTTTTAGATGATGAACATTTAGTGCATTATGCCAGGAGTGAACAACGCTCTTAGATAATGTACCCACCTATATGAAGTTTACAAACATGACCCGAGGTCTCGCTTCAAGAAAACACCTCCATGCTGCTACCTATGGGAAATTCCCTCGGTGAAATTTGGTAGGGTAATGATCAGTTCATATCAGGGTATCATACCCCTTTGAAACCTCGGGATATACAAAAAATGCCACTCAGGAAAAATACTATGACTTCACCAAATAAAATCATCTCCACTTTACTAGAAAAAGTTAGAGGGTTAGAACTTGCTCAAGCAAGTCAAAATTCTCAATTCATGCAGGTAGGAAATTCCAATCCTCTGTATCATCCTAGCCAAGTAGACCTCCTCACAGGAATAGTCATGTTGGGAATGCCTCCTCAGTATTCACAACAAACGCCAACTAGAACCACGTTTTCTAACACCGTTCCAGTGGAAAATATGATACCTCCCGACTTAGTGCAAACCAATCCATTTGTAAGAAATGCTCCTCCATACTTAAACATGTATTCCAAATCACCGTAGGGAGATATGTTCTCTTCTCTTGGCATGTTCACTTTCGAACCACGGGGATTTCTTATGTCCCCTGCAAATGCATACGCCATGCCATATCAACAACCCTTTCCACCTCCACCCCCTCAAACAGATGCCATCAATTTTCAAAACCTATGCGATAGGAACTTATTCAGAATATTTGAAAGAGCCCTTAGACTTTACTATACAAAGCATCATGCTTCCAATACCTATTCCTAATTTTCCCAAATACAAAGGGGAGGGAAACTTGAATGCACACATTAAGGCCTATGCCATGACCATTCGATAAGCGATCCCTTGGGATGCGGTTCTTGCCAAAATATTCCACAAAACTTTAGAGGGCATTACCCTCAATTGGTATTATAGAATACCTGAAGCTTCCATCCATTCATTTAAACAACTTGTTTCAAAGTTCATCAAAGCATTTGACATGACCAAAATGTTGACAATGGGAATCAAGGAATTCTTGCACATTAAGAAAGAACACAATGAATATGTTGCTCATTTCATCCAGAGATGGCATACAATCCTTTATTCTTTGGCAAGTGCTCCAAACATGGACCAAATGGAACTATGTGATTTGTTCCTTCATTCTCTCAATAGAGAGGTAAAGGAAGAAGTCTAAAAGTTCCCACTAAGAACTGACGATGAAGTACTCAAGACCACCCTCCGAATAGACCAAGTTGCAATAGATAGCGGTCATAAGACATATGGAACAAATGGGAAGTTAATCACCCCAACCAGAATACTACGACTTATCCTACTACCTAAAATGTCAATCAAGGACCTAGGATCCTTAACAAAAATTGTGGTGTAACAACAGATGGAGTAACTGACCAAACAAAAACATAAATGTTGTAAATGCTCCACCGCTAATTAACAATCAACAAAACAACAACTTTACCCCGACAATCAACTCGGTGGATTTTAATCATCCACAACAAGAACAACAAAGGTAGACCTAGACACAGGGTTTAAATCAAAATATAACTGGATATCAAAACCAAAACCAAAACCAAAGACAACAAACACAAAAATTTAATAGTCAACGGTTTAATAAGAGTTTTGGACCACAATACGTGCCAAACCAAAAACCTAGGAATTAGAATCCCAAATCGTATTGTGGTTTCCAAAAAATTCGAGGCCATGACACTAGGACTTGCCGCGATTACAATAATTTCATGCAACGTCTTCCAGAAGAAAAAAGACAACTTTTCATAGATACGTTCTTAGCAGATCTGCGTCACCTATGCTAAATATTTTCATGAGAATAATCTCCCCTCAAAATTATCCCCTAAATATTTTCAATGACTTGCTCCCAAATCACGATAAATTAAATTTGAAAGGGACAAACAAGAGTGTAATGATAGGAAACAATGATTATGAAGCCTTGACTTCACTAAATCCACCTATCGCACCGTAATTAGGAAATCATCTATGACATAGGATAGTCGGTTTAGTGCGGTTAGACACTGAACTACACATGGAAGCCGTAACAAGGACACAAGAATATTCCTCTCAGCCAAGTCCAAATTACCTACTAGAAATAGATAACATTGAACATCCATTAGTAAAACCCATAGGTGCCTATGATTTAATTAATGACCTAACAAAGACCTTCTCTCATATCTCCTTTTTGGACTTATTGAAGAACTCTCCTACCCATAGGGCCGCTCCTTTAGAAGCATTAGGTTTAGGTCATTTAATTAACATCACTCCAGCTCCCGAAACATAAGTAAACCCTATAGAATTCAATATTCACCCTCTAGGGCAGCCGAATAGTGATACCGAGTTTACATTTGACATAAACAAAATGCCAATAGATGCCGAGATTGCATAAAGAGGTGATCCGACCTTACATTTACAAGTTTGGGTTTATAACAATTACATTAAACATGCAATGGTTGACGATGGGGCATCAGTTAACATAGTTTCCTTCTCTTTCCTTCAAAAGCTAGGGTATGCAGAAACAAATTGTTCCACGACTCAGAATACACTAAGAGGCTATGATAGCCTTAAAGCCTCTTCGATTGGAACTATAATACTACCAGTCACCTTAGGACCTAAAACAATCCTCTTTGAGTTTTATATTATAGATCAGAAATGAACTATAATATGATCCTCGACCAACCATGGATACACCATATGAAGGCAATCCCTTCTACGTTATTTCAGAAATAAGATTCCTACACTTGGGAAAGGTATTCATAGCAAAAGGTGATCTGAAACCATTTGATATACACCTAGCAGACCTGAAGAAAAGACCAGGCGTTCACTCTGATTTTGAACTCCCAAAAAACCAAATAAACAAACCAACCAACACAAAACAAGAAGAAAATTTGGTACCTACAATGGAGTTAGAAGTTACGAACCTAATCAAGAATATCCCAGCCCTCAAGGCAGAGGCTAATGTTGTAGAAATAGTATCATTAGGAACTACGGAAAAAATAGTTGAGTTACTAGAATAGGATCTACCAATTTTCCTATCATTTGATTTTGTAGGCGTGGCATATACCCTAGGAGTTGGTTCTCTTCTAGTAGAGGAACTCTACATGGTATAAATAACCGAAATAGATGAAATAGACATAACAAATGTCCCAACATCCATATTCCTAATTAAATATTGGACTCTCCATTTTGATGGAGCTAGATGTTGTTATGTGGCTGGGGCAGGTGTCATCTTTACTTCACCCGAAGGAAATATCCTACCATTCACCTTTAAATTAAATTTTTAATGTACAAACAATGGCACTGAGTAAGAAGCCCTCCTCCTTGGTCTCATCATAGCTAAGAGGCTCGGTGTTAATGACATCAGAGTATTAGGAGACTCATAATTAATAGAAAACCAAGTCTCTAAGGTGTATGAGACTAGAGCTGAACATCTACAGCTCTACAAAACAACAGTACTAGATTTGAGCAAAGGATTTAACTTCATATCAATTGAAGCAATCCCATGAGAACAAAATCTTCTCACAGATTTGATAGCAACCTCAACTTCACGTTTCACTCCAAGCAGTGAGTTGGAAGACACCCATTTCATGGTATCCCTTCGCACTGAACCATTAGTGAAGAAAATGACAAACCCTCTTTTAACGAACATAGTTGAGAATAAATCTACTATCTTAGATCATGTTGATAGTGATAAGGCCACTCTTGATTACTTAAACACCTATGCAGTGTTACATCTCACCCATCACGTGGTAGATTTGTCTTTAATCGCACATTCATCTTCTTACTTTGGAAATCCCATGATAGAGTTTCCCCACAAAAGGAACTCGACATACACACATTAGATAATGGAGAAGATCTAGAACTACATCCAACCCCTTTGAGTTTGAAGAAGGTAACGCTTCCTTAATTGAAGAAACGATTGATATTAACATCGCAACGGAGGATGAACCGAATATCTTAAAACTAGGATCTTCATTAACTCCATAAGAGATAGAAATACGCATTTGAATCCTCGAGAGAACATCAAAAGGCTTTTGCATTTAATTATAAAGAAATGACGGGAATTACATCACAGTTGTGGTACATAATCTTGTCACCAAATCAGATGCAAAGCTAGTTAAACAAAAATCGAGGCCAATGAAACCCAAGGTAGCTCTCATGGTGAAGGAAGAAGTAATGAAACTCCTCTAAGTAGGATTCATCAAGCCAGTTGATTATTCTCAGTGGGTATCTAATATCATTCCCGTTCTCAAAAAGAATGGGAAGATACACATTTGCATAGATTTCTAAGACATTAACAAAGCGTGCCCCAAGGACGACTTCCCATTACCATCCATTGACATCATCGTTGATGCAATGACTGGGTTTGAGATTTTGTCTCTCATGGATGGATTCTTAGGATATAATCAAATCAGAATATCCAAACAAGACCAAGCCAAAACCACGTTTATAACTCCTTAGGGAACCTATTGCTATGTTGTTATGCCATTCGGTCTCAAGAACGCTGGCGCTACATACCAGCGGGCAATGACATATATATTTCATGATCTTATTCATAAAATCATGGAATCCTATGTAGATGACTTGTTAGCTAAAGCCAAGAAGCACTGTGATCACCCGGAAGTTCTCCACGTCATTCTTTCACATTTGATAGAATACAGAGTCACACTAAACCCAGAAAAATGCGTATTTTGTGTGACAGGAGGGAAAATCCTAGGTTACATCATATCATCATGAGGGATTGACGTAGACCCAGCCAAAATATGGGTTGTTCTTGAAATGATCCCACCTTTGGATGAATTTGGAATCAGGTCGTTTCTTGGGAAACTCAGTGTAATCCGAAGATTCATCCTGATTTAAGCTTTTCCATCCATCCAATCAACAATCTACTCAAGAAAGATTATAGTATTGATTGGACTGAAGACTACAATGAGGCTTTTGAAGCAGTTAAGTGTTTCTTGTTGTCACCACCTACACTAATGCCTCCTAAGCCGACCACCCTTTAATCTTATATTCGCGAGCTACCAATGTCTCACTAGCCTACATCTTTGGCTCAAGAAGATGGTGACAAAAGCGAACGTGCAATCTATTTTATTAGCCAAACATTACTTGATTATGAGACATGTTATACGCAAGTAGAATGAGAATGCCTTGCCATAGTATTTACAATCAAAGGCTTAAGAAATTACATGCTAAATCAAGAAACAAGGGTCATTATATAAACAAACCATTTACGAACTTTCCTCATGCAAGGGTCCTTGTCTAAAAAGGTCGGATGCTTTATAACGTTAATGGGTGAATTTGAATTAACTTTTGTAAACCAGAAGTCCGTTAAGGGACAAATCATTACAGATTGGTTAGCCGATAACCCGTTAGACAGATGCGATCTAGTAGATCTAGATTTTCTGATGAATCCATATACTATATCCAAGCTAGACCTCCTATCTCTGAATGTCCTTGGTATACTAATATCATTAATTATATCATGGACCATGCGTATCCAGAAGGTGCTACACTACAACAAAGAAGGTTGTTATGCATTATCGTAGCTAAATACATTATTATAGAATAAGTGCTCTATCGTAAGGCTTTCGATGGAATGATCCTAAGGCATGTTGACATAGAAGAATCCAAGAAGATTCTCTATGAAATATCACAGCAGAATATGTGGCGATCATTTTGGAGGTCATGCCACTGCCCACAAAATACATCGGATGGGCTATTTCTGCCCACTATAGAGCACTGACGAAGTAGAGTTTGTACGTAAGTTCCATAAATGTCAATAATTTTCCCACGAGATTCACATGCGGCACAAGCTCCACAACCAATTGCTACTCCATGGTCCTTTTCTACATGAGGCCTATATTTGATAGGGAAATTATCTCCCTCATCAACAAATGGTCATAACTTCATAATCGCGAACACCGAGTATTTTACCAAATGGGTAGAGGCTATGCCTCTCACCATTGTACCAAGTTTCATGATCGCCAAGTTCATTTTGAACCAGATAATTTGCAGGTACGGTGTCCCACAAATCATCATCTCAGATAATGATACTTCCTTTAAGAATGACGAAGTCCATGAGATATGCAGTAAATTTAAAATAAAATATCATATAGCTTCCCTGTATTACCCTTAAGCCAATGGATAGGCTGAAGCAACAAACAAAGAATTGAAAGCTATTCTCCTTAAAATGGTAAAATAAAACAAATGATATTGGCATTTAAAGTTATATCCATCCTTGTGGGCCCACCGAACCTTGATAAGAAAACTAATAGGAGAAACTCCTTTCTCACTTGGTATTCGGAGTAGAAGTAGTTTTCCCACATGAGGTTGAAATACCCGGTCTACGTATCTCACTACAAGGGATTCTTGATGAAGAATATTATAGAGAAGCACGTCTCTCCATACTAGAAATCCTAGATGAAGCTAGGCTAGGCGTTAAACAATGGAGTAGAGTCTATGCTAACTGGATGTGTCGGTAGTATAATAAAAAGGTCCTATGGATGAGATATATATGAAGGAGATCTAGTTCTAAGACTATACAACCAGATTGATAAAACGACCGACTAAGGAAGGAAATTCGGCCCAAATGGTTAGGCCCATACCAAGTCAGGAAAGACTATGGAAATGGTGCATATCTCTTATGTACACTGGAAGGTGAGGAATTCAATGAAACAGTCAATTCCTTGCATCTTAAACAATTCTATGCATAAGCAACCAACACTACTTGTATAATTATATCTACATTGCATCTTCATGTAGTTAGGTTCATTTTGTCCACTCATTTCATAAAATTTTGTGATCAAGGAACTTATTCTCAAAGCAATGCATTACAAACTTCTGATGGTATTGGCATAATCCTTCCAATCATACTTCTTCATTTTCATAACATCATCACCTATTTCTGAATCATTTCATCCATATAAAGCTAGATATGACAAAGTCTTAATGGTAACCATACCAAGGTCTACATGCTTATTCTCACTTTTGGTTTCTTCCTAGGATAGGTGTATTTCCTATGGTCCTGTTCTAGAAGCTTCATAGTGTCACATCTATCCTGTATGAATATCTTTTGGAAATAAGAATGTGCGACATTTTTCTCAAATAAATAAGTCAAATGTAGATCAAATAGAAAATTTCATTTTTACACATTTCCTTGCCTTACCAACCTTCGATGATGAGCTTGCGTCTCTTACTAGCGACGTAGAGTTGGGAACGGATGGGAATACCCTTACTTGCCTATGCCTTGTCCATGGTGATAAGCCCATGATTCTTACTAGTAGCATGGGGCAAGGTGTGGGGGTCCTCTTGACAATAAGCGTTGAAGGTCATAGGAAAACAGTTCAAATAAACCATTGAAATCTTGAGTCAAAAATAAATGAATCATATGTCCAAAATTATAAGAGATCTCAAAACCCCAAAACCAGATTTTGTCTACCATGTGGCCATCTACGGATCTAAGTCTAGATAAACCACAAAGCAAGTCGCATTCTAAACTATGGAGTCACTTGAGTAGAGTAGGTTTGTAGCATCCTAATTTGGTTCCACCAAATCTTTGTCTATGTCTCATCACTACCATTCGACAAATTTTATAGCTTGTGCCCTTTCTAGATCTCGGTGGTGATCCTCGCATCTTACTAGTTACATGGAGTTAGGAGTGGGGCAAGTTCATCTGCTCATCATACCAGCTTGTCATCACGTTCTGTCAAAACTATACGAAGTACCAGAAAATTGCTTATAGAAGCTCAAGTTCAAAATCACATTGTGTCTATGTTATCATATATCAGCATCACGAAATACAAAAACAAAGAAAGCATTCGTATCATTTGTTCTCTCGATGCATACATTCTAAAAGCATATAAAAACAACATTATAATATCACATGGAAACAAATCACAAAAACCTAGATACCAAGGATCTAACCAAAAAGAATATATATATATATATATAATCAATTTTCCGTATAGTGCCATTATGCGCTAGGCATGGTCAAAATGCTCAATGAGCCTGGGAACTACAAAATAAATCATATAAACAATCTAAGAGAGCCGAGAAGCCTCTCAATCCCTATGAGATCTCTCTCGAAGGTGCATGACCACGTCTAGGAATCCATTTGTGCGGTGCTCGAGTGCACGAGAGGGCTCACGATGCCGAGGAACAGCTGTAGTCTCGCTATGAGAGAGACTCCTCATCGTGTGCTCTCTTTGTCCTATACCTAGCTAACTCGGTACGAAGGGTAGTCACCATCTTGGCCACATACCAGACAGGGGGAAAAACTTTGGTATGCCTACCAGCTAGTAAAGGCTCCCCTACATCCACTGATAGCTCCATGTGAGTCCTATCCATGGGGATCATTAGGGTATCAGTGCATACCTAGTGAATCATGTCTCGCCACTCATCAGCATTCTCTACAAGCAAAGGAGAAAACAAGTTAGAAATATTCAAAAGATAAAAAAATGAACAAGTGTAAAGATAGCAACTAAGGAAATCCTAACTAGAAATAAACATTAAAGGAAGGATGATAACTCACTCAGATCTCTGAGCCTCCAAGAGGGATCCCTAGGGTAAGAACCTACCACTGATGACGTCACCGACCGATGTGCTTCTCCCATGTCTGGAACAACATAGTGTCATGCTATGGACTCATCCTCCCCACCTAGGTCCTGAGAGGGCAGCTCCTCTGACACTAGAGTCACCCTCTCCGCACTCTACTCCGCCCTCTCCACCTATAAGATATCCTAAGTGTCATGCCACTCAGGATCGATGTCCTCCTCTCCACCCGATTCACTAACCTCAGTCTCGGTCTCCTCCTCCATATCTCCCCCTGTGAACTCATCGGACTTAGAGTCTATATCAATAGGGTTGTCGTTGTTGTGGGTGGGACTGGTGGCAATCTGAAGTAAGGGTGCTTGAGGAGCACTGGCTCTCCGTTGAGCACGTACTACTCACTAAGCCATAATAGGGACACCGGGAGTAACAACAGTCCAACCTTGGCCTCTAGGACCTCCCCTAGCCTCTCGAACTGATCTCGAATACCGGCCCTAGGGGGAACATACCGACATAAGGAAGGCCAAACCATCGAGGCACTTGATCAAAGGGGTGTGTCTGCACCTTCCCCATCTTGTCCACAAGCTGCCCTGTGGTAGAGAAAGAGATCAAAGTGAGGGTATCCTTACCCCACAACCATGCCATGGCCTGATAAGGTGTGGCCTTCATATCATCAGTGGTCAAGGAGGCAACTAGCTAGTGGGGTGCTCTAAGCACCGACATATCTGTCCATTTGGCTGCCCTCACGGCTCTAGGATCTGCCACCTCTACACCTCTCCCATAAGGGATGAAACGCTCATAGACCCAGCTCATAACCAGGGTTGGATGGCAAATCTGTCCCTATAAACGAACCACACAAAGTATAAATGATGATAGGTGGCCCCAAGTATATCATCTCCTAGGAATAAATCTAGCCATGTCTCTCAAACTGTAATAATGGGGGAACAACAATAAAATAAAGTGTCTCCTCCCTTATCCCCAATCAATCTCGAGGCAAGGATCCCCATAATGGCCTGATGAATCAAGGGGATAGGAAAGCTAGGAATAGAATGGACCCTCACCCCCTTCTTCGAACTAGTGGAGATAACTACGTCTCCCATGTATGTAGCCCACTATTCTATCTGAGCCCATGACCATGTTGTCTCAAGTGTAAGCCGTCTCCTAATGATTAGGACCCCCAATATACAATAGACATCCTCCACGGTGAGTCCACTCACCCCTGACTCTTGGAAATTGGAAAGTGTTCCGATTAGCATCGTAATATGAAAACAAGTCACAAAGTATGTGACTAGAAGGTGCAACATGTGGAACCCATGATATACGCAATATGCCGGCCCTCTGAAGAGTGTCATGCTCATCTTGAGGAAGTGCATCCAACACCCCTTTGGAAGGAAATCACACTCTCTCTTGGATCCATCTGATATATTCCTCCTTCGACTGCATACACCCAAAAACATGTAAAAAGGAGTAAGTTAGTATTCAAATGACATTGGAAAAATCATTAAAACATATAAGAATGCTAGAAATGCAAAAATGAATTCAAACAAGTATTATTTTGGCATTATGTGAAGGACCGCCACCTGAGCAGCGGGGCGGCGATCCCCTGAATCGTCATCCCGATTAGGGAGGCGGTCGTGTAATTGCGCGCCGTGCTCGGGGTGGTAGTCGTGTCCCGAATTTCCACATGGGTCACATGCCCTAAAAACACCTAAAAACACAAAACAAAGACCATTTTGACTAAAACAAAGCCTACCCATTAGGCGCCCCCCTAAGTGACCCTATTAACACTAACATTTTCAAAAATAAGCCCCCATGACAAAGATTTCATCATTTTAATATTTTGGGGATAAAAACGTTAAATCAAGAAAAACTAACCTGTGATCTCTGGTCGAATTTCCACTTGCGGAGGCATGATCACAATCTCGTCACAAACATTTTGACTATACTCTCATCAAAAACCATCATCATGGGTCCCAGAGCTCAAAATCAATCAAATTGGCACGTGCAAATGAATAGGAAAATGGGCCCATTTTTACATATATAGCATCTTGACTCATTTGTAATGCCCCCTTTTACAGGTTTGGAGCATCAATGGAGGTAAGTTCTTATCCCCACACAAATGGTAAATCCTCATTTCATATTATTTTAGTTTTATTTTTTGGTTTATTTTATCTATCTGCACTTGAGTCCTCTTTTCATTTTGCAGGTAGGGAATTTTGGATGGCGTCATTTCAACACACGGACATGTCAGGTATAATTTCTAACCTCCCATTTTGGGACCGCCTTATACTCGGGTGCACCATTTTAACCCTCTTCATGGCTAAAATGCTTCTCCAAGGGGGCAATATGTACGTCTTGAAAATTGTAGGGTCTCGCACCACCGAACAACGTAACACATGCCCCAATGATAATACTGAGTCTCCTCGCAAGGTGTTCGGGATCCGGAAAATCTCTCCAAGTATGTGTTAACATCCCACATATCCCTCTTAGCCCTTGTGTTTTTTTTTCTCTTCTCCCTATGTTTCTTTGCATTTTTGTCTTGATTCTGAAACCGCTTCCCTTCCTTGGTGGCGGTCTCGTGACCGCCACCTAGGTAGGGCGGCGGTCCTGTAACCGCCACCCTGCTTAGGGCGGTGGTCCTTCACACATTTTCTAGAATGTTCTTTTTAACGTGACTCATGTAAAATTTCAACATTTACCAGCTTTTTTCACCACCTTTGCTTGTATTTATGATTCTGGTTCCCTGGAATAGTGTTTTTGCATTGTTTATGGTTAAAGAGTTCAAATTGGTTTTCACCTTTGGGTAAATGGGGATTCTATAAATAGCTGGTTCATATTCAAGAAAATGGCCCCTAAAAAAATTACCTCTCATCTTCTCGTTTCATAGTTTTAGTCTTTCAGTTCTTAGGAATTCATAGTTTTCAGGTTGTTATTGTTTTGTTGTTTAGAAGCCACATAATCATCTTGTGCTAGTTTTGTTACTATTTCACACAATCAATTGAGATAGGATAGTTTTATTTTAAGTCTGAAGCCATTAGAGTTGCAAGTTTTGTTTGTAAAAAATAATAGCTTCAGGTTGTAGACGATTTATGTCATATGACATGCAATAAATCCCATTAGGAATTGCATAAGACAAGTTACGTTCTCTTGCACCATCCTTCTCCTACTCGCACTGTATTCAACCTACATCCAAAAATGGCATTATTCCAATACCTAATTCTGTTAATGCTAGCATTACATTTTTTCTCGGATTCACGTGAGCACAAAGAAACGAGGAGACCACATTGAGGGGACAAAGCCACACACAATCAGATTCGCCACTGTTCTGCAAAATCTAGGTTCAAGCTTTCAAAGTTCTAGTTAAAGTATGTCAAATAGAATAGTAAAAGCATTTCATTTTAGTTAATCTCACTTTTTATATTTCCAAGGAAGCTATGGGGATTGATAGTTTTTGAGAAACTATGATTCGTTTCTCACTTCGAGGTATGATCGAGAGTCTTTCAAATAGATTAGGTCGAGTTATTTCGTTATTTAGAATAGACTTACATCTGCATAGGTAAGTAGTTATACTCAGCTGCCTTGTTTGATTTAATTTCATCATTAGTTTAGTTTTCAATTGCTAGGTATTTTAAATAATTGCTCTTTCAATTTCATTAAAATAGTTTGTAAAAAAAAACACAAAAATAGAGAAGTTATATATCTTTGTATATATACTTTACCTAGTTATTTTTACTTTGCTTTAGTTAGATTTACATTGTTTCTTTTGTATGATAATCACGGGACCTAGGAGCCCAAAGAATACGTATTTGAGCCAATCGTGCCTCAACCCAATCTTGTGGCAGCAATAACTTACGTAGATCAAAATATCGAGTCCATGTCTTCCAAGTAACAATAGACCTACAATAAATTAGCGCACAACCGAGAGGACTAAACATAGAAGACGATAAAGCACATACGTTACGGTCAAACCAGCCAAATGTAGATTATTCTAGATAAATATCTTTTGATCCTTTGATCGGTTGTGATCCTTTGATCCCACAACCTGACCACGGAGACATTCTCATTGACATAGACACTATCTTAACAATTCCGGTTGCTAGAATGCCCGTAAGGTACTCTAAGAAGGTTGCATAACTTTTAATTCTAAATATGAAGGCCGAAAAGGCATACGATGACTGTATATTAGGGGTCGGGGATTTATTCGCATATGACCATAGGAGGACCACAATGACCACAAATATACGATTCACGATACACAGTGCCACAACCCAATGAGCCTACGGGACAATCCGACATTGATGCTTTTTTACGCACATTAGTATTTAGATCCGCTCCACTTCTACTAGATATTATCACATGGTTATCCTTGTTATATATAGTATCTACCGAAGCTAAATATTTCTAGACTAGACCAGAGAATCGCCCATAGAATCCACTATATATCCATCATCCATCATATGACCTTGTTTGGAGATATACACAAAACAATCCCAGGTCATTTTCCTCGTATCCCACAACCTATAAATTGGATCATGCCGAGCTTGATATTGATTGGAGCCTTCGAGTAGTCATCCTCACCAACTAGTCTATCATACCGATTCGGGTTAGGAAGGCCTTCTTTACCTTAGATTCACAGATTCCATTAGTGCGTGTCAAAGACATAAGATTACCCAATTAGTTTGTCCATACCCCACGTATATTCCATCCCCACCGGTTGTCTCGGCATGACCTCGGGAGGTCGGGTGTGAGGAAGAGTTACTTGTAGATTCCCATGCTCGCTTGTCTCTTTTCCATCGTACAATACCTTGTGCCATTTTCTTACGGGTGTCCTCTCTCTACCTTTTCCTTAGTGTGAACTTCTTTTTGTACGGCGGGGTCTTCTAAGATAGAGACATAATTTTCAACCTAAGCGCCTTTCTAATAATTAGGCCTTATACACGGGTATACCCTTATTGTAGTCCTCCCAATAACTTGAAATGTAACTGAATTCAACATATTTATGTCACGGAGACATACTTCTCCCCAAAGGTGTGCTTGTTTGGATATACCAATGTTCTTCACATCTTGCAGTAATCTGTTCTACCTCTATGAGGTTAAACCTTTGCTTATTTTCCTCTTTAAGTTGATTGACACTAGCTTGGAAGTATTTTTCTATGAAGTAGAATAGAAATTTACACAAGGTACCCTTGGCACCATCTCGCTAGATTAAACCTACCAATGGAAAAATGTTAGTTAATGGTGAATTCACCCGCACCTTGCAATAAAATAGGTACCTATTAGGGTATTCTACACGCATCCTCTTATACCATTTTCTAGGCACGCCCTTTGGGCAGCAGCCATGGTGTCGCAAGTGTATTTCTTAAATATTTTTGCTAGGGAAGGGTTATCATCTAGGTACTCCAACACAAATTTATCTAGCCCATAAGGTATTCCAATCTTTGAAAATACAATTGTAAGGAGAACATTACCAAACATGACCTTTTCTTCATCACACGAGGCATTTATGATTTCTTATGATATGAAATCGAGAGGTTATAGATTGTCCCCTCCAATATCTTTCATCAAACATTCAACTAAGCATTGTTGATCTGTGTCCATCTCTCCTGCCCATTCAACTTTATGACTAAGCGTGTGGCCATCCTCATTATAGGGTTGATAATCACAAAAATGTCAAAGTATCGCAAACAATTCTTATAGTCATAAGTTTGAATAGTCTTCTTGATGGCCTACTTATCGTCCAAGTCATGATCAAAATATTCTCCTTCATAGACAAGACTGGTAAACGAAGAAATCGGTTAGGGAGTTATTCACATTCTCTATCATATGAAGTATAAGTGGTCTTCATGTATGCGTGACATTAACCACTAGCATAGTCACTCATATTTTTTCTGAAATAGGTTACCTCATAGAGTTTCAATAACCCAACCCTCTCCATCTTCACCTTTATGTCATCATCGTAGATAGGCATTCCATCTAGTGTTCTCTTCTTAGTAGGGTGAACTAGTTCTAATGCCATCCTATTCTTTGTGATGCTCGGTCAAATGGTTATAGTCACTCACATGTACCATCTTTCTAACATGAGATACCCATTCTTTTCCAAGAAATACGTCGTACGTATATTGCATCTCTGTGTATCATTCTTCATTGAAAATGGTGGAAATAGATTACTTCCCCTATCCCTTTCCCTTCTTCGGTGAAAATTTTTCTACTTGGTGCCATTTCTCTGTCGGGTCACTAAAAGTTCTTCCTTTCCCCTAATGCTGGATTTGCTCAACTCTCTGACTCCACTCTGTAAAAATCTCTCAATCCTCGTGCCCTAGTAGCTGAATCCAAATGTGGAAAACCATTTTTCCACAAAATGACATAATCAACCACGACATTCTTTCACACAACCTTGTCCGCTAATGCCCGAGTAATTATTTTTCCACTTTGGTTCGTTAATCGAACTCGCTTATGCACACAAATGTTCACAACCCTTTTTCACACAAAATTTCTTCAAGGATGCCCTAGTTTACAAGAGATCTTCGATAACACAAATGCAAGGTAAAAAATAATGCACCCCGACCTTCTACTTATAGATATTAATTTTCACCATGATAAATTTTATGTTACCTACAAACGTAATATTACAATAAATTCAAGTCTTTCCTCTTTGCGCAAGCTTCAACACTTTTCCTACTACTACCAATCGTGCATGAAAATTATACAACCTTCAGTCTCGCAAAACCTTACTAACCAAAGGTCCTTACATCTGCGTTTTTAGCACCGAAGGCACTGCTTCTGTCTTTATCCTAATTTTTCTTTACATTTCCTACCTCGTGTTTTTCTTTCACTTCTCACCCTTGTACGTGGTCTTTGTAAATCATTCCTTATACCAAAATCCTCATGTTAACCTTTTCCATATGTGCTCTTCCAAACTACTCACTTTTGATCCAGTTCTTGTAACTAGAAAGTTCCTAAATCAAGTATATAGGATATAATGTATGGGCCCATCTAATGGAATTTGAATTTCCCAGGATGGCATAGAAACTTGGAGTTATACAATAGAACCATCTACCTAACCTCAAATTGTTTGTTATTTATGTGTCTATCATTCCATGCCTTAGTCCTAGATTTTTCTATTTTTTGACTTTACGTATAAATAGATTTCCTCTCATCTTACTACATTAACTTATCAATCCTCTCATCAAGTGATTTTTCATCAGTTAATCCTCATGTGCGTGTTATACATAGTGATGGTAAGATGAATTCAATAGGTAAAACCTCTTCCACACCAAACACCAATTGAAAAGGTGTGGCCTTGTTTATTCTCGTGTAGGTTGTCCTATATGCCCATAGTACGGATAAGAATTTATCATCCCAAACTTTTCTTTCGAAATCACAAATCTTGGTTAACGTGCAATTCAATTTTTTTAAACACCTTAGTAGTCCCATTAGCTTGTGGGTGATAATAGGTAGTCTTGTGGTGGGCTACCATGAATTTTGTAAACAAAATCCTAACTGTCTCATTCAATAAAGGAGTACCCCTATCATTTTTTAAACTCGGTGGTCATCCATATCTGCTCATTATATTTTCCCATAGGAACCTAATTGTTGTTGCCATTATGAAATCCCTTGTAAGTTTTGCTTCTTTCCACCTTGTAAGATAATCCATGCATGTAATGATATCACACAAACATGTCCTTTGTGCGGCTAGTTAAATAGGGCCTATGAAGTCAATTTCCCATTTCTTAAATGATTCGCACTAAAAATTGGTCTTAAAGACATTTCATCTCTTTTCCTAGTTTACTAACATACTAGAAGTGTTCACAGGCCTTACAATACTCGATACAACCCTTATAAATTGTTTCCCACAAAAACCCACTAGTAGGATCTTGCGTCTTTGTTGCATTGTCTACATCGTGTCCTCCTACAACTCCACCATGCACTTCCTCCATGATTGAAACATGTTCATGATCTAATAAAAACCAATGTAAAACCTCATCATGACCTAGCTTGTATAATCCTCCACTAATTAACATGTAGGGCACATCGTGTATGGCTAACTTCTTTGTTTTAAGAGTATTCATTCCCTTTGGTGTCACACTTGTTTTGAGAAACACAACAATATCTTCCAAGTAAGTGGGCAGGCACTGCAATCTAAACAATTTTGTATCTAGCATTGTATCCTTGATACTCTACATGTCCTCCTCTCGAGTCAAGCCTCGATAAATGGTTAAGTCCCAAAGTACTCTTACCCGGTTTCACAACAATTTGTAAACTAAAATTCTTGAAACAACAAGACCCACAATTATACGTGCCCTTGAAAAAGGTCTTGTATACTAAGTACTTCAAATCCATGTCTTCCATGTAGAAAATGAAGGGTGTTTCCAACAGATACTTCTTGATTTTATGTAGCATGTAGATCTTTGACAATGCTTCACGCTCAGTAGTAGTATAGTTTTGTTTTGTTGGGGTTAGCTTTCTACTAGCAAAACACAAGGGGTGGTTAATAACTCCCTCTCTAGGTTGTGCTAATATTTATCCAATTTCCATCCATGAAGCATCAACATGTACATGGAATGGCTTATCTCAAGAAGGAAATCATAATATGGGTACAGTGATAAGCTTATTCTTCAATGTATCAAACACCATCTATTGCACCTCTCCCTAGTGAAATGCACTTTTGTGTTTTAATAACTCTTCTAATGGCATAGCAATCTTGGCATACCCCTTGATAAATTTATAGTAATACCCTATATGCCTAAGGAATATGTGTCTTGTGCTCTTAATGGTAGGATCCCCTAATCCCACAATGATAAGAACTTTAGTAAGATCCACTAGGAAGCCTTCCTTACATATAATATTCCCAAAAGGGTTATAAATAGAGTAGCAAAAACATATTTCTTAAAGTTAAGGGATATCCTCAACTACCAATGTGTTTCAAACATCAGCCTCATATTGTCACAATAATCTCTTAATAATCAATATATCGTCCAATCATCAAGGTAGACTTGAAGAAACTTATCTATAAATTCTTTAAATTACTACACCATAATGAGTGAAGAACAAAAGGCATGTTCTTTAGTCCAAATGGCATGTTTGTCTAGGAAAAGCTTCCCCATTCAAAGTGGAAAAATTTGTATTTTTGTTTTCCTCCTTTGTAATTCTAACACGATAATATCTCGAGAATCCATCTCGCAAATGAATAGATCTCACGCCCACTACTCCTTCCGGGATCTCCTTAGTGAAAGGTGTTGGAAATGGATAAATGATGCACACCACATCCAAATCCCTATAATCAACACATATCCTTATCCTCAAATATTTTTAATTCTTCCGACCATCAAACTTATACATTTTGACTCCTCAACGACCTCAATGATGCCCGATGTGATCATTTTGTCAATCCCCTCCTTGACATTGATGTGAAGATTTAGATTCATTCAATAAGGCCTCTTTTGAATTGGGTGCACATCTTCATTTAACTTGATTTTCATTTCCCCAAATGATTGGTGAACTCCTTTAATATCGTGGTACCCATGTTGAAAGAAATCCTAAAATTTAGGCAATAGATCATTAATTTTTCAAACCTCCTTTTCTATCTAGTAATCTCCGATAGTAACCTCCTTAGGTTCAGCGTATGAACCAATGTTAACCTAATTTGTTTTTAGGGGTTCATGGTAGGCTCATGCTTTCTCATCAGCATTATCCATAACTTCACATGTACCCATAGTATGGTTAACATCAAGATTTTCCACCTCTTCACCATTGATCACATACATTAATTTTTCTTTCTCTTTTTCCCTGTATGCACACTCAAAGTGTATTTCATCTGATTATTCCTCATCAAAATTCACTTCCAAGAAATTTTCACCAAATAATTCTAGTATTCTATCCTCCACCATGGCACTATCTCCCATATTTAGGAGCCTAACAACCTATAATGCCTCATCTGTCAATGGCCCTGGTACTCCGATATTTGAAAGCTTGAAGAAGGTCAATCGTCAACTCTTGCAAGTTTCTTGTCTGAAAATGCATCTATGAGTGAATGTACCATGTTCCCATGAAGCCTTGTAAGGTGGGTTATAGCATATGTACCCATAATGAAGGTTGTAAGGCTTCCTTTACTTCCATTAGGGATTTTTGGCATGCTCGAATGTGAAATGAGGTGGGTTCTTTCCCATGATAATATTGTATGATCGTAGGTCCATTTTTCTAATAAAACCTAAAAGAGTATGTGATTATCACTTGAAACCACTCTATAAGGTTATCATGATGTGTCTCCAACCAATGTGTTGAGGTTCGAGCAAGGTATAGCTAAGCATCCTTCTCCTTTTGATATCACATCTCCACTAGGTCTCCATTTCTTATAGGAAGACATCAAATGGTACCCCGAATAACATGGAAAATTCATTCCTTGTACGCATTTTAATAATCATGCCTTTTTACTCTCGTCATAAATCCTCTTAACTACCTTCCTAAAAACTCATATGTCCCGTGCACTCAATTTTCACATGCCACACTAGTTGTATCACTTACAGATTAAGCATTTTCCAAATTAATAATGCCCTCCTTTTTCAATTACACAACTTCAGGGTCTCGGATAGTGCAAACATAAATTCTATCTAGGTTCTCTTCTCTTAAATGTTTAATATAGGGCACCAACTTCCCATCCGTCATCAAAGGAATGCTAACACATTCCTATTTTTTCTATAAAAATTATAACCCTTATTGAAACGTAAGCCAACATTGTTCTTATAGTACGAGAGGCACCCAAGTAACAATGGAAAGTTGTCCGCCTCAGAAAATGCTAAGAATTTGAAGTCTCTAGTGATTTTTTCCCCTTAGATAGTGATACAAACATCCTTTCAAACAAAAATGGGCATTTCCTTTGTCTTATTGGAAATATACAACACATTTGAAGATGTCTATAATGGGGACCTTCCCATTTGATCTAAATGTCCAGGTAAGAACAATGACTTATGCACCCTTGTTAATTAGAATATTTCTTAGGAGGCATCCTTAAACATCTACATTCAAGGTAATCTCCTTATTGTAGTCAAGGCTATTGGGAGGAAGCTAAGCATGTAAAACCTTCCTCTAACACTCTGCTCTAGATTTTAGTATCTTATCCCTCAACAATTCTCCTAATAGAGGAATGATATTCTCTCGGCCCAACATCTTACACCCCTTTGTGACATTACCTATATCTTACTCAGGATCTCATCACTTTTCTTCTACACCAACTTCCTTAATTGTTTCTTTAGACATTGATTTTCCCCTTGAAGACTCTTGATTATGTCCATGGTCTCTTGATAAACATCCTTCTAATGGGTAGGAGTGGATACTTTCCATACACCACCTCATTTCTTGTAATAAGTGGTCTCTACTTTGGTATCTCCTTGTCATGTGCAGCCTCAAATTGTGTTATCACTAGTACAATTTTTAATTCGACTCATTTGTCACCCTTGGCATCCATTGAGAGTATACTTTCTTCATGCTTACCATCTTGATGCCCTTGTATTTTTGGTGTTGTAGCTCATGTGTTCTAATAGCTCCGGGAACTCCTCATACTTGTGCTTCTTTCCACACAAAGAGCGATATAACATATCAGGTCATTTATGCTTATAGTGCTCTGTAGACCCACTATTGTAACAAGTTCCACATGGTAACTAAGTTCTTCTACCTCGCGTTTACCTCAACATCAAAATCTTCAATAGAATATTCTTTCGTGGGGTCCTCGATTTACACACCATTCATAGTGATGATCATCATCCTTGAAAATGTTTACAACTTTGTTCGGCGGACACCAATATCAATGGCATCATGTATTTGGTCAATCAATCTACTGAGTCCTTCATGTCATGAGTAGTGGAGGTGAAAATATTAAAATAACAAGACACATTCTTATGGATCGCGTGTTGTGGTAGCAAGCACCTACTTGCATCATGATATCCATGGAAAAATTCACAATCTACCATCATGACACGTACCAATTATTGAGGAATTTTTTCCTTCATATGCCCCTCTATCTCACAATCCGTGCACCATAGGCCACCGTGAGTCTCATGCACCGAGTTCACATAAAAATCTCTAGCTACTTTTCCATGGTAGTATATGAGCTTTAAGAAAAAAAAAAAAAAAAAACACTAGTATCCATGCTTCCTATAGCCTCATCGCACAGGGGAAGCATCAAAGGCCTCGTGCGGGTCTCAGTGAAAGACTTGTGCCACAACACTCTCTGAAAGAAATTATTAGTCCTCAAACGAACCAATGATCATCTTTGAGAAGGATGAATATCATAAGATATTTTTGAAAAAGAGTCTTAAAATGCACATCATAGTCTCACACACTCTCTATCATACCTTATGTAATCTCCTTGAGTGTGTTAATGTTCTTCTAATTGAAACTTAGGAATATTAAAATCATCTAAGAAGGCATTACGCAACACGGTATAATCTACCACTATCCGGTGGAGGTCATAATTTTGGTACCAACTATGTGTGCACCCTTGCAATGTTGTTGTAAACCGACTTGCCTTCTGTCTAGGGTAGTGATCCCCTTTGCGCACCATACAATATCAATTTTTTTACATGATCTCGCAACATCGTCAACACCTTTGTAACTGTTAGATGCAAATAAATTTCAAAAATACTTGCTGAGGTTTTGAGGCCCTTTTCTACCTGATCTAGAACCTTGATTCCCTCTTGTGTTGTCTCCACCACCAGATCCACCGAACCTATCCCCTTGACTAGCCATATCCTCCGGATCCTCCAGTGCAGCAAGTTCCTATTCCAGCTCTTGTAGCTGGTAAGGGTTCTTAAGTGGTCACACCTAGCATCCCAAATGTCATGCTAAGTTGTGTGCTAATAGTATGTGATATTTCAAAGCTACCGGATGTCATCGTCTGCGAAGATTCTAGATGTGATACCCAAGCTTTGTGAACTGAACATATCCCAAATTCCTCTCAAGACAATATACCTCTAAACACAAGAAATAATTGTGTAGCCATAAACGTGCCAAATGAAAAGTTACTTCCACCAATACAAACTAGGTTAGTAATACTTATCTCTAGGTTTGGAAAAATAAGTGCTCAAGGTTGGTCACCGGGTGGATTTAGATGCGCATCGATGAATATCCTTTATCCAAGTGATGAGTTCTCATCAAAATCTTGAGGGATCTCTCCCATGCTTTCCAAGATGGGGTAGCACATATTTTTCAGGCTCCACATCCTCTACATGAACCTCAATTCCCTCCCACAATGTATGCCTTGATAAATCCATCACTCCTGCAAGTTCACATTGTGTATCTAACTACCTCTCATAAGTTTCATTCTACTTGAGTCATATATCTTCACTCTCCTTTTCAGCCAAATGGTCATCCATCTTCCTCCACCCTATCTTCCTCACCCAAACACTTATAACAATATTAGCCGGCCATAGGAAATTCTTCCAAACTCAACATAATGATAAAGATCTATGTAGGTAAAGGGATAGGATGCAAGAACAATCCTCTTCGCTCCTGAATGACTCAAACTCAGTAATCTTTGGACATGAATACATAGAGTTCACATACTCCAAGTGTAACTTTTCAATGCTCTACTCCACCAATGATGAACAACACATGTTCAAGTCGGATGATACTCATCTTGGGTCAATATATGAGTTGTATAGTACCATGTTTATCTAGATCCATATGTCGAGATCCATTCATATAACTCCACCTTTGGAAAAAAGGTCTCATAAAGCTCATGGTAAATATGTTCTTCTACCCATTTACATTCTTCAAACTCGGGTATAGTACTAGATCTCGAGAAACCTCAACATCCATTCTTTTAAGAAATGCTTCAACATTGTCCAAGGTTAAGAACTCTTTCACCATGAACCATTCTCAAAACAAATTTAGAAAGAGGTCCTAGCTATAGAACAAAGATGTAGTATTTTTATACCTTTAATATTATTTTTGAACCCTAAGCACACCTTCCTATCAGCCATTGGTAACTAGGCCCTCCCCAAGGTATGCACAGGGCACCAAGCCCCTTCGTTGTGTGAGATTTGTGAGAAGGATATGCCATTAATGGAGGATGATTTGCAGAAGTAGAAGTACATTCATTTATTTTAAAGGTAGAAGGTACAACTAATAGATCCACACATTAATGCATTACAGAAGCTAAATAACATTTATAAGAAGCATAATAAACTAGATCTGAGCCATGATAAGTCATATAACATGAGGGTTTACACCCATAAAGAAGTTATACATAATGAACCCACATAAATATTGATTTACAATAGTTCGTAGCCACATTATAGTAAAAATTGTCATCACAGAAAATATATATGTTAAATGACAAAGACTTGTCTCCTACAAATCTTCCTGATATGAGACCCTAACTATATGTTTTCTTGCTCTAACCCTTCTTATTAAACCCAATACCCATATGTATACTTATGTCATCCCTTACAACCCTTGGTAATAAGTAATCTAAACCCTTAGTATTTACGCAGCATGAATTTACTCTCCTTCTCTTTCTCGCATTCTCTGTGTGTGTATGTCTCTATCTTCTCTCATCTCCCTGTCTCTAGCTTGATAATTTATTTAGATAAGATTAACACCCACTTTCATGCCTTATCTAAGTGTAAATCATGTGCCAAATGTCAATGTGGTCCTCCATATGTGAATTCTTATCCCTTTGCAAACCCTGCACTCTCTTTATAGATGTCTTCTAGGAATATTCCTTGTGGGGAATATCCTTTTCTTGACCTCCAAGGTTCAAGGCTAGAACCTTATGCACTCATCATGTCTATCCATGTCCTTATGATTTTCCTCAAGTTCCTCTAGAATTCCAAATATGGATAAGTCTTTTAAACCCTTGTTCTACCACCTATGCATACCATGGTTTCACTTAAACCCTTCTTAAACCCCTTTGTCCTGCGCACTTCCCCTAAGTGCCCTTCTTCTCACTAGTCCTATGCGCGTGAGTCCTTTGGTACTTAGCTAATATTTTAAGGGCCCAACACTTATTTTAGACCTTAGTTAAGGTCAAGCATCACCTTGTCAATAATGATGTCATAATAAAGATTCATTCCCTTTTTATTATTTAATTACACATGAAAAAGACCTTATATAAGGTCAAGGTAATGATTTTTTTATTAGGACAAAATCCCCCTACATATAATGGTTTGACCATTCTTTAGCTATCGGTGGCACTGATTTGAATTCGTTGTGGTCTAGGTTATCGATAACTATAAGGTTGCATTAAAAGGGGAAAATTGATCTTTAGTCATCGATCTCTATCTTTGGAATGATCGGTGTCATTGATTTTCTAAACTCTATTGATAAGGGGTTTGTATGGGATTTAATGACTTAATCCTTGATCATCGATTTTGTACTATAGTGCTCTGGATCATCAATCTTGTGGTAACTTGATATTCATCGATCATGTACCGTGGTTATCTTTATCATTGATCTTGAAACTCGGAGTTCGCAATGTGGTTTCTTTGAGTTGGCATCTTACATCATTGGATCTGTTATATGATATCATTGGTCATTAGTTGTTGACTCACCTCTAGCCTAAAGGACATAGGTTTTGTAAAAATATTTTCGAGCTTATCACTTGGTCATTTCTCTTTGCTCATTATTAGCGGCAAAGCTATGCAAAATTTTTATCTCGACCTCCATTTTTCTTTGATCCGAGATCAATTTCTTGCAGTTGTGACCTTTATGAGGCTCGTGAATGTGCTAACTTCAATCTTTCCACCATTTTTTCTCCCTTAAAGATTTTGAGAAATATTTTTAGGAGATTCCCTCTATTTCGTGATATTTATATCATTTTTTGGTGAAGGGATGATAGGTTTATTTGATCTCTAAGCATCACAACCGGTTTGTCATTATCACTTTGACTTTAATATATATCTTCATTGCGTTCTTTCTTCACATTTCTTCTATGATTTCAAGGTATATTTATGTAAGACTAACAATTTTGAACTTGAAATCTATTCTAGGTGCTCATGTTCTTAAGTTTTGACCTCGTATCTTTGAGGGTTTGAAGATTTATTTACAGAATGGTAAGTTCCTTTCATCTATTTCAATCTCTTCAGAAAAATTTGTGAAGTCCGTCATTGTATGGGGATATAAATGATTTTTCCTGACCTGTACTTGTACTTGAGTTAGTTCCATAATGGTTTACACGTTTTCTAGCTCATGTAATTTTTCTCTTGTTACCTCTGGTTTATACGCCATTAATGAAGGCTTGAACTCATTGTTTGTTGTGCCTTCGTGCTTTGTATTTACATTTAAAGGTTCTCAACCCAGTGATGGTTCAAAATAGCTCACCACTTAGGATTTTGAGTATGGTTTCTTTACCAAAGCTTTGTTCCTTCTCTTGTAACTCATAAATTTATGTTTATAAACACCGCTATGGCTATAACTCAACCCATATGACCTGTGAACTCGTTGTAGTCTTATTTTGTTCTTTCAATATGATTATACACGATTGGGTTTATTTTTTTCTGGCATGAACACAATTCTTCAAGATCTAGTTGTTTGTGGACCATATGTAACCACCATCAAATGGTGATTTTTTTTTATGAATTTCCTCAAAAGGTAACTTTACTTTCTTTTGCAATATTTTGTCTCTTCTACTTTTCTCTTCTTTTCTCCTTTTGGGGTTTTTCTTTCAGCCTAGATGCAATTATTATGTCTGTGAACATGTTCTCCTTCATGAATACATCACATTCATTTTTATCGATTGCAATGTATGAGACACTATTATTATAATTATTGAGCACAAATTTTGAGGGTTTTACTCTCTATATCTTCTCCAGATTTGAGAAATTTTGTTTTTAAGTCTGTTCTCAAAATACCCATTAATGGGCTTTCTTTCCTTTGAGCTTCCTTCGATAAACTTATTTCTTCTCCATTATTTTTATGAAAATGGGTAAGACCTTGGAGTATTACCTTTGGTTTACAAACTGTACTTGTTTGATTCTACCTCTTGAAGCATGACTATTTGGAAAACTATGTTTGCATCTTTTCCTTTTCTCTATAAATCTGAATGAGTTCTTAAATTGTAGTAGTTTGTTTTGAAGTATTTGCAAATTGATCTTGAAAACAATACCTGTAGCTTTAAATTCTATTGCAAGTTCGAAAGATGTGGAATGTGTTTCATAGAAGCAATCTCCAAAATGTAGTGTTTCCTCTTTGATATAAATGGAGATTTTATATAATGTATATTGAGATTCTTAAATAATCTGAAATCTTTGTCAATTTGCTTCCTTTCTGTAGCAAGATGTATTTATAAATCTCTAATTCAATGAGCTGATTGCTTCTGAAAGCTCAAAAAATGTACTTTGCATTTGATAATTCACAACACTTTGAATATCACTTGAAAACTAATTTTGTATGTTGTTTTAGTTCTATGTATGGAGGAAAGTGCAATTTCTACATGCTTCCTTTTCTATTGACATGAGTCTTTGCAAAATCTACTACTTGGAAATGTGAAATTTGCATAAATATTTCCTTATATCACACCTGGCCACATTCTAAAAATTACACTATGTAGCTTTTGAATTTATCTCTTTTCTTGTAATACTAAGATGAAGATAACAAAGTTGCTCATTATTATAGCATACGTTTATAGTCTCCTGGATGTACATAGATCTTTTCCACCGTAGCTATAACATTATTACAAACTTGAACTTATCTTAAAAGTTTACATGGATTTGATTCTTAGGGCACCTTTCCTTATATTTATCTATTCATGTTTTATGTTCTTGTTATTCAAGACGTGAAGTGAAGACTCAAAGATGAATTATTCCTCCTTCTTGTTCAAATGATTTAAATCTGCATCTGTAGATATTGTGAAAAAACACTCTCTATTCCCTGTAGCATAATTCTTAAAACATTGCATCTTATAGATGAGTTTCATTAAAGAAATGAATGCATAAGCTTTTTGGTTACTTGATGTCTATTTCAACTTGTTGTTTCTTGAAAAACTATTCAAGTATTCTGCAATATGTTCTTTAGTTTACTATAACTTGATCAAAACTGATATTTTTTTTTTTTTTTTATGTCATGAAAATTTAGAGAAAGCTTAAACCTAAAAATAATTTTCACTTATATTGAAATATGTGACTGTGATCTTTTCATTCAGTTGAATCTAAGACATAGATTTTGAATGAACTTTTCTTTGATATTCAACATGATTTCCTTCCCTATTAGCTTAATATGAACTAACGAAATGTTATCCTAGAAATCAGATTCGTTTAGGTTGTGGCTTAAAATTTGAAACTTACTTTTTCATGTGTTTGATCTGAAGCACCAAGCTTGTTTTGACTATATTGTATAAAAAATTATTCTCATGGTTGTTCTTTCTTCTCGAGTTGTACCATCTATTTGCAATTGATGTCTTGGTTTGGGTTATAATTGAAACTCCATTTCATATCTTATTTTATTTGTCTGATTCTACTAACATGTTGTACTTCAAGAGCATTTGTTTTTATTTTTGTACTTTTTGTAATCTCTTCACTTAATCAATGTATATTGGAGAGTTTATTCCTATTCTAATGCTTTAGAACCTATACTTAATTCCTATTTCATAATTCTTTTCTCAACATTTCGAAAGTTCATGATATTTTCAATGAAATATATTTTGATAGTACATATTTTTAAAACATGCATTTATTTTCTTTTGCTTCAACTGTACTGCACACTTAAGAAAATTGTTAGAAAATAATTATGCTTTTTACCTCTCTTATGTTCCATAGTTTATTTTCTTTCTTCTTCATTTTTGCATGATTATGGGAATCTCACGTGTTACTATAGGATCCGCTTTCTCAAATCTATAAATGCTATCTTTATTTACCTTATACTTTTTATATTAAGAGGTCAATTTGACTGAAACTAGAAACATAGGCATGCACACCGAATCATAAGATAAAATTCTAACAATTTATATGTTTTCCTTTCAGTTGCATTGCTGCAATGGAGTGATGCGAGAGAAGATGAAGCTCAAAATATCGTGTTGAAACAATAAATACCAAACGAAAAACCCAAGCCAATGATGGGTTACTTCTTCATTCCTTTGCTTCTAGTTTTATACACATGTAGCTCTGATTTTAGTTGTTGTAAGTTACATCCCACAAATTATGTGGGAAAAATTGAATTTCTTTGATGAAAAATAAAATTATTTATGTAATTGAGTAATGTACATCCATTTACTTTCAAGTTTTATGTTATGTAATGATTATACAATGAATTAAACAACTCAATACATACTTAATAACACTTAATCATAGGAAATGATCAAATTGAAAAATACCTATAACTTAAAAATGAAATCTCAGCAATGCAAACAAGTAAATAGGTTTTTGTTTTTGAGTCCAACTTCTCGGGTCTTGTTTGCATCTTGATGAAGGTGATTATGGGATAGCAACATATGTGAGGTGTTGCACTTGGCAACAACACACATAGCTGCAATTTTCCTTGTTGATTCACTAATTGAAAACTCAATTTAACTGTAAATGCCCCCCTAGTTAGGTTCATTCATCAATTCCTTCCATCGAAAACAAATTTTTAAGTTGCCCATTTTTGCATAAGTGCAAAAATTGTCAACACTATCATCATCAATAGTAATAAGAATCATTTAATGTTGATGATATGTAGGGAAAATATTATTGTCAATCTCTCACCATTATTTACTTGAGGCATGGTTGAATAATGTAGAAATTTTTTTATTAGATTTCTTTGTTTTATGCACTTGTATAGGTAAAATATGAATATTTTGTCTTTTTCCATATTTAGAAAGCCTACATCTAGATTTAATACAAAATCACCGGTTGAAGGTTGTATTTTGATCTATTTGTACATTGATCTAGTAAGTCTAGACAATAAAGGATTCCATAATAAATATAGAAGATACTATAATGTAGAATTTTCCGATTGAGACTCAAATACCTTCGCGCCAAATACCTTAATGTTTACATATTTAAGTAAATATTTATAGAATAATACGATGAGGAGACATCTTGGGAATCAACACTAAGTTTTAATAGTGTCCTTGAAACCTAGAAAAGAAGGAATTACTCAATTATGAATTAAATGTTTTAGACCGATGTACAAATGACAATCTGGTTGTTGAGTCATACATAAAGTAATATATATCATACTAATTTTATAATTTGAAATATGCACATTTTTTATTTCTAAAAAATGAATAGGAATGAGATAACTTAATGGAACATAAATATAAGTGAACTATTGAAGACAATGTGAATAGTTTTCAATTATTTTCAAGAAGATGAATTGAATATCAATAATGATTGCTTATTTATTGAAGATTTTATTCCTATATTAAAGAATTCCTCTTGGATATTATTTTGCCCTCGCATCTTTTACTCACCTATCTATGTTGTAGGACTTGTTTTAGCTTGCATGAATACGAAGAAACCACAAAATTATTTTGTTTTTTTGTAAATTATAATTTTTTTGATCCTTGGAATAATGGTCCACATCATTGAAATAGGTTTTTAAAATACTATGGAAGAAACCTCAACCTTGATGAATTTATTCTTACAATAAACTATTTTATTCATCAATTATAATATAGATTAGCTTATTTCCAAATATATAAAATATTTTCTCTAGAGATGGCTCTAATATCACAATTTGTGAAAGGAACAATTTTCTAGGTTGATGTTAATTTTAAAGTTATAAAATCATTCAAGTCTTGATGTGAATCCATACAAGGAATTGATCATGGTGAAGTAATATATTTAATAGAAACTTAATGAGAAAATATGAGTTCCCACAAAATAGATCATATCTTTGAAGTGTATATGAATAGATATCCTATTTGAAGTGTAGTTAAAAGATTAACTTAAAATAATCAATCACCCTATTAAAATAAAACAATAGATATAACTCCTCACCACGTTTGAGTATGTTATATAATATTAATATTCGAATGAAATAATAAATAAATACTTTTGCAATGATTCCCATAAAATAAATCATCCAATACATAACATATCACATATATGGAGATATTAGAAGGGGACATGATGAATTAAGAATGGTTACACCTCCATAAGCTCTTGTCATCAAAAGAAAAACACTTACAGTAGGGGAATTATAGATATCTCCAAAATTCCTACTTGAATTAATTTTAAATTTTAGTAGTTTTTGAGTTCGTTTATATAGTGGAATGTGCATTATAATGAGTATTTTAGCTTGTAATAAAGTAGCACATTAAATTATTTAAAACAATCGATGACACAAATGATTATTAACCTTGATAATACTATATATTTCCATACTTATGCAAATTATTAGACTACACATACCAATATGTATACTATAATTGAGTGTTATTGTTATTGAGAGAATAAACCATATATCAATATCAATTACATTTTTTGTAAAACCACAAAATGATTATCTTGAAATCATTGTAAAATAAATATAGCTTCCCATTTAGATAATACATATAAATCATGTAACATGTATTTCATTATTAATACACATTGAATTACAATTTTGAAAATTGAGTCACCGAGAGGGGGAGTTAATTAGATCTTATTAAAAAATTTAATACTATTCAAAAAATTAGTAAGCTATTCAATCTAAATCATCAATCACCATGATAGACTAACGACATTCAAATATGTACACGAAGTAAGAAAACATATATGAACACCAGGTTTAATGTGGGAAACCCTTCATGGGAGAAAACCCACTTAAATCAATGCTAGCTTGGACAAAATTATCCTATAAATGTTATAAGGATTTAATCTATTGAGCATCCACTCAACATGAAGCTATAACTGCAAACTTTAGTCAAGCTACGAGTTGACCTTTTGCAAGACACTACTTTCTTGGAAGATAGAACTCCCAAAACCTCGATCAAAATCCTAATTTTTCTTTTGTAAGATAAAATATACAAGGAAGCTTCAACTCCTAATGGATAAGAAACACACGTGGATTATAAAATTGTTTTTATCACTCATATAAGGTTATATTACACAAAAATTGTGACCTCTATATTATCTCTTCTATCATCCCTCTTCACCTCCCGATTAATCTATGTTTTAGTCAATTCATACGGTTGTAATCACCTAAATATAGGATTGTTTCTCATACACATTTTTTCAAGCTTCTCATCTCAGATTATCCACTCATACATCTACTCTTTCATGCATACAAAATGCTGAAAATTTGCAGTCATTAAATCAATAGACACACTTTGATTTTCATATCTTTTCATGTCTAACAATACCTTCAATAATATGGTCATCAACACATTCTATTGTGCACACTAAGGAATTTATTTCTTTAAGAGAGACATCAAATTAGTCTGGCACTTCCACTTCTTAAACCTTTGATCTTTTCGGTATTCTAATTGTACAAAGAGGAATTATAGACATCATATAAAAGCGCCCACTTTACAATCATTACAAATGATTTTATGTTAGTTACAAATGTATGTCTTACACAACCTATCTAGATGCTTCATGTTCATATAAAACACTAACACACCAACCTAAAATCACTTTACCTTATGACATATCTAAAAATGTTATTTGTATAACTTGAGACATGACATCTAACATCTCTCAATTGTAACTTCCATTTCTTTTCTCCTCTTCCTTTTTGTGAGTTATTTTTGTCTTCGTCCTCTTCTAGACCATGTAAATGATGTTATAATGATTTGAGCATGTTAAATTTTTTCTCCTCTAGACTTACAACCTTTTAACTTCTTTTATACTCCCTATTTTTCATTCAACCTTCATTTGAGCTTCATACTCAACCATAGAGGTCAAAAATTGCAATCAATAGAATGCTTCATGCAACTTCATGCATGAGCCTTAAATACTTTTATAAGTTTAGAAATGGTGGTATATGATATTTAAATCACCTTCAGATGCTTGGAGTGACACTAGCCTCTTCATTTTCTTCATGATATGCATATTTTGGCAATGGTCTTATCATATTTGCATGCATTGGAAATTAATTTTAAAGATTGAGCAATTTCACTCACCTATCAATATTTTCATGTCTTTTAAGATACATTTCTAGAATTGTATAGATGTTTTGAAACTCAATAGGTACATTTATTACTCCATGTCAGGTCCTATAGATGAAATGTGCTTAAGTATTAGGGTTAACTCAAACTAGTTCGCAAGCTCCAAAAACCAATCTTATATTTTCTTACATATATTTTATCTACACTAAGATTAATGGAAAACTATTATATGGAAATTTCAAATAGGACCTCAACTCAATGACTCAACACTCTTCTTCAAAGTTTGAAGGAAGAGAAACAAGTTTTGGTGTCCTCACCATAAGCCTTCTTCACTATCCCATGATGAAAAATTTGCACCATTATGATGAGTACATGAAAACTCTTCACCTAAACATATCATGGTTTGAACAAGTTGTTTTGAACCTATACCACCTATACATGCTCAAATATCAATTATAATCAAAGCATTTCATAATAAATCACACTCACACAACTAAATGGTTTTTGAATTCTTAGCCCTTAGCAGTATGAGACTTAAATTGACCTTGTTCATCAAAACTTTACATATAACTCAGAAAAATATTTTCATGGGCTTCAAGGAAATATATCATACATACTTGCACATCAAGATTAATGTCTATAACTCTATCATTCTCGAATGTAGAACCAAATTGATAAAAAATAGGGGTCAAAATGTACCTTAACGTCTCAAATCATACAACTCATATTTTTCCTGTCTCTTCATTATGATGGTTTGGGGAGGGTTTGTAGCAGTTTGGATTCTTAAGCTTCATCAGTAGAGCTCAAGCCACAATTGTTTCTCATTCCAAATCTACATTGATTTAAGTTCTAGGATATATCACTGGTAAGAGGATTTTGACACGGTGCACAAATTTTTCATACCTTTCATATCTTCAAAGTTGACATTTGAGTTGGGGAAGATAATTCTAAGAGCTTGATGACACTAAAAACTTCATAATTCAAAATATCTTATAGCTTTGGACCTTAAAATTTTACCACAATACTATGATATCTCCCTTTTGATGTCCCAATGATTTATTTCTCATAAATGCATATATACCTTCTTGGACACCAATATTTGTGCATGTAAAGTTATCTTTGTTATCTCAATTTTTCCCTTGAAAAATTGGATCAAACACGACCTTGTACAGGAAAAAATCTAAGGGACCAATCCATCGCATGAGCCCACACTTCAAATCCAACAAACAGGTTTTAGTTGGGATCTAAAATGGATTAGTAGGGTCATGGAAGGGCAAATAGATTCAGAGAAACCAAAGGCTCAAAGGAGAGAAGTAGAGAAAGATTCAAAGTCTTCGTGATTTACAAACAATCTAGAGCGAGCCCAAATTGGTTAAGTATAGAAGAATCAGTGGAATATTCCACGTGCTTCATCGATGCTTATCAAAAGCCTAAGTCTAAAGAGGAGACTACAAAACATTAAGCACCAAGATTGCACATGTCCCATAGTCAAAAAGGATAGTGCATGCACAAAATGACTGAGTATAGATGACTGGTGAATGCCACCACATGTCCAAGTGGTGCACCTCCAAGATTCAAAGCCAAAGGCGATCCCTATATGAGCACTAAGCATCCACGTGTTCCAGGAATGAAAGGGAAATAAATTTAGTGGTTGAAAATTCCAAGCTTGGACAAAGCGGGAAGCCTCCACACGTCATCTCGGCGCAACACCAAAAGTTATGTACAAAGAGCGGTCCTCAAATGAATGTTAGTCTGTCATGTAGCAAGGCGTCAGAGAAAGGTCTCTTCAGCCATGGAAAATACATAGACCAATGGAGGGCACCACGTGTCACATCAACACAAATTCAAAGGAACGACATAAAATAGAGCCCCATAAAACCACAAAGTCACCACATGTCCCAAGTCCGAAAGTGGGGTCGGCTTGAATTGGCTAAGTACAAAAGGTAAGCGAGAGGGGCAAAGTGTCACCACGACGCAACATTAAAAGTAAATCCAAAAATGGGTCTCTCGGATAAGTTCCAAGCCTCCACATGTCCAGGGTAATACTTATGGTTCCAACAAGCAAAGGGACTTAGCCAAAATACAAAGAAACCGAACAAAGCTCGGAGGGTGCCACGTGTTTAATCACCACAATTTCTAAGGCGCGACCTGATAGGAAATCTTGAAACAAGTGTCAGTTCAACACATGTACCAAAGTCCAAAAGGTGAGCGTGGCCATTTAAAAATCCAAAAGCCTATAGAGGCCTCCACATGTCTCAACCGAGTAACTTTAAAGGTAAAATCTAGGGGGTAGTTTTCAAACATGCACGAAGCTATCGCATGTCTCAGGTTAGGCACAGTGTCTCGAAAAGACTCAAGAAAATTATAAGGGAGCCCGAGAAGCTCACGAAGCTACCATGTGTCAATCCAACACAATTTGAAAAGAATAAGGAAGGAGCCATATCTCTAAGATGCACGAGGCTGCCATGTGGACCCTTTATGGAAAGACTCCTTAAAAATTAAGTGCCCGACCCGAGGAACTTCAAATGGCCATATATTTTGATTGAAAACTTGGATTTGGGTGGGAGAAGAATTTTTGGAAACGTCTCAACACCCTCTACACCATGGAAACATAAAATATCTTGTTTTGTAGGCTTTGGTGGGTGAAAATTAGGAAAATGTCTTTCAAGACATTAATGTAGAATCTCATTTGCTCCAACAATCAGATCAGATTTTGATTTGATCTGATTTTCTTATTCCTTCTATATGCCAAATAGACACAGGGAACTAGAATCAATAGATTGTGGGTGGATTTTCAAGGGAATGGATGGTTGGTGGTTGAGCTTTCAAAGTAGGATTCAATGCATTGTGGGGGTGGTTTGAGCAGAGTTTGATTTTCCCTCTCTCTTTCTTTCTCATTCTTCTATATATTGCAAAAGAGGAGCATATTTAAATGGTTGGTCATTTTTCCTCCTCTTACCCCTCTCTCTTTCTTCCTTAGGGTAGAACATAGAGTTTAAGCCTCCTTCCATGGCTCTATAATGGCATTTTATTACCTCTTGCCCACTAATGATGTCTTGTGTGAACTTTTGGAGTAATAGAATTTGTTTTTGAAGAATTTTGTCCATTCTTCCTTATTTTATTGTCTCTTCTTGTCTCTTAACTTTGCGGGGGTATACTATGCATATTCGATGTCATTCATTATGTGTCCCGGGAGCCGTGTTTAATGGCTTTCAAAGTGGTGTTCTATGTGAAACCTATCTTCGACATGTGGTGAATTTCATCCACCCTCTCCTCTAATAACCTCTCTTCACTTCAAGCAATTGGATTCATGACTGACCACTTCCTTTTCTGGTGTATCGCCATTTTGTGTAGGATCTTTCACCCTCTCTCTCTCCATGTCTCCTTAGAATGGTTAGATAACAATTAGAACAGTTCTTCCTGCACTAGAGTAGCTCGTGGAATGTAGTTTAGGAATCAAGAACTAGATTTCTCTAGAGGTTCATCTCAAGTTTTCAAGTCCCACAACATGAGAAATCATCCCATGTTATGCAATCACACCATATTCCCTTTTTGAACTTAGTTACGAGGCCATTCAATGGTATGCGTGATTCTCAGTACTAACAATTTCTAGTATTTAAGAACATGCCTCTAAAATGTTTTAAAATTTCCATAAATGAATAAATGATGTTCTAAAACATCTTCCAATTATTCTCTACAATGTCACGATAAAATTTTCACATTGTTAATTCCATGATATAGCTTTTTCAGCTCCATTCTTCAACTCATTCTTATAATAAGACCCTAAATTTTTCTCTATTTTCATCATATGGACCCTAAAAATGTTTCTTATGCCTATATTGTACTTTTTCATCTACCTTGTTCCTTTATTACTCCATTCCATGTCATCTTGGTAATTAGGCCAAGGTATTACACATGTTGAGCTGAGCCAATCTTACCAATTCCACTAATACAACCTTGTAGTCATCATGTTGACTTTTTTTCCTCATCATTCATCTGTTAGACCATCTATGACATCATCTTGATATGATCTCACATTACCATGCTTCCTATACAAACCAATAGCTTCTCAAGAAGCTAATAATAAATCATTAGTTCTCATGTATTTCCTTGTAAGAATCATTCCAAGATCCTTTTTCTCCCTTTCATCTTGATTTTTCAGTAATGAGCTCTTTACATCAATTAAAACTAAATAATGACATGACAAAAAACCCCGCTTTGTCATTGATGAGAAACTTCTACTTCTTCTCCCCTTTTTCATTAATGACAAAAAGTTTGTCTATAGTTCATGGTCATCTTCTACATTAGCTCACCTGGCCCTTATCATCATCAAAATAACAACCATATTCCTCATTCAATATGTACCTCTTATCTCTCTTTCTTTGACTCTATTTTCAGCATTCACGATTCATTAAATGCACTATTGCTCCCCATGAGAACATTCCTTCAATGCACATAAACATGCAAAAACTAATATTTGAGTCATAACATCCACGTATCTCATAGTAACTCCTATATTAGCTCAATATGCTCAAAACAAGATTCATTCTATCTTGTATTGGTTTAACTCACTATTTAGTAATAGTTCCCTAAACCATCCTATCGGTTCGTTTTATCCCAACTTTGGCCATACATGGAACCTTGTATACAACATGGAAAAATACCTTGTTTCTCTCACTAGGAACTTTATATCCTCCTCTATCTGCCTATTCATTAATTTTTCCTTATATCTTGTCCTCAAGTCATCTAGGTTGACTAACATATCTACCTCTTCCATGAGTTGGATGTACAATTTTTATTGCTTCTTTGTATGAAATAATAACTTGTCTAGTCATACACTTAATCCCTCTTAGAGTGGGAATATTACCATCATAAAATCTATCATTTTGAATTTCTTAAAACCTAGGAATGTTTCTTGAAGATTAGAGTCAGATCCTTTTTCCTCTAAATAGTTTATCAAACATGTAGGTCACTATTTTGTTGCTTTGACAATATGTTGTACCTTATCGCTAGCGTATGATTTTCTCATACCAGTCATGTATTATTTTTGTACCATCTCCTCCTAAGAATTTGATCACTTATTTCTCATCCTTAGCTTCATAAATCAAATTAAAGCCTCATGATCCTCAGTGTGATAATAATGTGATAGTATTTTAATGATCTTATTACTATGTTATGGTACCAAGAGGAGGCTCAAAAATCATATTTCTAAGTTTTTACCTTTTTCATGATCTCTATACACATCTTCATCAGGTTTTAGTTCTCCATTACACTTTATTGTTCAACTTAGATGTTAATTATGTATTTTCATTCTTTATGATCAGTTTAAATCACTATCAATTGCCATTACAAGATCTATAATAGAAATTGTGACTTACCAACATAGTTTTAATACTCTAGATGATGTTGAAATTGCAATATTTTGCATTTTTCACCTCAAATGTCTTGGTGTACCAATTCAATTCAATGAATTATAAATCATATAAGACATTGGAGAAAAGGAAATATCAAACTCAATCACTTTTCTTCAAAATTTCCTTTGTGGGCTTCTCAAGAACTAGCCCCTAGTGATTTCATGGATGAAATAATTTGAGAATACCCCAATCCAAATAAGACCATATTTGACTACCCTTTATGCTTCTTGAGGTGTGGGTAAAATTATAAAACTCAGTTCTCTTGTTAAGATACTTTTTCCACCACTTCACCTTCTCTCTAGTCTCTTCCTCAACTATCCCTACTCCAATTGGTTTTTCGGAATAATTTTTTTCTACAAGGGTATATATAAAACTCTAAGAACTATTAGATACTCATTTGGGAAATTTTCTCTAGGAAAATATTAATCATGAATTCCTTCGTAAATTTTCCTTCGCAACATACTTAGCTAGTTGTAATTAGGTCTTTGTTAGTGCACCTACATGAATTTGGTCGCTCTGTTACATTTTGTAATAATTTGAAGAAGGTTTACAACCTAAAAGTATTTAAATTTATGAGTAGTATGTTTCACCATAATATCTTGCTAATTTCACACTTTAAAATCACTATTAAAAGTTTATACCAACAATTCACCTTTAAACCCTAAGGAGGGTTTATAGTCAACTTGAGAAGGGTTTATTTACTACCAAATGCTTCACACTAGCTTTCATTTCCTAAATATACATCTTATAGTTTTGTGTACATCATGACAATAGGGATCATAATCTTCCCAAACCATGAAATTGAACCCAAAGACATTCTACTCGGTCCTCCAAATAGGATAAATTACTTTCACAACTATTTTAAGAAAAATAACAATCAAGTCCTCCCTTTTCTAGGTCATTGAAGAGTTTAAGACCTTGAACTTGATACTTTAGCATCATTAATACCTTCTCCCAGAAATGGAGAATGTAATTCAATCACAAACTTAGTAGCAAAAATCTTGTAGATTGATAAAATATCCTCAATATGAAATGTAATTATCAATATCTGACCATAACCACCCATGTAGACACTTTTGACCACTTTATTTTCTTTATATAAACGTGAAAAAAGTTCATTTACACTTTTGATAGAGATTTGATTTACTTTGTGGAAAATACCTCATTTAAGTGGCTTTAATCCATGTTCATGTTTCTCCCAAGATATTTTTACTTCTTCCTTAGTTATGGGCATCTAATTAGTATGAGACTTGTTGAGTTGTCATGTAAACATTCTTGATTAGACTCTATTACGCCCTTAATCATATATCTTACATTGGATGGATATAGCTGACTTGTGGTTATCATAACTTATTATCATTCTTTATCTCTTTCATATATGTTATATTATCATTAGTGGGTCGGCCTTAGTGTTGGCCCTAGCATAATAATAATACATATATGGGTTATTTGGTAGTAGTTGATCATCATATTAGGCATTTGAGTCTTATTGTTTGGTTTATAGGTTACCCTCTCGAAGTGGTTGAGTTATTCTACTTCTATCTTGAGTTAACTTATCTAAAATATTATGTTCATTGGTGTTATCTTGCTGCTAATAATCATATTTATAAAATTAATTTCATTGCAAGTGGTATCGAGCTTGAACTCAGCCATCGCTGCGTCAAACCATAATTGTGAAGGTTTGGCCATATCTCAAAATTGATCATGAAGTTTTATACAATTTTTTTGTGTGGCAAAATTTTTCAAGCAATCGTTCCTTTAAATTTTAAGTATTTTTGACTCGCTTTTCAAAATTTATAGCGGTATTATGTTTTTTAATAATTTGGCTACCTCGGATGCAATTTTTGGAAATTTTCAAAGTTATTTACATTTATAGAAAGATGATAAAAATTAGTTTGAGTTCATTATTTGAGTGTTTTAAAATTGTGTCAAATTCCTATTGAAATCCCAAACCCTAAATTTTGAACTTGATCCCTAAATCCTCCCATTTTGTGGCATCATGATTGGGCCTTCAAAAGAGGTAAAAATAATCCCATCACTCCAGGTAAAACCCTTGAAAAGTTTGAAATAATAATTGAGGATTTAGAGTCAGAAGGGGTATCTACAAAGTCTTCAAGGTTAGAGTTTACTTTAACGGACCATAAGGTCACCTATCTTGAGTTAGAATTGCAAAACCTTGAGGGTAGAGTGGAAAAAAATAAGAAATAGAAAATATTGGACAACGATTGGATGATTTCATTCACCAATTTAGTTATAATATAATGGGTCATCATATCCTTCCGGATCAGCCACAACTTAGTCATACTCATATTAACCAGGTAGATCTACACGGTTCAAAGTAATAGACAAACTAGTCAAGGTGAATCTACAAGCATGAACACTCCAAATACAAAAATCTTAAGGCTCGTAACATGTTCCCAAAAGTTGAAATGTGTAAGTTTGATGGAAAGGATTCACTTAATTGGATTAACCAGATGGACAATTTCTTTGATCTTCATCAGATTCCATCAGGAAAAAAGGTTACCATGGCATCTTTGTACCTCGAACATGACCAATTCATTTGGTATCGATGGTATGTGCTCAAAGTAATAAGAGTGGCCTTAATGTTATGCGGAAATTATTCACAAAAGATTTGTAATTAAACTATAGTTATAGTGTGTTAGAGAATTATTTCATTCAACTACCAAAGCTAAGGAAAACATGAATAGTCAAAGATTACATTCATCAAGTCCAAAACCTTTCCTTATGGGTGGAAAATATTCCTTAAGAGAATCTGAATGACTTATTTCTTGGGGTCTTAAGGAAAACATTGAGAATGAGGTGCATATGTTTAATTTTCATAAGGATTGATTTTATGATCATGGCATGTAGGGTAGAGGAAAAATTTCTTTCCAGGTAGGGAAACAAATAGTCGAGTAATATCGAGAGAGATCGAGCACCTTTCCACCATCATTCCCTCCTCTAATTAGACTAACACCTCAACAAATTGAGTGAAAGAGAGCCAAAAGGTTATCTTTTAATTGTGACTAAAAATTGGACTAAGACATAAGTGTGCTGAAAATAATTTGTACTACACTAAGGGGCCTAATGAAGAAGAAGAAAATGAAGAAGTGGAAGAGGTAGAGAAAGAGGAGGAATTAGGATATCCCAACCCAAAATATCATGCCATACAATTTCAGGTATTAGCACTCCCCAAACTCTCAAAGTAGCTCGATTCCTAAAAAATAGAGGGTAACAATGTTGGTGATTCGGGTAGTACTCACAATTTCATTAATCATATGTTAGTGGTATGCTTGAACCGATTTATTTATCCATCTCCGAATGTCAAGTCATGATCGTTGATGGGAAAACTATTAGTTGTTCAATAAAATTCCATAACATTAATCTCAACATAGTATATTACTTGCTAACTAGCAATATATATGCCATTTCCATATGAGGAGCCGAGACATTGTGTTAGGAGTTTAGTGGCTTACCACCTTGGGAACCATTGAAATGAACTTCAAGAGTTGTTCATGTAATTCCAATTTGAAGGAGGAATTTTAAACTAAAAAGATTAAGATTAAAGTCCCCACATATGCTAATTTCTCATCGGATGCAAAAATTTCTTTAAAACGTGCCGAGGGGTTTGTGGAACAACTATTTTCATTAGAAGCACATCATTCAAATACATGTATACCTGCAAATGTGCAAGTGGCTATAGTTGAACACTTAGTGGTGTTTGTAGAAATGCCAAATGGTTTACCTCCTAAAAGAGACCATGACCATGCCATCCGGCTAGTACTGTGGAGTCAACCACCCAACTCTAGATCTTATAGGTAACCCTATATTCAAAAGGGTGATATTGAGAATATAGTTCAAGAGATGTTAGAGGAAGGAATTATTCCTCATAGTTAAGATTATTTACTTGTTCTCCTCTCATGATGGTATGGAGAAAAGATGACGGTTGGTGCATGTGTCTAGATTACAGGGAACTCAATAAGTACATAGTTAAAGATAAGTTTCCTATTCTCGTAATTGATGATTTGCTAGATGAGCTACATGGTGTTTTTATCTTTACAAAACTTGATCTTTGTTCGGATATCATCAAATTAGAATCGGGGATGAAGACATTCATAAAACATCTTTCGGGACACATAAAGGACACTATGAGTGCTTGGTGATGCCTTTTGGAATAACAAATGTACCTCTACATTTAAAATCTTGATGAATTCCATATTTAAGTCATTTACGTGAAAAAAATTTTAGTGTTCTATGATGATATATTAATCTATAGTAAATAAGGTGTTGGAAACTATTGAATAACATCAACTTTATGCAAAGCCCTCTAAGTGTTATTTTGGTGTCAAGGAGGTTGAATATTTGGGTCATATTGTCACTTATGAAGGTATTAAATTGGATCCTAACAAGATAAAATCCATGCTTGAATGGAATTTTCCCAAAACCCTAAAAAATATTTGAGAAGTTTTGGGGCTTACAGGTGACTATCGTAGATTTTGAAGGAATTATGGTAGCATCACAACACCACTCACTACTTTATTAAAGAAGAAATCTTTCCATTAGAACTAGAAAGTGACTACAACGTTTGAGAAGTTGTATGAGGCCATGTGCACCACTCTAGTTCTAGCCACCCCTTATTTTTTCAAAACATTCATTGTTGAATGTGATGCTTTAGGGTATGGTATGGGGGTAGTACTCATGCAAGAAGGTTGACCCATTTCCTTTGAGATCTTCCAGCTAAAAGGTAAGGATATATCTAAACCAGTTTATGATAAAGAAATGCTAGCCATACTTCATGTAGTGAAGCAATGGAGACCATATCTAATGGGAAGACATTTCAAATTATAGATAGATAATGATAGTTTGAAATAATTCTTAGAGCAACATTTATCATCTGAAGAACAACAAAAATGGGTCTTAAAAATGTTGGGTTATGATTTTGAGATAATATACAAGAAAGGGAAAGGGAATGTAATTGCTGATACTTTATCTCGGAAGGATGAATCACCCAAGGAATTGTTGTGTGCCATATCTCAGTATTACAAAAGGATTGGATAGAGGATGTCAGGTCTAAATGGAAAAATGATCTAGGTAGACAAAATCTCATTTAGAATCTCCAACAAGATCCAAGCATGTCAGAAATATTTGTATGGAAAGGAGATACTTTATGGTATAAAGATAAATTATATCTATGTAAGAATTAAATCCTTAAAAATAGGGTTCTATCTGAGCTCCATACTTCTCTAGTAGGGGGAAATTCTCGGCTTCTTACAGAATTATCATCAAATCAACCATGATTTTTTTGGGAAGGGCTAAAAGGAGATGTCCAAAAGTTTGTGGCTGAATGAATGTTTTTCAACAAAAAAAGGGTGAAACAATTAAGTCCCTAGGTCTTTTACAACCTCTATCTATTCCTATCCGGAGGTGGGAAGAGGTGTCCATGGACTTCATCACGGGATTTCCTAAATCGAGAAGGTAAAAATGTAATCATGGTAGTGGTGGTAGACTCAGTAAATATGCCAATTTTTGTGCTTTATCACATCCATTTGTTCCAGTACAAAGAGCAACGACCTTGTGGGATACAATTTAGAAACTGCATGGGAAACCAAAGATTATAGTAAGTGACCGAGACCCTCTCTTTACTAGTAATTTTTTGACTGACTTTATCTCATGCTTGGGTAAAAAAGTAACTCATAATTCCTCTTATCATCCCTAATCGATGGGAAAACAAAGGTGGTGATAAAGTGCTTAGAGGTATATCTTTGTTGTTTTACCTTAGATAAGAAAGTTAGATGGGTCCAATGGTTACCACTAGAAAAATTGTGGTATACCACCTCTTTTCATACTTCATCTAAAATGTCTCCTTTCTTTGCATTATATGGGTACCATCCACCATCTATCACCTCATCTTTTAGAGTCTAGCTAATGGTTTGAGTAGTTAAATAACATATTTAACACCAACAAGAGGAGCTTTCTAGTCTTAGGGAGAATTTTCCCATGTCACAAAACTTTATGAAGCAACAAACAAACAAACAAACATCGCAGTGAAAGAAATTTTGAATTTGGTGATTGGATTTTTTTCATTTACAACCATATAAGAAAATGAACTAAAAAAATGTTAACAAGCTTTCATGGAAGTATTATCACCCTTATCAAGTGGTACGAATATTGTGAGTGTAGCATACAAACTAGAACTTCCTCTCTGGGTACTCAAATTCATCCAATATTCCATGTATATTTCTGAAGAAGGTAATTAGATAGATGGTATCAACCTAGATAGTGTTACCATAGATTGATGAAAAGGGATAGATCATCTTGGAATCATAATGCATCCTTCGACACACACTAAGCGATTCGGGACAAGGGTTATCGGTGAGTATTTGATCAAGTGGAAAAATATATAGAGCGAAGACATAACTTGGGAGGGTGTAAACTTCTGTAGCATCATCCAAATCTTCTCAACATTGGTGAAAATGTTTCTTTGAAGGGAGGGGCATGCTATTCCCTTAATCATATATCTTACATTGGATGTATATAGCGGACTTGTGGTTAGCATAAATTCTTATCATTATGTATCTCTTTCATATATGTTATATTATCATTATTGGGTCGGTCTTGGTGTTTTCCTTAGCATAAGAATAATATATATAGGAGTAAGTTGGTAGTATTTTATGACCATATTGATCATTTGAGTCTTATTGATTGGATTGGAGGTTTCCCCATCAAAGTGGTGAGATATTCTACTTGCATATTAAGATCATTTATCTTAAATCTTGTGTTCATTGGTGATATATTGTTGTTAATAATCATATTTATAAAATTAACTCCATTAAAAACTCCAACTTGTCCGTTGATCTCCAAAAACATAAGAGACATTATTCTCCATATTTTCATGATCATTGAAAATCCATTGTGTAAGACCTAAACCTTTGTCTTCACGACACATTGAGGCTATATTCAACTTCACAATACTTTGTGCCTTTTTTCCTAGTCCTCTTTGGTGATAAACTAACATAGAATATAGGTTCTTCAAGCTTCTAAAATTAATGGTGAGCTCTATATGTATAACACCATATTGAAATTTGATGTTTTTTTAAAGAAAACATTCAAACCATGGATATTCCTTCTGTGAGACTACAATGCGTCCCTATACTTATGAGAATAAAACACATTGGATTCAAAACACCATGGAATTTAATTTGGATTTTGACACACTTGGAAATGACCATATGCGTGGATTAAGTGCAAGCTTGACAAGATTTGTAAGGACATGAAGTCAAGAAAATTCGTCTACTATCTTACACTATTACTCACAATTTTTATGCATAATGATCATGTTTACTTCATTCATGACTTTTTTAGGTGATTGGAATTATTTTTATGATACACTTGAAAACATTTAACAAAGGCATGGTCATAGGACATATTTTTCAATATCAACTAGATAAGACAATACAAACCCAATAAAACATAATGAATTTATGAGGGAGCTAAAAATATATAACTCAACACTTCACACATTTTTAGTTTCGTGAATACTTATACCTTTCTTCTTTCAATCATTTAATCTCTTCTAGAACCCTGAAAAGGCACACCATGGTTGTTTGATCTTCTTAGAACAATATATAGTCATCAAAGAAACATGATGACTCTATCCTTTCTCTTCTTTCCCTTGAGACCTTATCAATATTCTTGGATGTACTTATATTTTTGATGATTTCATCACCTATGTATTCTTCTTCTAAATGGATATCTTATAAACATATATGATTTATCACATATATTTTTCTATCATAGCTAGGGGTAAGAGTTCTTCTTGGATTTCATTAGGCTTGTCTACTTTCTTCTTGGCTTGATCATCATATTCTAAAAACTTGATTCAAATTTCCTCTCCTATGAATATCATTTATTTCATTGTATCTTCATCATCTTCCCATACAATTTTCCTCTCATTCTTTTCTTCCTTGACCTTGTATACGTATTTCGTATTATTATTTCCAATGGCTCTCTCAAACATTCCTGACTTGGACACATTCTTAGAATTATTTTTCATTTTTAATACCTTAATAACTTTTCCTTTGAGTACATAAAGTCTTATTATATCCTTAGAATGTTCATTTAGATGAAAATGTCTTGCAAAATTTCAATGTTTATGAAAACTGAAAAAAAAAAACAATTTTCTCGCTTCTAGATTGATGTGGACTAAGAGTACACCAAAAAATTGCAGCCTTATGATCATGACACTTATTATAAAAGTTTCTAACCTTATTTCAATTGTATTATATTATCTTTTTAAAGCCTCTTTTGTATTATTCTCTCCAAAACTAAATAGATAGTTCATCTAAGAAATATTTGGTAGTGTCTCCTTTTGTTGATAGTTAAAAGAAGGGATGTTACTTGAGTACTCATCTCTTCAACATATCCATATATTCTCATCCATGAAATGATTTATACATTCCATATCTCTATGTACAAAATTATGACAAGAAAAATAGTAACCATTAAAGGTTCTTTCATACCTAGATGTATTTGATTTTTTTATTGATCTAGACCTTCTTAATCTCATATCCTTACCCTCCTTCAAGTTTTATTTTCTTCTTGGACCTACCTTTTCATCTCGCTTCTCTTTTATATCCATAATTCCATCGAAATGTTTATATATCTTCTCAAAATTTTCATACATCTTAAGTCTATGTTTGCATCTACGTATTTAGCCTTTAATATACTCAAATCTAATTCATCTCTCGAGAAAAGTATATTTTTTTCTTTTAGATATTTTGACACATTCACAATTATATTTTCCATATTTTTGAGGGCTTTTCCATGACCATATTCCATATATTTTATTTCCTTTTTCAATCAATTAATCGTGGAATTAGGAATTTCAAAATTTCTTTCAAGAGCTTATTCATCTAATTTATCCATGTGTGTTTCTCAAGGATCTCCTCCAAGCTGTTAAACTTTATCTAAGAGGACCGAGGATCTAATAAAAATTGATAAAAAATATAGGCAATGAGAGGGATGTAAATAAAATCCTATTAAAAATTTGACAAATCTTCACAAACTTAGTAATCTATTCAATTTAGATCATCAATGACCATGATAGCCTAAAGGCATTCAAACATGAGCATGAAGTAAGAAAACAATAATGAACACCAGGTTTAATGTGGGAAAACCTTAAAGGGAGAAAAAACCACAAAAATAAAAGCAATAACTTGAAAACAATTATCCTATAAATGTTACAAGGATTTCATCTATTGAGAATCGACTCAACTGTAAGTTATAACTCCAAACTTTAGTCAAGATACCAATTGACCTTTTGCAAACCACTACTTTCTTAGAAGCTTAAACTCCTAAATATTTAATCAAGATCTTACTCGTTCCACTTTTAGGTAAAAATTACAAGGAAGATTCAACTCTCTAATAGATAAGAAATGACTTAGTATTCTAATAATGTTTTGATCACTCAGATATGATTGTCTTGCACAACAAATTGTGACCTCTAGATCAACTATTGTATCCTCTCTCTTAATCTCCCGATTCACATCTCTTTTCTTATATTAATACTACTACAAACATCTCACTCAATGATTATTTCTCATGCACATTTTTTGAATATTACATAGATGATAATCCTCTCAACCATCTGTTATTTCATTCATATCAACTTCTCCAAATTTTCATACATCAAGTCATTAGAAACAATTCAATTTTCATACCTTTTTATGTCCTACTATACCTTCAATAGTATAGTCATCAAAACAATCTCTTGTACACATTAAGGAATTTATTTCTTCAATAGAGACATCCTCTTACTCCTATTATACTTCTAATTCCTAAAAAATTCATCTTCTTGGTCTTCAACTCCTACAAAGTGGAAGAAATGACATAATACAAAAATTGTCCACTTTATAATCATTACACCTTATTTTTGTTGGTTACAAATGAATGTATTACACAAATTTTAAAGATGAATCATGTTGTTATAAATCACTAATACACCTTCCTAAAATCTTTTCCGTTATGAAATATGTGAAAATGTTCTTCTTACAACCTGAGCAAACATCGACATCTACGAATTATAACTTTGCCATTTCTTTTGTCATCTTCCTTTTGATGAATTAGTTTTGTCTTATTTGTCTTCTATACCATGTAACCAATGTTATAATGAGTTGGGAACATTAAAACACTTATATTATAGCCCTATAACCTCTTGCACTTATTTTTTACTTGCCATTTTAAATTCAACCTTTATTTGAGCTTCATAATCAGTCATGGAGAAGAAAAAATTGCATTCAAAGGAATGCTTCATCCAAATTCATGCATGAGTATTTAATAGTTCTCAAAGCTTAGGCATGTTAGCATGAGATATGTGGATCACCTTCAAATTCTTGGAGTGAGAATAGCCTCTTCATTTTCTTCATGATATTGACCTTTTGGCAATGGTATTATTAGATTTGCATGCATTAGAAACCAGCCTTCAAGATTGCGAAATTTCACTCAACTATCAAGATTTTCATGGATTCTAAGATGCATTTAAATAATGGTATAGATTTTTTAAAACTCACCAGGTCAATTTATTTATCTATTTCATATCCTAGATATGAAATGTGTTTTGATTCTTAGGGACAAATCAAAGCTGTTTGAAATATCCAAAACTATGTCTTATATTTGTTTACATCTAACTTGTGTGCACCGATGTTCATGCAAAATTATAGCACCCCATGAATGGGCTCGATTTGAGTGGGGCATCCAATGTAATTTGCATAATGTGGGACCATATCTCAAGTTGTGGGACTTGTGAAGTTGAGATGGTCCTCCGGAGAAATCGACTTCTTCACTTCTAAGGAAGGAAATGTGACTATATACTCCTAATCTACCAATGCCAAGGAAACAAGGAGAGAGAGAGAGAGCATGAAAATAAATAAATCCTACACTACGAGAGGTGATAACACTAAGAAAGGGGGTTGTTGATCACAATCTCATCTTCCTTGAGTTAAGAGAGGTGAGCAACGGAGAGGATGAACACAATGGATCATAGACAAAAGATAAAGTTCAGACATAAAAAAATTCAAACCCATTAAAAACAGCTCTCAAGACCTGCAATAGACATCGAGAGATATGCACAAAATACCCTACAATGAGGAGAGGCAAGAAGAGACAATAAAATAAGAAAAGGATGGACAAAACGCATAACAAAATAGATTTTATTTCTCCATGAGTTCAAACAATACATCATTAATGGGAAAGAGGCAAGAAAATGCCATTAAAGAGCCATGAGAGGAGGCTTAAAATCCACATTCGACCCTAAGGAGGAAAGAGAGACGGGGTAAGAGAGAAAAATTGATCAAACTATAGAAAAAATGCCCCTCCTTATAGTATATGGGAAGAAAGATAGGGAAAGGAGAAAAGAATTAGAATCCCGCTCCAACCACCCCAAAAGATCATTGAACTCAACTACTTCAACCACCCCAAAATTGTATTGAATGCACCTGCAATGATGATGGGTTCCATGAAAAATCCCATGACTCCATGTGTTGTTCTTTGTTGGGAAAGAAAGGAAAGCCATTTTTCATTATGGCAAGTAGGTGAGAAACTTTGATGACCTCAAAAAATGGTGGATGTATTTAAAATTCTTGGTGGGCTTCATGATTCAACTTTCATTAAATTGACCTCCGCCAATATTTTGCATATTTCCTTGGGTTTTGAGTCTATCCATACAAGATGCATAAGGAATCATCACACATTCTTAAAAATTTTCCCCCTCCTATCACTCTTCTAGTTTTGTGATTGGACACTTGTCATCATCTACAAGCCCGCTCTGCTTCCTTTTTGTTTTGCCTCGGTCCCTTATGTTTTCCGAAGATACTATGTTTGACCTTAGACATGTGGAGGGCCAGCACACATTTGGGACCTTCCTTTGGGTTTTACACTTGGAGTTGCACCAATGAGGCACGTGGAGGCTTCCACTAGCTCTTATTCTTTTCAATGACTGGTTCTACGATTTTGGGACCTAGACACGTGGGGGCCTGCCCTCATTTGTGGACCTGGCTCCATATTTTACCTTTGAAGTTATGCCGATGAGGCATGTGGAGGATTCCATTCGCTCTTTTACTTTTCAATGGCTGATTCAACCTTTTCAGGCCCTAGACATGTGGAGGGCTGATGCTTGTTTGGGGACCCCACTTTTGAACATGATACCAAAAGTTCTCCAAAGGGGCACGTGTAGGCTTCCACTATCCCTATTTATGCTTAGCTGATTCTGGGCTTTAGTGAACATTGCTTTGTCGAGATCTGACCACGTGGAGAGCCTACACTAATTTGGGGACTCTTCTTTTGTCGTACCTTTTAAAGTTACACTGAGCTGACATGTGGAACCTTCTGTGGATTTATTTCTATGCTTCATGTTGACTCACTCTTGGTTCAATTTTGACTTACCGAGTTAGCTTTCTTTGTTGTCAGGTCGACTCGCAACTTAATTTTTGGGATCGAATGTGAGCTCGTACGACTTAACCAACCTCTCCATTTCTCCTTTGCAAGGTCATGTTTGATCAAACTTTTCTCAAGGGGAAAAAAATGTATAATACCGTGTCAACTTCCCAATTTTTGTTTTCTTGAGTTTTCCATTTTACCAAAGGGGGTAAAATTGGATAACAATTTGGTGACTTATGGGGACATCTACCTACTAGATGAAAAGACCAATAGCCTTGGAAGTATCCATTGGGCATGGAGTCATGAATGATATCCTAGTACTGATCCTATTCCTGAAACCTTGAGCCTGACTACTTGCACTTGGTGATCCTGAGCTTACCCCACTGTCCGCACTCTCAATTTTCATAAGAAAATATTGAAGGTGATATTTCGAGAGTAGAAAATTGTCTTGACCTGGAGCATTCACCTATCCCTGAAATGGACTGCTACAACATTCACCTTGGAGGCACATCAAACTATACAATGATACAACCTTGGAGCAACAAAACACCACAACACCACTATGTACAAAACTAAAAATCATACACACCCCAAGTGGGATATACAGAGTGTGTGAAAGCACTTCTTCTTTTGAAAGCAAACCTACCTACTCTATGATAACTAGAAGGAAAGGGAACTTAAACAAATCCTACAACTGGTAGGGAGAAGTAGCTTCCCTTTCTCAAAATAGTTAGCCATGTATATGATTTGGCACTAAAAATGGATTTTTGTATGAGTAAAAATATGACAAGAGACTGATCCTCCACCCAAATCATCAAGGTATCAACTTGAAACAAGAAAAATACCTCTTTTAGTTTTTATGCATTGTGATTGAAGATGTATTTAAGTTGATCCTTGGTACTTTGACACTCATCTTCATGCTCAAAAGTAAGCATGAATAGGTTTGGCTTCTCTCTTAGCTCCAATGAATAAAAGTACCTGATTGGGAAAGGTATGATCCAATGGATGTACCCATTGATCTAAAATTCAACTCCAAGAATGGATTCTTCCTATAGACCTTCCTAGGTGAATTATGTAAAAGAGATGGTGTCATCACTGTCCCCTTCCTCCTTCTAAGAAGAACATGGAAGATTAGGATCCTCCAACCTTGGTTTCAGAGGGTTTTTATGGAGTGTACGATGTTGTCCTTGAATGCTCTTCTCCATGGAAATGGACTCATGTGCTTTTAAGGTGGATGACAGAGGAGAAAATGATGTGATCTCCTCGGGATCCTCTCCATGATCACAATCTTCTAGGTTAGACATGATAATCTGCCTCCTCACTGTTCTGCTACATGTGTTTGACCTCCTCCACGGTGTCCTCCTGATCTGAAAATTTCTCACCATGGTTCCCCTCATCTTCAAACATGAATTCCAAAATCTCAAACTCTTCTTTGACATTAGTGTTTTAAGGGGATGAAGTTAGAGGAGTAACTAAAGGTTCTTCTATGACATTCTTTATGTTCAAAGCCTCTGAAACTGTATGGTTCTCCTCCATAGCTGGAATGCACTCCTCCTCTTTTGGATTTGGAGTACCTACTTCTTCCCTCACTTGTGTTGTAACCGAAGCCTCCACTACTTGTGGCTTGACCATGAAGGATATTTTCTTAATCCCGAATACAATAGCTTATCTCACCAAGCTTTGAATCATTTCTTCTTTTCTTGGCTCTTCCTCTTATTTCTCTCCTTAACTAGATTTTTGAGTCTCTTCCCAACATGGACTTGGGAAATTAGGAGGTGTGGTGGGTGGGGAAGGTATTTATTTTAGATCTTATGGAGGGTAATTGGATTTGGAAGGGAAAAGGGAAGAGGAATTGGGATGAGATGGAAAATTATAAGATGGAGAAGGGAAATCAACACTTGGGGCAACAACTGAGAAACTAGACTCATGAAACTATTGCGATGATAATGACTTGGAGAAAGAGGAAAAGAAAAGATATAAGGTGGTGGACTTACCCATTGAAAAGTTTGTCTGATACCAAGCTTGTAGGCCCAAATATCCTCGGTCCACTGTGGAAGTTGGGGCAACATTTCAACCATGAAATCAAGCTTCTCTTGCAGGCTGTAATGTATTGGAATGGGGCCTTCCTATAGACAAGGTTCCCTATAAACAATATTAAATGCTTTCATCTGCATTGTAGCCCTAGATTAAACCATGTTAGCCTCCATTCTTTGAATATTTTCCAGTATGTCAACATTCTTCATATAACTGTTACCATTGTATGCATACCCTTTCTCTTGATAAGCTTCATAGCCAGATTGGATTTGACACTGCTCATATTGGTAATCACGATGGTCATGAATCTGATCATAATGTTGATATTGAGGAGATAAGAAATAAATTGAAGGTGGAATACACCACTGTTGTTTAAAATGTGAATTCCAAGATGGGAATGAAGCCATGACTGCACATCTTCATGAATGACAGAAGATGAAAGATGTGGAAAGAAGAATGGACGGAAATGGATGGAAGGAAATTTTGTAACTCAAAGGATGGGTTGTTGATCGAAGGAATCACTAGATGTGTTTTGCATGTTCCCCTACGGGATTAATCTTTAACAGAACACACCAACCTACTAAGATGAAGTGGTAAGGTGATCTAAACATGTCCCACCATATATGCCAAAACTATTGGTGTGAAATTACAACACCCCGAATGGCCTCATATTTGAGTGGAACATCCAGTGTAATCTACATAATATGGGACCATCTCTCAAGTTACATGACATGCAAACTTGAGACGGTCCTCTGGAGAAAGTCAACTTCTTATTCCTAATCCTAATGTTAAATTTCTTCTAAGGAAGGAAATTCGATTATCTACTCCTAATATACCAATGCTAAGGAGATAAGGAGAGAGAGAGCATGAAAATAAAGAAATCCTACACTACAGAGGTGATAACACCAAGAGAAGGGGGTTGTTGATCACAATCTTAGATGCCTTAAGTGAAGAAAGGTGAGCAATGGAGAGGATGGACAAGATGCATCACAGACCAAAGATAAAGTTCACACAGAACAAAACTTCAAACCAATTAAACACAGCTTCCAAAACCTACAATAGACATCAGAGATATGCATATAATACCTTGCAATGATGAGAGGAAAGAAAAGACAATAAAATAATAAAATGATGGACAAAATGCATAACAAAACATATTTTTCCCCTTGTAGTCTTAAGATTTTACCCCTCCTATCACTCTTGACGTTTGCAACGGTTCGACACTTGGCATCATCCGCGAGCCCACTTTGCTTCCTTTGTGTTTTTACTAAGTCCCTTATGTTTTGCAAAGATACAATATATAACCCTAGACACATGAAGAGCTAGCGCACATTTGGGACCTACCTTTGGGTTTTACCCACGTGGAGGATTTTGCTAGCTCTTAGAATTTTCAACAACCGGTTCTAAATTTTCAGGCCCTAGACATGTGGAGGGCCTGCTCTCATTTGGGGAATACCTCTGGATTTTACCTTTGAAGTTATGATGATGAGGCATGTGTAGGCTTGTTGGCTCTTGGAATTTTTAACAACGGGTTAGACCTATTCGAGCCTAAGACACATGGAAGGCCTACACTTGTTTTGGGACCCCACTTTTAAACATCATACCAAAAGTGCATCAAAGGGACATGTTGAGGATTCCTTTGGCCCTTTTTACACTTTTTCGATTCAGGCCTTGAGTGAACACCTTTGCTTTGTCGGGATCTAGCCATGTGGAGAGCTGCGCTTGTTTGGGGACCTTCTTTGTTGTCATAACTTTTGAAGTCGTGTCGAGCTAATGCGTGGCACTTTCCATGCTCTGTTGTTGTGCTTGAGTCGACTCACTCTGGGATCAATTTTTACTTACCGAGTTATCTATCTTTGCTATTGAACCCACCCATAACTTGATTTTTGGGATCGATTGTGAGCTTGTACGTGAACCAAGCTCTTCGTTTCTCCTATGCAAGGTCGTGTTTGATCAAAATTTTCCCGAGGGGAAAAAATTGGATAACATCCTATTAACCACCAAAGTTTATTTTTCTTGAGTTGTCCATTTTACCAAATATGGGTAAAAATGGATAACAATTGACTTTTAAGTAAAATAATTATATGGAAACTTCAAACATGACATCTATTTTATGACTCAACACTCTTATCAAAAACTTGAAGGAAGAAATATAAGTTTGAGAGTCTAGACAAAAAGCCTTCTTGACTATCCCAAAATGATAGTGTTGTACCATTAGGAAGTTAGTACTTGAAAAACTTCACCTCAGCATATGATGGGATTGAACAAGTTGAATTGAACCTATTCCACCTGTACATGATAAAATAACACCTAGAATCATTTCATTTCATCAAAACTCACTCTCACACAACATGCTAGTTTTGGCATGCTTAGCGCTTATAATAAGAGACATAAAATGAAATTTTTCATCAAAACATTCCACATAACTCACCTTTATATATTTATGTACATCAACGACATATCTCATACATGCTTCCACATCAGTATCAACCTCTACAAATCTTCAATTCTTGATTGTAAAACCAAATTAGTTCAAAATAGGGGTTAAAATTATACCTTAATAGTTGATCTAGAACATGCCACCAATGCTAAAATATTCTTGAAGGAGTTTTTATATGCTCATATTGTTAACTTTAGCTTACCCAAATTATTTAATGATCATACAAATCAGATTTTACCTATCACTCTATTATGAGGGTTTGGGGAGGGTTTGAAGTAGGTTTTCTTACGAAGATTCATTCATAGAGCTCAAGCCACCATTATTCCACATTCCAACAATAAAGTGGTATTAATTTCATACTATAACACTGGTTCAAATATTACAAAACCATACACAACTTTAACTTACCTTTCAGATCTTCAAATTTGACATTAGAGTTGGGGAAGACCATTCTAACATATCGATGCCACTAAAATATTAATAACTCAAAATATATTGTAAATTTTTCCCTTAAATTTTGATTAAAACCCTATGATATCTCCCTTCACATGTCCCAAGGTGTATTTTTATAAATACACATGTAGCTTCTTAAACACTAAGGATTGTGCATGCTTAAACTTACTTATGTTCAAGAACATGCCTCCAAATAGTCTTGAACTTTCTATAACTAGATAAATGTTTTCCTAAAACATGTTGCACATATCCTCTATACTTTCACCATAAAAATATCATGCTTCTAATTCCATTGTATAGATTATTTATGCTCCATTCTATAACTCATGCTTATACTAGGACTGTGTGAGCTATTTTTCCCCTTAGTTTATAATTATGCCCTATTTTTTATCATATCAATCCTTAAACATGTTTCTCATGCCTATACTAAGATTTTACATTATCTCATGCCTTCTTTCCTCAATTCTATGTCATCTTGATAATTAGGCCTGTGGATTAGGCCTATGAAAGTGAGCCAAAGTGTTACCAATTCCACTCATATAGTCTTGTAGTCATCACACTTACTTTGTTTCCTCATCATTAATCTCTTAGATGAACTATTAAATCATCTTTATTTTCTCTCACATCACCATCCTACTTGTAGAAACCACTAGCTTCTCAAGAAGTCAATAATCAATCGGTGTTCTCTTGTCATGCCTTGTCTTGTCTTGTTAGACTCATTACAAGATCCTTCTTTCTCTCCTGCATCTAGCTTTGTCAATAATGATCCTTTTGCATCAATGAAAAAAAAACAATAATATGCCAACATTTCATATCCATATATGAGAAATGCAATCACCAAATCATGGGTGGGCCAATATTCTAGTCTAGTTACAAATATTGATTAATAGATTACATTTTAAATGATGGTGTAAAATATACATTTAATGAATTATTAAATCTAATTTTAACATTATTACATCTTAACACATTTTTCTATGAAATAAAACTACATAAGAACTGTGATTATCAGAAATAACATTTTTTCTATCAAGTATCTCACGTTTTATGAACAATTAAAAATAAAATAGTGCACCTTTCTAGTATATATATATATATATATAGATAAATTAAGACTCATGCAAATATCTACATTCATTAATTTATGGCATATCCTTGGTCATCATATCTAGTTTGATCATACATGTCATACCAAAAGAAGTAGCTTTAATTTTTGATGATCATACATGTAATATATACTTTTATTATCATTTACCTTACCAAATTTGTGCTTTATAATGAGAAGAAAGAGAATGATATTCATATACACCAATAAAGAGATAATTAGGAGGAGAACAATGTTAAAATATAGGAGATGAAGAGTGACATATTTACTAAACTAATAACATTAACATAAAACATGTACCTTAACAAAAATATGCACTCATCAACATAAATATGTTTAAATTCTCGATCGATAATATATATACAAAATCTAAGTTATCAGAAAATTCAATGGATTAGTAACATAGGGACATGTTTAAGTTGAATAATATCAATTATTTAGATCTTTTTCACATTTAGATCATCATTCCACACTTATCATTTACAAACCATAGGGCACTTTATAAACATGGATTTTTCATGTGACATGCTAGGTGGTATTCTTCAATTTTATGAAGTCATTTTCTCTTTGAAATTTATTTCCATGGCCATATTTCAATTTTTATAATGATTGAGAAATTTAATGTACCAACCTAAATGTACTTTATGTTTCCCAACTCTTGACCTTGTTGTAAATGTTTCTCATATACTTCTCCAAAAATATATTTTCCTAATGATTCTTACTATTGGGAGGTAAATCAAAAATATATATATTTTTATCCTTCTATATGTTTCAAGATCATCGTCTATCCCATCAAGCATTATATATTAGTAAAATAAAAATTACCCATTAGAATTTCATGAAAATTAGAATGACAAATCATTATGAGTGGAGTGATGTCTTAATAATTATTATCCATATCTAAATCTTGTGATCCTCCGATATATATAAGAGATTTTATTTCATTTTAATTTTTCGGTCTATATTTTACACCCTATGTATTAAAAATATTTCTTTTCATATTCTAGTAATAATGATATATTTGTATATGGAGATACATCTTGTGACAAATGTTGACAAGTGGAAAGGAAAATGGTTGTTTATGGATTGATTTATTAGATTATTAGCCATCTATACATCTTATGAGCCTCCAATATCCAAATGACCATCACCTTTATTTCTATTTCTTGAAAAATTTCACACCCTATGTATTAAAAATAAATCAGTTACTTGAGACTAGAAAAAGTATGAAACATACTAAATTAAAGATGAAAAAAATTACATTCAACTTTGTATGAATGTTGTTAATGAAGTCTCTAACACAATCCCCATGTCATGAAATACATCAAATTGACTCTAATATCTCACATCACCTTCACCTTAATAACATGTTTACATGTTTAGGCTTGGGCTAAAAATGCAAAAGTATACATTGGTATCAGTAGCATTTCACTATATACCTGATAATACAACATATAATCTATATCAATTTACAACCTTGTTATATGAGCATTAGTACTATAAAAGGTGACATGGTAGTTATAAATTTCATGTCTTAGAAAATGAAATAGTTTTAATTTTTTCAACTTTAAAATACATGTAAAATATGTTTTTCTTTCTTATTTTTGCCACTACCTGTATATGTAAACACTTGAGGTTAGTTGGTGACTAACCAATCCACCCTTCAATATGTAGTAGTATAAATCATACTTAAGAAAGGGTTTTTTTATATGTAAATGATATGATTCTATGGATGCATTAGTTTCATGCCAGAAATTTTTAGTGTATGATTACACCTTGAAAACATTCCAATGGGATATGGATCCAATGTTCCTCCAAATATACAAAAATTTAGGCTCTATGATATGAAATTTGTGGCCTCCTTGTTTACCATATATTCATCAAGATAACTATGCATAATGTATCCATGTTAATTGAATATATTGTTAGGTCATGCGGAGCATATTTTCATGTGTGAAAGTGTTGAAGATTGTACACTAAGATTACTCTATGCTTTCAACTTGCTTGTCCCACTGTGGTTTGGGGACACTGACCCTGAAAAATAAATCGGCCTTAAAACATGCCCGATAGACTAGGAAATGTTCTTTTCTCATATGGGTGGGATTTTTACCCATAGGTTTATGGGAAGGTTTTGGCCCATGGTTTTAATACCCACGGTTTTTAAAAATACTTAAGCAATTGTCTACTTATGTGGTTTTATGCATATGGTGGGAAGGTAATGTAACATTGTAGTTGTGTCGAATCGGGTGTGAATTCTGTAGAGATTGTTCAACATAGCTCCAAATAGATTTGGGTATTGTATTGAGAGAGTGGTGGCTTGTAATAAAATTTTAGAAAGTTATTCTTGGTGGACGTAGGCCAAATTGGGTGAACCATGTTAAATATTGTTTCTTTTTGTTGTGTTATTTTTATTCAGCACTTTTATTTCAGATCTGTAATATTTTATGCATATTAGTTCCTATTGTTACGATTCGTGAGGGATTTTTTCGCATATTTTATCCCTTATTTCCTAACATGTCTCTCATTAAACATCATCTTATCTCACTTTTTATATTAAATTCTTATACCAAACATGTCATACACATTAGTTGTATAATTATACCTCACATTAAATTTTTTTCCTTTATAATACAACAAGATAGTAAGACTTTGAAACAAATATGTAATACTCATTTCTAACAACTTTTGCGTTGTAACTATATTCTAAATGTGCAACATAAGAGATGCCTACATTAATTATTTGATCTCCATACTCTAATTTTATACCATGAAGGCATTTTCCTTTGATTTCCATTCTATATTTTTCAAGGGTATTCTTTATCGAAGTATTGTTATTCATTGGCAGATGTATTTAGTACATTACCTAGACATAATCACGCATGATACGAGTAGACATTAGTGTTTATAATAAAACACTAATAATTTTTAGAGTTGAAACTATACTAAAATATATAACCCAATTCAACTTATAAGTTTAAATAGTCTAGTATTTACTACTTTGGTATTATAAGGTCTAAAATCGACAATCAATTGATTTTATGAAAACCTTGAATCCATTGCTAATAAACTATCATTTACAAATTCCAATAACAAAAATAGCTAGTATGGGATTTTGAGGCCCAGTATGAATGGGATTTTCCCATCCTCATTAGTAACTTGGTGATTATATCCTTTATAAAAACCCACTTCTCATAATTCTTTATTGTTTACTCAAAATTTTTGTTATATAATTGGGATTAAATACATATTGTAACTCCTTAATTTGGAATTATGTGCTAAATATGTCATATTTTAAAGGAAATTATCTCATTTTTTTTCACTATTAAACAATGTAGGCTTCTGAAGAACTATTTCAAAATGCTTAAGGTGTATATCATCAATAGTGATACCTAAGAAAACATCTAATAAACCTACTCAATAAATCACATACTAATAAAAGGAGGAAAAATATTTATTCCATCCGAATCTGGTCATATTCCTATCCATTGGAATAATTACCTTGGCTACTAACATGTTTTAATGATTGTAGTTGAGAAACACTTGATTGGATCTATTAAAGATTCTATTGGAGTTGAAGTGATACTTGACAACCATAGATAGTATATTTTCATCCATGTGAGATACATTGTCCCTTATTGCATGGTAAGGGTATGAATTATGACACAAAATATTTCTTTGAAGGTCCTTCGGCCCGTCTCTGAAAAAAATATCTATGAATAAATATTTGTCTTATTAGATGAACAAAAAATAAAATTCAAAACTAAAAACGTTGTAGGGAAAACAAATTACGCATAAAAAAACAATATTTGAAAGGAGATGCTACTTACATGATGCATTCCAAGTTATTTTTATTTTTCTCTACTAGTTTTCTTTCATGATACATGACATGAGATTTTTTTGGGCTACATCTTCCTATTTGATTGTCCTTTCACAATGTCCTCTATTCTATCAACCTTATCCCATGTTACGCAAAAATTATCCTCATTGATGTTATGAAATTTTTCCCACATCTAATCACCGCATATAAATAAAACCTTTTTTGGCTTATGAATTGAAAGGTGTACAATATGAATCCACATTCATGTCGTCTACTTCATGTTAGTGTTTATTGATTATATTGTTTCCATTTGCTGTCATATCCACCACATATTGTTGGTGATCTCACTTAGTGAGATCATAGGTCATTAGGGTTAGTTAGGGTTTCATGTATCCATGTGTCATGCATAGGAGTTACACAACACTCCTATATGTACCTTAGTTTTTTAATCTATGAGAATAATAGAACCTAAATCTTTCATGATTGATTTTAATTTGTGATTTGAGTTGTTTTTACTACTTAGATTTTTCACATCACCATTGGAAGTGTAACCTATTCAATGTGCATGGGGTTTTGTATTGATCCTTGTAGAACAATATGATATGGTATCAAAGTTATTATTTGGTAAACATGCATTTGTTTGATTTCAGTTATTGATTACTTCTATTTTTTAATTTTCATGCTTCTAATGTAAGTTTTTGTTCATTTTTTGAATCTTGTTAATAGGTTTAACCATCTCTTTTTTAAGCTTGGTGGTTTTTTTGTTGTGCATGTGCATGCTTAAGGTGTTTCTCATCCATATCTAGCTAGTTGTAGCTAATTTTGGAGGGAAATATCTATTTGAGGTAGGTTATGTAATTTGGTTTGATCATTTTTTTAAAATTAAAACATAAATTTTACAAAGAAAATATAGTTTTCCTCCCTCCATACATCCCTACTGGCTTATCTCCACAAATTCCCCATATTGAAAAAGGTATTTTTGGTCGAGCGAGCTATGTACCATGTTCGTCGATGAGTTTTATCTCTTCCTAGGAATGTTGGGTCAAGAAAGCTCTACTTTGTATTGATAAGTTGGGTGATTTGGATTTTTTTCAATCGGTGACATGGTTGTTTTCTACATTGTGGTTTCATGTTTTTCCTTTAAAGTGAAATATTTTTTTTTCTCCCTTCTCGAGTTGATTAGATCTATGCCTTACATTGAGTTCATATTTCTATGCTTGATTATTAGATCTCATTGGCTTGGTTTTTTTCTCATCTAATTTATGATTAGATGTGTTGCATAGTGAGTATTTTTGGGTTGACATATTACTTTGTCTACGGTGAGAGTTTCTATTGCTCATTTTTTTGTTGGAATTTAATTTCTTTCTCTAGATCTTCCTTACAATCACTTGTAACTCAGCCGTGTTACATTACCACTCACCTTAGTTTTCCATTTTCTCTACAACCTAGATTTTTCCCTAGTGACCATATGATCCATGTGTCTACCTTGTTATTTTTTTCCTATTTCTAACCTGTATTGCATTCACAAACTCTTCAATTATAAATTTCATGCCCGAGCTCCTAGTCTCCCATGTTGTCTACTTCCACCGAGTCCTCCTCGCAACTTGGCTCTCTAACATCCCTAGATTATCCCCTCTATACAAAGTCCTCCGCACAAATTTCTCATCCTAAGCCCCATTCTTATTGAGACACAAAATGGCTCGCCCTATCATTCATCTCGTTGAGTGAGAACCTTTCTTCAAATCTTTACCCGCCTTTAAATTCTTTGCCACTTTTTTAAAAACCTATGTTTTAAATAGTTTAAGTGGTGTAGTTATTTTAAAGGGGTTAATATTAAAGGTTTAGTTGTGTTTTTTAATTAAAGAGGATTTTATTAAGTGGGATGTTTAATTAAAGGTCAAGTGATCATCTTAATCACTAGGGTTAATTATTCCATAATTAGGTGTTCAATTATAATTAATTAGGGGATCTTAATAATTAAGTAACCTTAAAGATATTTTTAAGATTTTATTAACTCAGTAGTTTAAAATTTATCATTTGTTCTTAACATTGTCATTATTATCAAAAAAATTTATCCCTTTGATCTATAAAATTGGGGTATTTGGGAAAATTTCAAAGTACGATTTATAGTGTTACTAGATTTTTTTACTACTAATAATTTGTTGGAGTTTGTAGTGCCCCTCCTAGATATTTTTCGGCATGAGACATTAATAACACAATATCGAGTCCCTAGGGACTAGTGCATTATAAATAAAACAAAATATGACACACTAAACACTCAAATGACATGTCGAACATTAATAGAACACCATAAATATCAATGTGACACACACGACACTAATGGGTCACCATTAATAACATAATTAAGAAATCGTACACACTAATCTAAACTCATAAACAATCATACAACATAATAACCACTAATGGAACACCTTGAAGAATAATATGACACCATAAACACAAGAAAATTCCCATTAATAACATAATTTAAAGTCCCTAAACACTAATGTTACACCCTAAATACTAATATGGCACACTAAACAATAATGGGACATCGTAAACTCTAATAGGGTACCTTCAACACTAATGTTTCACCATAAGCAATATAATTAAGACAATATAATCATAAACATGACAACCTCAATACTAGCATCACTCACAAAACAATAATATGACAGCCTAAACACTAATATGACAAAAGCCTAAACACTAATATATCTATAAACAATTATAGATAATGGTTAACCTAATTATAAATTGTCTTGGAGAAACTTATCTAGTATGGGATTTATCTCATTAGATATAAGATGAATATATTTATACCATTATTCCTCTCCTATTTATCTTATCTTACCTATAATGTATACTAAATACATATATAATTGGGACCATGAACGTTATAGATGGATAATTCCACCCGCTCTCCCAATACTTGTATGGACATGGGGAGATATGAAAAAATCTAAATAGGGGATTTATCTACACTCTTAAACTCTTTCATTTTTTTGGGGATGTAATGATTATAGTTTTTTTTTTTTTTTTTAACAAATTTTGGGGGTTGGTGCAAATGTGGCACAAATTTACAACATGTTTGTGACACATTTGTTTCATAACCATCTGTAACATTAAAGAAAACATAAAGTGGGATGCAAACATGGAATATGAATTTATTTCATTTTTTTATGGAAATGATAGGAATGAAGAAGATAAAAATTTAAAGGAGAGGATAACGGTAGTGGGGAAAAATGCAAACGATTAAAATAAGGAAGAGGAAATAGTAAAAAATAAAAGTATACAGTAAAGAGGAGAAAGAAAAAATATATAGAATTGGGAAAACATAGATAAAAATGGGGCACTAATACACATATGGAGAAAAAATAAGAAACAAAAGGAAAGAAAACCCTCAAATCTAGAAGAGAAAGAAGAGTATGCAACAAATCCCATATTACAAGTATGCATATTTTGATTTCAAATAGATTAATAATGTATGTCGGGTAAAATGAAAACCTTAATATTAATTTTACAAACCCTATGATATAATTGATACAAAATTATGTAAATCCTAAATAAAATATAAAAACCTAAGGATAAATCCTATAAACCCTATTTTAAATTGTGTAAAAGCTAGGGTAAATTACATACAATATAGACAATATTGTGTAAATGTTATTGAACATTATGCAAACCTAGGTAAAATTATGTAAACCCTAGGGAAAATTGTGTAAGCCATTTGGAATTTTTAGTAAAGCCTAGGTTAATTTAAGTAAATTCTAGTGTAAATTTATGCCTTACGAGATATTGGTTCATATCCCTCTAACCAGGTCCATACATATTATGAGGTTGTAAAGTATGTTGTTCACTCTTCCTATTTTCGTATGGATGTTATTGTATAAAATTTTGATCAAGTATGTCAATCCTCTTATATTATGAGAAATACCACCCCACGTTTTCATACACCTAGGGCTACTCAAAGTCATTCTAATGTCTAAATTACTAAACTACAATATTTCATGGAATTTCTATCTCTCACTTCCATTAACCCTAGTGAGTATGGTCATATATTTGAGAGTAATGTATATGGTTGGAATAGTCATTGTGGAAAAATCATATATTTAAGGGTAATGTAATGTAGAATCTAATGGTGATGAAATTTTTTTCTATTTTAGATGAGGATGATGTCCCTTGCATTTATACATTTATTCATGGTGTTATTTATACTTCTAGTAGAAATCTAGAATCAATTCCTTGTGAATATCATATTGATAAAGAAAATGACGATTCTTCTCTCCTTCTTGCACATGATATGAATGAACACAATTGTATCTCTATTATTTCTCTTGAGTGAAAAAAAGAACATGTGACATTTTTATATATTTTATAGAAAAAGGGAACATGTTGATTCTCTCAGTAGTGGCATGTGATACACATAGTCTAGTTTTCTCTCTTAGTATGGATGGTTTCTTTGTTGGATAATTTAAGTCATACTATAGAGCTTCGATTTGATACCAAGACCATAAAAACCAAGTTCTATCTCACGTGGTTTCAAATGATACATCACACAATATTACTTAAAAATGAAATAGTATCTCTATGGTTACTATTAATGTCAAGGTATGGCATTTGAATGATCCTATAAATAGTTAGGACATAACTCAAATAAAGTACCTCCCTTATGTGAATGTAGTACTAATTATGTCCTCACATAATAATGATTTAGACACAAATTCTATGCACTTCGGTACATTTATTTTTCCTAAAAGCATACTAGTATTTACATGACCCCTAAGAAAGAAAAATCGTAATTGGAAAACCCCTTTATCCCGATACTTTTTCTTCTACAAATTTATTGGTTTTATACATCTTACAGTCTTTCCAATATTTAAATATTTTATATTTATATGTCCTTAGAAACTAGCACTCGGTTATGACACAAGCTCTAGGCTCTCCTATACTACGGTAACTCTTGTATCTATTTATCCCTTTCTTATCCTTTTAGACCCCTTTCTCTTCTTAATTAATTTTCATCACTTTGGGTTGGCCTTTCGGTTGTCAATTATGAACTCCAAACAAGGAAATAATATAAATACATGCTTATGTATTAAAAATGGGGAAATGTATGCACCCAATATTTCATAGGTTCTACATTGGTGATACGGTAAAAGTCTCCAAGGATGAAATATATATTATTCAAAACAATGATGAGATCCAGATCCTTTTCCCTCTCCTTCACTATGTTTATTTGACCTATTTATACTTGTTTCCAGTTTTTCTTTCCTTTCCTATAAATGTTTTGTTTTTTGTGGTTGTCATGACTTTAAGTCATGCAACTCTTGTCTGCCTAGACTAGCGGTTATGTGCTCTTTAGTCTAAACATATAGAATGGGTGTTACGAACGTGTGTCTCAAGTTTTTGATTTTTTTATTTCCCATTTCTTAACCATTTATCTTGATTTCCATCATATTGAATACATATTAGAATCCTCTTCTCAAGAAATACTATGATTACAAGTTTGACTCAAATTTATTTGATTATCCGGCACTTCTTGATTACCATTCTCGATAGAATTCTTCTCTAGCATTTTTATATAAAAACTAAAATTTTAAGCTGTATCATGGGTTGGAGATAATTTTACTTGAATTACACCATTACTCGCCAAAATCTTGCTAAGAAGTAAACGAAAAACATGGTACATTTATTTCTTTCGATAATTTTTCTTATAACCATTCTACTTTAGCATCTTCTTGATTTCTTCAACAAATAGCCAACATTATTTCGTAGATTGCTTAAACTCTCATCTCTAGAAAGGAAGTGTTGTATATATCTCCCTCCCTGGGTAAATATAGACAAACGCACAGGTTGGAGGTGCACAACAGAAGATGTCGACATGGAAAAATTTCGTGCCCTAGCGCAGGTTGGAGGCCCACAAAGAAAAGATGTCGACATGGAAAAATTTGTGCCCTGGTGTAGGTTGGAGGCACACAGTCGAAGATGTCAACATGGAAAAATTTGAGCCCGGCGCAGTTGGAGGCACATAGAATAATATGTCGACACGGAAAAATTCATGCCCTGGCACAGGTTAGAGGCACACAATAGAAGATGTCGACATGGAAAAATTCACACCCTGGTGCAAGTTGGAGGTGCACAGCAGAAGATGTCGACATGGAAAAATTCGTAACATGGCACAGGTTGGAGGTGCAAAGCAGAAGATGTCGACATGGAAAAATTTTAGCGCCTATGGTGCACGTAAGAGTATGTTGACATGAGGATGGATGTGCCAAGGTGCATCTTCAGGAGGCGCAACATTTTGAGCGTTGACACCTGACAGAAGGCAAACCCTAACGTAGATATTCAAATGGCCAGAAATTTTCATAGGGAGCTCGGATTCATGCAAGGTTAAAATTTTTGGAAATATTACAAGGTTCTCTACCCAACTACAACATTGATATCTTTAATTTGATGAGAACAAGTTCTTAAAAAATGCAAAATACAATTCACCATTTTTTGGGTTTGCTAGGGTTCTCACCTACCACCATAATGAGATGAATTAAATATAATCTAGAGGTGGTTAAGGCAGATTTGGAATTCCCCTCTCTTCCCTCTCTTATTCTTCCTATAAATTGTAAGGAGGGGCTTCTTTCTAAAGGTTGGAAATTCTTGTTTTGCCCTTCCTTCTTCTCTTTGGCATGTGAATTTGTGGAGTTCAAATCTCCCATCTAAAATTGTAATGAAACTTTGCCTCTTGGCATTTTGTAGTGTATTGTATCAATATTTGGAGAAAATAATGCATGTATGTGGATGATTCTCAACCCTCTCCATGTTCATTTACGTCCCCCTGATCTTTCACTGCAAATTTTTTTATCTGTGAATGATCTTACATTGCATTTTGATGGTTTGTGTTTATTGGCAAGATAAGTGTTCTTCATTCCTCGGTGCATCAGCTTTGTTAGTTTAGGTTTTATTTTATGCATCTTCTTACCTTGTCTCCTTGGAAAGTTAGTATAGGCTTTGAGTAAACCCTCTGCATTTTTATGTGTGCATCGAACAGAGTAATAGGAACCGGCCTTGATCCAGGAGAGCTTTCCTGATTCACAAGGTCCCACACTTTACGAAAAGATCCATGTTATGCAATCACACTAAGAGTCTCAAACCATCGAGTTGGAGACATTTAGGGGTGTTGTGATTCACCATCAACAGTTTTGGCACACGGTGGGACCAAGAGGTCATTCCATAAGATTTGAAGGAATTTTAAAGAAATTTGGACTTAGAAATTGCAAGTTTTACAATTTGAAATTTTTTTCACCTTCCATGCTGAACTTTGAAATCAATTTTCAAGGGCTTAACTTTGCTCAAAACAAGTCAAAATTTCACCAGTTGATAGATCTGGGGAAAATCTTCAAAAATGTATTCCTAGATTTTTGAGACTTTGACTTTCAAAATTACATAGTTTTTAGTATTTCAGGTTTTCCCAGGTGTTGAGCATGTCCCAAGTTCCAATACAGTGCATTTCATGGTTTGTAAATTTCCTTGCATGACCTAAATTTCACCTGTACCTTTCGGGGATTACTAGTTGCACAACAAGACCCGATAACCGAATTGAAGAACTGTATCTTTTGGGTCCTTCAAAGTTTTAAATTCTATTTTTAATATTGTCAGGTTTGGTGTGTAACTTGGTAGAATCTAGCCTTTTGAGGCTCATTATCTAACACATCTGGTGACTCCGAAGGGATAGAATTCAGTGGTGTAGTAGCAAAAGTTTCGCAGGCGCATGAGAAGAATTCAAACCAGGTCTGATACTCGAGAAGAGGGGCTATTTGTCTACTTGCAACTATCACTAGGCAGAGGAAGGAGAGGAAGAGGACCACAAAGATCACCATCTCCACCTAACCAGAATTTGTCTACACCTCCACCTGGTAGACCTTTTCTTGCATTAACCAGAGTTATTAGGCCAATCATAATGGCACATCTACCATTAAATCCATTTGTCAATTTCATGTGCAGTAGTCCACTCACCCTAAATGCTCGAGAATCAGTTCCGGTTGCAGCGCTAAAGAATATCCCCTATTTCACGGAGAAAATCATACTAATCCTATTGAACACATCCAGGATATTGCCAATGCATGTGTAATCCATGAAATAAATGAAATGGATGTTGCAGTCAAGTTATTGGCTTCATCTTTTAAAGTTAAAGCCTTATAGTGGTTTAGGAGCCTAATGGTAGGATTTATTACGAATTGGAACCAATTCGGGAGAGGGCAAACAATTTTTCTTTATTGGAACAATTGACGACAATAAAAAGATCTCCTAATAAACAAATGACATATTTCAACTTCAGATTCCAACGGACATGGGACAGGATTCCAATAGCTATTAGACTAACTACTGAAGGTGCATTCCTCCATTTCTTAAAAGCTATAAATTTAGACATAGCCATGATGATCCAAACAATGGGAGGGACAATGTCTGCTGGCATCCTATGACACAACTATCAGAGTAGAGAACTATTTGATCCTATCTGGATATGGGAAATCCTACAACCAGTCAAGCACCAAGGTTAAATCCCATTCCAACTCCTAGAAATCAAAGCAATAATGAGGCATCGAATCCTTTAAATAATTCAAAGGAATTGCAGAAGTTATGAACGAGTTGCAGAACCTTGGAAATGAGCTGGTGACTGTCAAAAGACAACAAGCTCAAATTTCTAGATCGTATCAGCCTCAAGCGCAATACCAGGCTAGGCCCCCATACCAACAAAACAGACCACCAACTCAGGCTACAAATCAAAACCAAAACCAAGGACAACCTCAAGCTGCCAAGCCATTTTGACCGTATGATCCAAATGCAACAACATCCTCAAGATCCTTGGTTCCAACACAAAACAACATGGCACAGGAGTACAACTGGTGTTACCCTTGCAATCTACCTCATAATCAATCAGCATGTTTCAATGGTGCACTAAATTAAGCCTTGATGGTACAAACCATTGGTGTGTCTCAAGAACCGGGCCAATCAGGGAATCAACAGCAAGAAACACAAAAAGAAGCACCTCCAACAAAAACCATGTTAGCCAATTGGAAAATGGAAGACTTACGTGGAGTTACCCAACAACCTTTTCAAAGAGTGGCTGCTAACAACACACACAAAGAAGAGAAGCATAGAAGATAGACAAAACCGTATAATCTAGATGTTTCTCATCCTACTCCTACACAACAAGGGGTCAGTAGACCAAATGCAGTTCCAAATGTGCAAAATCAACCTAAGGTAACTATTGTAGCAACACATGTGCCTATTCAAGCTCCAGAAAAGGTTGCGCCAAGTAAGGGACAACAAAAGGACATTTCATCCCCTTTCAACATCATCAATCAAATGAAGAAGACACATGTGAACATTTCCATGTGGGAATCACTTGTGATCCCAAGCTAAAGAGATCTTCTACAAGCTACCATGAAGAATTGGTCAACTTCAAACCAGCAAGTCCATATCCAAGAGAAAGTCCTCACAAATGTTGCTCAACTGAAGGGAATCATGGAGGACAACAAGGTAAAGTTTTTAAACCCCCTCCATTCTATGTTTCATTAGTCATTAGGGATCAAATAGTACACAATTGTATGAGTGATTCTGGGGAAAGTAGTTCTGTGATGCCGAAGCAAATAGCGGATCAACTGGGTCTGAAGTATGAGCCGGTGTTGAAAGGAGTAGTACAGTTGGATGGAATAGTAGTTCAAATAGTTGGGGTCATAAAAGGGTTAAGCCTAACACTACATGCCTATCCTAATGTTATAGTTCTGTAAGATGTGTTTGTGATTGACCTTCCGCCACTCTTTGCATTGTGTCTATCAAGAGACTACACTGCAGAAAATGGTGGATATTTATCTATAGATTGGTCACACATGATTTTCAGGACGAGGTACGGGGCCAAAGAAACAATCAGATTAGAACCAATTTCCAATTTCCATATTGAACCTCATGTGCCAAGTCCTATCAATGTGAATTGCTCAGCCTTTGATCAGGAGGAGTGTTTAAATGATCTAGAAATAAGAACTAAGGTTGAGGGAATTCTTGATTTGACTTTAGATGAATGGGAAAACAAGAGTCATGAATTTGAACCATACAAGGAAATTGAAGAATCTGAATTGGACATGTATTGTGTGCACAAAGAAAATTCACCCATTCCCGACATCATTCAAACTTGAACAAAAGGATGACAACAAAGTTTGGAAACTTTTTTTTGATGGTTCGAGAAGTAGACAAGGTGCTGGAGGTGGTGCAATGTTGATTTCACCACAAGACATCAAATATTTTTTAGCTTTTCGTTTCCATTTTTCTTGTTCAAAAAACATGAATGAATATGAGGCGTTGATTCATGGACTTCATTGGTCTAGGAAAAAGGGCATAAAGAACTTGCAGGTGTTTGGGGATAGTGAGTTGATCGTCAATCAAGTCAGGGGAAAACATGCTACAAAGAATGACCTGCTAAAAAACTACAAGAACAGGGTATGGAACCTCATTGAGGATTTCGAAGCTTTCAACATCGTGTCCATACCCAAGAAGAAAAATGAATCCGTGGATAGGCTCGCGCAGCGGTTTGGAGCAACGTTTGATGTGGTTGAAAACATCAGAAGGAAAAAACACAACCATATATCCATGTGATTGTGAGGCTAGAAGCTCCAGATAATAACACAAGTTGGCAGGTGTTTGAGAACGATCAACACATCATCAATTTTTTACAATAAGAGGCTGAATTCTCAGCTAGGAATCAGGACAGACTAGAGCAGCTGCAAACAAACAAGCTTCCCAAGGGTTTAGTAACATTGGAGTCTATCTTCAACCCTAATGACCAATTCCATAAGAAAAGGGCTAACATACGAGTCAAGAGAGAAGATTTAGAGAAAATTCCGGTTGGGGAAGGCAAAACACTTCAAATTGGTAAAGTGGGCATTGAGCAGGAGAAATCATATTTCATACAACTTTGCCAAGAATTTGAGATGTCTTCACTTGGAGCTATGAAGAATTGAGAGGATTAAATCCGAAGTTGGCATAACATACCATAAAAGTGGATCTAGATGCTAAGCCCATCAGGTAGAAGTAGTGACCAGCCAACCCTCACATTGAGCCTCTAATGAAGAAAGAGATAAACAAGCTAATAGAGGCAAGCATTATATTCCCAATCAAGCACTCAAGTTGGGTTGCAAACTTGGTTCGATCCAGAAGAAGAGCGGTGAAATCAGGTTATGTGTGGACTTGAGACCTCAACGCATCTCTCAAAGACCATTACCCACTTCCTTCAATGGAACAAATATTGCAAGTTATATCCGGTTTAGAGAGATTCTCTCTCCTAGACGGCTACTCAGGGTATAATCAGAAATGGTGAAAGAATATGACCAGTTCAAGATGAATTTCACCACTAAATGGGCCACCTATGCCTACAAGAAGATGCCATTTGGGCTATCAAATGCTGAAGCCACTTTCCAAAGGGCAATGGATATGGCATTCAAGGGATTAATCAATAAAATAGTTCTGATATATCTTGACAACATCATTGTATTCTCCAAAAATGTAGTAGATCACCTCTTTCATCTAAGGCAGGTATTTCAGAGGTGTAGAATATTTGGGGTATCATTGAATCCCAAAAAATGCATATTCTTGGCTCATGAAGGAAAAATTCTAGGCCATATTGTTTCAAAGAAGGTGTTGATGATTGACCGTAAACAATTGAAGCAATTCGAGCATTGTCATTCTTTGAGTCACAAGAAGGCTCTTCAAAGCTTCTTAGGAAGGATCAATTTTGTCCTCAAGTTCGTTCCAAGCTTTTGCAACTCTTGTAAAGCCCATAACACTGATGTTAAAGAAGAGCATGGCATTTAAGTGGACATCTCGAAGGCAAGGCAAGTTTTGAGCCAATAAAAGAGGCTATATCTCAAGCTCCGACTTTGGTCAGTCCATACTTCTCTAAGGACTTCATGCTATATGCCTTTGGTGGTGGAGACACAATTTCTGCAATCCTTGTACATAAAAACAAAGAGGGATTAGAACAACAGTTTCTTTCTTGATCAAATATTGGAGGAATATGAAACTAGGTACTCTTTCATTGAAAAGCACGTCCTTGCGGTGATCGGGAGCTTAACAAAATTTAAGCACCTAGTCTCAAACAACAAGATCGAATCATTGGTCTCTCATGCGAGAGTCAAGGACTTCCTTCTAAACAAGGATCTAAATGAGAAACATGCAGGATGGATAACCCATGTCATGGAATATGACATCAAGATCAAGGTCACAAAACTAGTACGTGGAAAAGGACTATGTGAATAGCTAGCTTTGAGTCAGCAAGTTGAAGTAGGTGATGAAAAAGAGACTGTCTTGGTACTACAGGATGGTCAGGAATAGGAAAATGATGACATGCCTGCTCCTTGTTGGACTTAGAATATGATACACTTCCTACAGGTAGGCCTATGCCCTCCAGAATTGAGCAAAGCAAAAAGGAGATACTTCAAATTACAAGCCATTCCATATGTGCTTGTTGATGGTGTTTTGTTCAAGAAAGACATCAATGGAGTTCTATTGAGGTGCATTGGGATAGGTCAAATTGAGAGGGTGTTACAATATTTTCATGATGGAGATTTTGGAGGACATTTTTCCCCACGGATAATAGCTCTCAAGATAATGAAGGTAGGGTATTATTGGCCCACAGTGTTCAGCGACTGCTATACATGGATAAGAAAGTGTAAGAAATGTGCACTCTTCACAGGCAAAGAAAGACTAGCAACGCTTCCATTGCACCCAATTTTGGTTGACCAACCATTTATGCAATGGGGATTGGAATTCATTGGGGTCATCAATCCAAACTCAAGCCAAGGCCACAAGTGGATTCTCACGGAAACGGACTATTTCACCAAGTGGACCGAAGTAGTAGTGCTCAAAGAAGCAAATGAGTCTAACATACTAGACCTTTATGAAGGAATAGTGACCAAGTTCAGTGTGTCGGCCACTATCATATTAGATAATGCATTGGAATTCATAGGTTCTAAGATTACGAATCGGCTATGAAGAATGCAATCTATTTTAGCACCTCTTCAAGCTATTACCCACGGGGTAATGGATAGGCAGAGTCCACGAACAAGAATTTGCTAAGAATAATCAGAAGGACTGTGGATGAAAACCAAAGGACATGGCATACCAAGCTAAAATCAGCATTATGGGCTGACAGGATAATGCCAAAGAGGTCTACAGGTAATTCTCCCTACGATTTGGTCTATGGGAAAGATGCAGGATTGCCTATATCATTAGAATTACATGCATTGAAGCTCATGAAGCAGTTGGAGTTTCTTTGAGTTCAAGCCAATGGAAGCCAAGTATGCGGAGTTGATGGAATTGGAGGAAATAAGAGAACATGTAGTTCATACAATTGAGAAGGATCGTGCCTTAGTAAAAAGATGGTTTGATAAGAAGTCAAGAGCAAGGACCTTTCGGGAAGGGGACCTAGTTCGAAATGGGATGCGAGATCGTGCAAAACCCGGGAAGGCATTATAAGTTTGATGCCATTTGGAGTGACCCCTACATGGTCACGGCATTTAAAATTAGTAATGCCTTCTAATTTTATACATTAGATGGAGAAGAACTCCTGATTCCGGTTAACGGAATCTATCTTAAACATTGCTACTAAAAGGAAAAGGTTTACTCTTGTAAATATTAGCCTAGATTTTAATTCCTCTAAGTGCGTATGCACATTGTCTTGTTGTAGTTAGGTTTCAGTTTCCTAAACGCTTCAACACAGGTTTTGTTGCTCCCTGTGTTGAATTTCTATAGTTCAATGTGCTCTTAGAGAAGGAGTTGTGGTACTGTGCTCGGGATCAGATATCAGGTTGGTTTCAAGTTATTACTTATGACTCCATGCCCAATGGATTGCTAAAATGCCACTGATCTTCTACCTAGCAGGCAGGTGATCCCGTTGAGTCGCCAAATTGTTGTATATATCTCCCTCCTTGGGTAAATATAGACAAAGGTGAAGGTTGGAGGCATAAAGTAGAAGATGTCGATATGGAAAAATTTGTTCCCTAGCAAAGTTGGAGGCGCAAAGTAAAATATGTCAACATGGAAAAATTAGGTACACCACAGCGCAGGTTGGAGGCACACAATACAAGATGTCGACATGGAAAATTTTCAGTGCCTATGATGCACGTAATATTATATTAATATAAGGATGGATGTGCCGAGGCGCATCTTCAGGAGGCACAACATTTTGAGCATTGACACCCCGACGGAAGGCAAACCACGATGCGAGATATTCAAATGGACATAACTTTTCACAGGGAGCTCAGATTCACGTATGGTTGGACTTTTTGAAAAGATTACAAGTTCCTTTTCCCAACTAAGACATATATATATATATATATATTTAGTTGGGTGAGAACAAGTTCTTCAAAAATGCAAAATACAATTCACCATTTTTTGGGTTTGCTAGGGTTCTCACCTACCACCATAATGAGATGAATTAAATACAATCTAGAGGTGGTTGGGGTAGATTTGGAATTCCTCTCTCTTCCCTCTCTCATTCTTCCTATAAATTGTAAGGAGGGGCTTCTTTATGAAGGTTGGACATTCTTGTTTTTCCCCTCTCTTCTTCTCGTGGCAGCGAGGTGAATTTGTGGAGTTCAAACCTCCCATCTAAAGCGTAATGCAACGTTGCCTCTTGGCATTTTGTAGTGTATTGTATCAATATTTGGAGAAAATAATGCATTCTTGTGGATGATTATCAACCCTCTCCATGTTTATTTGCGTCCTCTTGATCTTTCACTACAAATTTTGTTATCTCAGTGCATGATCTTGCATTGCATTTTAATGGTTTGTGTTTATTGGCAAGATAGGTGTTCTTCATTCCTCGGTGCATCACCTTTACTAGTTTAGGTTTTATTTTATGGATCTTCTTACCCTTTCTCCTTGGAATGTTAGTTTAGGTTTTGAGTAAACCCTCGCATTTTTATGTGTGCATCGAACAGAGGAATGGGAAGGCGGCCTTCATCCAGGAGAGCTTTCCCGATTCACAAGGTCCCACACTTTGGAAAAATCTCCATGTTATGCAATCGCACTAAGAGTCTCAACTATCGAGTTGCGAGACATTCGAAGTGCTTGTGATTCACCATCAACAGAAGCTAAGGAGACAAAATAATCACTTTCAAACCTGATTTTTTTACATTTCTACAATAACAAGGTTGGGGGTGTATAAAAATTTATTCAAATATTTGATTTTAGAATATTATTTTCCAAATTAAAGAAACTATACAATTTTTTAAGTGGTAGATTTTATAGTTTCTTTATTATCAATACAAATCTTCCATCGATATTTTCTTCCCATATTATCCTTTGTGTCTACAAGGGAAGAAATTTGGAGGACGGTTCTTTGTAGTAAAATTGAAAATTTTTTAGAACATCCATATATTTTAATTTCTTCCTCCCAGATTTGTATGGGTACGCGAAAAATTTCGCTAATATATTCTTCCCCGATTATCCCTATGGATATCCAAGGAAAAGAAGCTTGAGGAAGCTTATGTGTGTAAGCTTATAATTTTATTTTTTCATTTGTTATTTTACCTAAGGAATTTATTGGTTTCACCGGGGAAGTCTCATTGGAAAGAGGAAATTGATTATGAGAATATTTCTTTCTTCTCTTGATACTCAAGTGAAGTGATTAGAAGAACTTAGATTTACTCAACTAAAAATTTGATAAATCTTTCTATAAATTAGATTTATCCTCACATCATGTAGTAGAGGAATAGCTACATTCGGCTATTCCTTGTTTGTTTTATTTAGTGTAGAAGTAGATTGCTTTATTTAAATTAATCCTTTTTATTCGTTTGTAACATTTTTCTAATTTAATTTCATGTAACTAGAAAAACACCAAAATATATATTAGAATTCAAATTATATTAATTAATTAATTAATTAATTTTAAAACCTCATTGAAAATAAATAATAATTAGATAGTTTTCCTATCTTTTCTTTAATTAAATACTTGTAAATCACACTTAGTTAATTAAAAAGAGAAATTAATCATATTTTTTAATTCAAGTTTATTTGTTTTTTTTACTTAAAGGTAGGAATTAAAGGTAATTTATATTGGAAAGAACACAACTTCTATTTCCCTAGTGGCCTAGGCTACTTGAACTTATATTTCAATCCCTCTAGATTCTAGTTTGCTTGTTCATTTCAATTTTTGTTGACTAGGTGCACACATGACCATTTCAGTCCACCATAGAAATGTATTAGTATCGTCAATCTAATTATAAGACAACCAAACATTGGAATCCTTAATTAATGTTTCCAAAAATTATTGTGTTAACCAAGTCCTTAGAGCCACACCTATGCCTCTTGAAATCATTTTACAACTTATTTCCCTTAATGACAAATTAGATATTTCCGAATATTATTGCACTAAACAACTAGATAGGATTAGACAACACAACCATTGATTTGAAGCTTCCATGAGCATCTTCTCTCATACCTTTATGCTCACCTTCATAAACGAATACACAAAAGATGAAGGAAATTCCCACTATAGACATAAAATCATGCACTTTAGACATTATTTAGTCTCAGTATCATACTACTATTTAGAAGATTTTTTAGTGAAGAAATTACTAATGAACCCCCATATTTTAGCTATTTTGTTTTTTTTTATTTTGCCATTCTTGATAGTTTACATCCATATGAACAGTTTGTTATAGTAATTTTCCATTATTTTAGCCTCGACTAGGACACTAATCCAGTACTAGGGAGCTCGTGTGTTCCGAGGTCATACCATGGGCACCCCGATCCTTTTCACACTTGCTCGCTACTTTATGGGATCTTTATAGCCATTTTAGATCCTTATATTTTTGGTGGTTAGCCATTTTGGGGTTAATGAAGAAATTATATCAAGAGAACCCTAAAAATATAAAGTTTTTGAGACCGTAGAGAGGGACCAAGCACTAGTCACTACTATCATCCATGTAGAGTTGGATCCAACTATTGCATTGGAGATCACTTGAATCCACATATATCCATCACTACAAACAATGTTAGGTCATCTACATCACACACATCATAGAGGTAGGATTCTATTATATTCCATGCACATATTGTATTACAATTTATACATCTAGTTATTTCTCACTACTTCACAAAGTGTGTGACACAAGAGCACTTAGGTCTCACTATGCACAAACTAATAAGAGCTACATTTGGGTCTGAAATGTAATACAATGCTCGATTAATAATCCTACTATTGTAGAAAATAAGGTCAGTCGACCCATTCATTTGTATTCTTCATTTTTTTATAGTTATGGTACTCCTTATTCTTTTGTGGGTCTTCTCATCATTTTGGAATATCAATAACATTAATAGCATTACAAAAAAGTTAATTCCATAGACAACGAGGGTTTTAGAACACCTGCTAAACCTATGAAGATAAGTTTAAGATATTTTCAGAGACTAGTATGTCCAATTTGCATACAAGAGTGCCCGTAGATGATCCATTCCCTCTCTAGGTGCTCCAGTCAAGCTAGACACACTATATCCATCCTATTTGGAGCTCCTACATAGTCATTCCTAATTCAAGATTTCTAGTCACCTATGTGATATAGTCCTATGAGCATATTCTATTTAGTTGAGTAATTTCCTCTTCTCCCTTACACATTAGGTTTTCTATTTCCATTAATTTACGTGTTTACATCATCTTTACATTTATTTACAACATCCATTTACTTGATTTACACTTGTTCATAGCTTATATTAACTATAGTACATCCATATTTACATTTTTAGTTCATAATTTTTGTGAACCCCACATTTCAAAACTTTACTCACACTTGTAGTTTCTTCATTCATAGCTTTTCATCCTAGGGTTTGGTCATCGTGCGTATCTTAATCAAAGATTGTTTTCTTGCAATTCCTTATTTAATATATAGAGTCCAACACTTTGTTTCTACTACTTGCATTTGTGTTGAAATGTATCTAGAATCGGTTTATCAAGCCTTTTCCGATGTTTTTTCTTCACATATAGTATTCAAGTTTAACCTTCCACCAAAATTCACATTTTTGATAATGACCCACCACGACATATCATCTCTTGTATTCATAATGTCACTGTTAGTGTACTTTAATTGATAATGGATATGAACTTAACACATTTCCTATGTCAATCCTCTAAGCTTTAGGTATTTCCACTCATGGTGTTAGTTCATATTCCATATCGTTGTGTTCTTAAGATGTTTCTATCCTTCCATGTCTCATCCATGTTACATTACCTATTACTATTGGTCCAAAAAATGTCCACACTATTTTTTCATTGTTGATTTCCCAGTCTCCTACAAATGTTTACTTGGTAGGCCATGGCTTCATGTCATGAAAGTTGTCACTTCTACTATCCATAATTGTGTAAAATTATTACATGAGAGCATGGAGTATACCATTTTTCATGATCGTGACCCCTTTTAGTATTGCGATAGGGCTCCTAATACCGGCCTTCTTATTCCACACAAAGATATTCTTTGAGCCTCAACCTCAAGAAGAACCACCCCACTTAACACCAGTTAATGGTACCATTTGTGTGATAAATGCAATTTCATTTGTGCCACCTACTACCACTACTACTCCTATTATTCCTTATCGGTGTCAGTCCATTCCATGGACGTTGCTCCATCACATATTTCTACAGATATACCATTCCCTTATCTTTCTCACCATTTACTTGCACAATCTTCATGAATAATTCATAATGGGAACATATTCCATTTGATCCTACATGTGATGACACTATATGTACACATGATGGGTTGGCTCACTTAAGATTTTCTTTTGAGGACCTATATCCTACACCATATGCTTATCGTCTTTATTATGGGTATGTCATCATCACTGCCACTTATGGTATCTGTATCTTTCACCTTATGATATTTCTCATATGTAGTCCTCAATCCTAACTACTTACATTAAGAAAATCATGGATATATTTTATTGGGGGAACTCTAGATCCTAATCATATAGACATATCATTTCCTATGCCCTTTGGACGTGTTTTCATTTACAATAGCTCTTTCCTAGGATACACTCAAAATCTCACTCATTGGTATGCACAAGGTTTTCCACTTCATCCATTCACCAATGAGGAATATTATATGGGCATGTATAACTTATGATTTCATGGCTCATAACGTGATCATTTAGACACTATTGCTTATCAAGTCACCAATGATTATCCATTCAAATTGATCTCCTAGATTACATTACATGATAACCTTTTTCATTATGAATATATTAGGGGCATAGTATTTACATCCCCCTCTCTCATCATCATACCATCATAGGAGCATTTATTATCTTTGAGTTATAACTCAATCACATCCTTAAGTAGTGTTACATCGTGATCCTAACATTTTCACATACCGTATTTTCACATACTCATCGAATTTCATCATTGCATATATCACATGATGGACCTTTTTCTTCATTATCATTGGTTAGTTCATCGCATGCATATATACATGGGCAAGTAATCACATGTAATACATGACCGTCACTCACTTTAACATTTATCATATTTGTATTTTCATATAGGCATCTTGATCACACGTTCTAGCATCATCATTACCCAATGACACACTCTTATTCTTTGGTTCACACTTGAATGTTGAGGATTACCACACATGATCCTTACACACAACACTACAGACTTACACACTACATCTACTTGTATATTATACATCATACACCATACATTATATATTCCATATATAACATTTTGACATTTATGCATCTACACATTATACATCATACTAGTATTCATTATACATACTCACATCTAGCATTCCAAACTGCTTCTCATACATACTACGTTTAGTCTACACTGTACATTACATCTTATACATCGTACATTACACATTCTACTCATAAATTTTTCATATTTTATCATTACATATATTGTATTATTTTAAATGCGCTACACTCATCACCCTATGACACAATCTAGTTTCTTGATCCATACTTGATTGTCAAGGGTTTAATAATCAAATCTAAGTTACACTTATCACACATTTATTATTTTTCCTTTCATCATGCAATATTTCTATCCTAGTGACATACGCTTTAGGATAAATAGTCAACTATTCTATCATTTTGTAGTTGTATACACCTTAGGTTACATCACGACTCCATCTTTTCATCTTGTAGTGATATACGCTTAGGGATAAATGATCACTCATCCATTCATCTCGCTAGTGATATATGCTTAAGATAAATGATCACTCATATGTTCATCTGGTCATGATATATGATTCAGCTACGGTGGTTCACATACACATAATAACTAGCTCGTGTTTCATCACTAGACCTACACATTTGTCATAGCCCATACTTATACCATTTCGATGACACACTCTCATTTAATGTTCATTATTGAATACCGAGGGGTAAATAAATGAACCTCATTACATACATTTCCAATCATTTTGGGGGCATGCGAGTTCTTATCCTCCATCTTTCATTCCATTCCATGCATCCACATCATAGTGTGTATACTATGATTTTTTTACTCTTGTTTACTTGTTGTTCATGGTCACTTTATTACACATGCTACTTAGATTGTTTGTATGTTATTTATCTATATCATCCACACATGCGCATTAAAGTATTTTTCTAGTGGTGATATGAGATACAAGTTTGTTACACACAACATGGATGCTCACCTTATACCCTTCCTAGACTACTCCCTAGGGGCATCCACATTCATCTATCACGTGTTATTGTTTCATTTAGTACTTATGAATCTACATTACTTTCTTTTATATGCTTGTTACATACCCGTTATCTTTCTAACATGATAATGGGTGCTTCATGTGCAACATCTGTTATAAAGGCATATTTTCTTCCATACTTGATTGTTACATTGTCTATGTTTATTTTCTTCTTGTATGTAGGCTTTACCCTATGTTTGGTGTGCATACTTTTTTTTTTTGTAGTCATGATGGCCTTGTGTGTCTTATGACATTGTGAGTGGTGTACCATATTTACAACCCAAATTTTGTGGCTTACTTGTCATCTTGTGTGTTTACACTAGTTTTCTTGGTAGCATATATACTATTTGCATAGATTACACATTGTCTTTACATACATCCTTGTTCGTACTAAAATTTTTCTTTGGCTATCAATCATTGTTTGTTTATGCTTTGGTTTCTACTAAACACATTACCTTCCCCCTACAAGGTTACGTTTCATAGTACATGTGGTTGGTCCTTTTTGTGGCTACATTCTCCTATAAACAATGTCACATGCAACCTTAAAAAGGGGGAATTATTTCAGGTTTTACAATATACATAGTGCGTTTACTTTGGTTTAGTTCAATACATTTTCGCCCTTGGCATTGAGGGTTTAAATATAATGAGTGAGTTCAAATCAGTCCGAAACACCATAGACAACAAATTTTATAGGAAATGGAGTTTTTATCATTCGGGGAGTAGTTACTGGGCTTGGAGGTTATAGTGGGTGTGCGTCCCTACCGTAATTCGGCTAGTGGAATTGGATTTCCCAAAAACCGGGACAATATAGAGATCTCTTCACACACGTTTAGGGAAGCGGTTAAAGGGTATAGGACACAAAGCATATCCTCCCTATACTTCTTCAATGTATGGCATCGATCACCCAAAAAACCCCAGCAGTAAAAAAATATCCTTCTACACTCTTTCTCTTGACATGGATCAAGTCCACATGTTCCATTTAAACTTTAATTTTTCATACTTTATCATTACATGCATCTTTTACATTGCGTGTTTACACTCATCTATATACATATTTGACTACTTGATTTGTTTCTCCTTGCAGGTCCAACAATATGAGAAACAAATTGTCAAATGGGGGAAATAAAAACAACAAAAATGAAGTGAACAACAACACTTTGCGATAACACACACCATACTAACCATGGAGGTAGATAAGAAACATTAATAGTAGAACACACATTCTGCCCTAGGTTCACTCTCATCAATTTTTTCCACATTTTCATCTTTAGTTATTGAGGTCCATCTTCTTTTTTGTCATTCCACACTTTTTCTAGTCCTTCAGCATGACTTCTTTATTACTCTACATTGGCATCAGGCACACATCTCTATCTACTTTATGTTACTAATATTTCCTCTCACCAAGATAAAGTTGGGGAAAATTGAGACACACAAGCATGCACTTTAGATATTATTTAGTCCTCAACACACATCTCTATCTACTTTATGTTACTGATATTTCCTCTCACCAAGATAAAGTTGGGGAAAATTGAGACACACAAGCATGCACTTTAGATATTATTTAGTCCTCATATTATACTACTATTTAGAAGGTTCTTAAGAGAAGAAAGCACTAATTAACCTCTATTTCTTGGCCATCTTGTTTTATTTTATTTCATCATTCTCGATATTTTACATAAATATGCCCAGTCTACTTTGGTCATTTTTATTATTTTAGCCTCAAATGGGGCACCGAGTCTAGTATTGGGTTGGCCATGGGCACCGTGAGCCTTTTAGTATTTTCCCTTTACCATCACTTTTTGGGCTCTTTCTAGTCATTTTAGATCCTTATATTTTTGGTCATCAGTCATTCCAAGGTTAATTATTAAATTAGATCAAGAAAACCCTATAAATATAAATTTATGAGACCATAATGAGGAACCAAGAACTACTCACTACAATCATCCATTTAGATTAGCATCCATTTATTTCATTATAGATCACTTGCATCCATATAGCTCCATTAGAATGCACAAGGATAGGTCATTTGCATCACATACAACATAGGGAGAGGATGTTATTCTATTCCATGCATACATTTATTACATTGTCTACATCTATTTATTGTTCACTACTTCACAAACCGTGATTGGCATAAGAGCACCTAGGGCATGTATGTACACACTCACAAGAACTACATTTGGGTCTGAAATTGAGTGCAACACTCAGTTAGTAAGCCCATTGTTGTGGCGAGATGAGGTCGGGTCTAACCATTTCATTTGAATTCTTATTTTCTTAGGGTTTTGATACTCTTTATTGGTCTCTTATAGGTATTCTCATCATCTTGGAATACTAGTGACATCTAAAGAAGTACAAAAACAATAATGCGATAGAAAACAAAGGATTCGGACCATCTATTAAACCTATGAAGAACAGTTTGGCGAGCTACTCGGTGAGCTCTTAGCCGAGCTGCTCCCCGAGCTCCCATGCGAGCTGCTCGGGGAGATCCCAGGCAAGCTGTTTGGCGAGCTGTACGGTGAGCACTATTATAGAACTTTTGTGTAGACCATGGTGGTCAGTTTGCAAACCGAGTGCTCGTAGGTGTCCCAGTTCCTCTCTAAGCGCTTTAGTCCAGCTAGATACTTCAAATCCATCCTTTTTCTAACTCTTGTACAATTTTTCTTGCTTCCATATTTTCCATTCACCTCTCCAACATAGTCTTGTAAGCATATTCTATTCAACAAATTTTTTTCCTCTTCTATCTTGCACATTATGGTTTTTATTTCCATTATTTTAAGTGATTGGGTGATATTTACATTTATGTACAACATCCATTTACTTTATTTACATTTATTCGAGATTAGATTAACTCTGAAGTACAACCGTATTTAAATTTTTTAGTTAATCACCCATGTGTTCCACAACTAAATTGTGATTTATTTTTGATCCATTGACATCGACAATGATATATGCACCATGAGCATCCTTGATTGTAGTATCAACCTTGTACAAGTTAGGCAAGCATTCATTGTTGTTAACAAGAAACTTCCCGTTTTTCAAGTTGAGAACCTTCAATTGCTTTAAGCTCTTGTTATCATTCTCACATATCCTACCTACATTGTTTCCATATACCACATTACCATCCCATCCATCATATTTTGTCTATCCCAAAATGACCTCGGTAGGTCGCACGTGTATGAAATCATGTGTTGATTTTCATTCATACAAAATTGATAAACCTAATGTAAAGGACTATTTATTTTTATTTCTTTCTCCATCCTTTTCCTCTCCCATTATTATGTTCATGTGTATACACCCCATAAATATATCATGTTTTTCGGGGTTTATAATATTAAGTGGGACACGGTTTATTTATAAAACCAACTAAATGACTCAAAGTTGACTTTTAAGAGTGGATCATGACCACCTTCCTTGTATATAACAAGGTGATCCTGTAATGATTGGATACATAGGTTATAACATTGTATGTGAGCTATATGTGCAAGAAGATGTGTAAGTTTCATGATAAAAAAATGAGATAGTTCGTAATTCCTTATTCTAGGTATAACTACATGTGAAATAGTGGGAGTCTTTGGGTAAAAATATATTCTTAGTAAAGATAATTTCTTTTGACTTTGTTTTTACCTTCGCTAGTTTTCCCACTTATATCTTATGTCCCTATGTTTATTTTCTTTCTCTTCATATTATGTACATTTTATAATATGCAAATATAAAACATCTTAATAACTATGTAATTTAATTGTACATCTTAATCTATAATATCAGGAATTTTGTTCTCTAGATCTATAATTTTTTAATTACACTTCCCATCATTTCACTAACATGGTACAGAGCTAGCGATTATTCATGTGTAGAATAGATATGGATATTTTTATTTGCAGGAGCAAATAACTTGAATTTTTTTCGGATCTACGAATCCTTAATAGTTCTACCATTGACTTCAAGTTAATCCAATTAAAAACTCAAATTTATGTCAAAATATTAATGAATATTGGTTAATTAGATCTTGTTTGTGCATTTGTGTGCATATATCTATGTTTATTTTTCCTTCTACTAGCTTGTTCTTGGTTCTTCATAGTTTATCTATTTTCTACAATCTTTTTTAAATATTTCATGCTTTTATAGCTGTTATAGTTTTATTCTAGTGGTGGACCCAAAATATTTCCTTAGATTAGGTTATTACTTTGGTTCAAAGTCCGCTTTGAATTTAAAAAGGAATATATATATCTACAAAGTTCAAGACAATCTTAATATCCATATATCTTCATTTTTTAGAGTTTCATATACTTTTTGTCGGTTGTGAAGTGTGAGCCACTAAGTTCAATCCATGCTCTTTCGCAACAAATAAAATTTTATTATCCTTATTATGTATCTTGTAAAATACAATCCAATAGAATATCTCCGAGTTTCTTATCTTTTCACATTTTAAGTTTATTGATAGTGGTTAACCAATAGGAATAAGCATCCTTTTTTGGCAATTTTTATATTAAGACTTTTTCATAATTAAGTAGTTGTGATCCAATAGAACGTGTCCACCTTCATTCACATTTACCCTATCTTGTGCTTTGATTTCAATGAAATTTTGGACCCAAAAATCATTTTATTTTAGCTCATTCCATGGACTTCACATCTTCCCTGGAGCCATCTTTTATAAGTTTGGTGAAAACTTGCCAAGTGTCCTCTTCTATCGATATATTTTCACCAAGTAGTATCTTTTGATTAGTCTTTATTTCTCTTTCTAATTGTTTTCATGTACTTTTTTTTTCTTTCCTTCTCGGACCCAAAACTTATTTCTCTTGGTTTATTCCATGGACTTCAAGTACAATGGGCTCATTTTTAGGAAATTTATCGGACATGTGACATGTGCCTCCTATTTTTATTTAATCCATGTGTTATGCCATATTTCAGCCAAGTGTTTCTTATTTTGGCTTTGTTTGTTTCTTTGACTTCTCAAACTTTATCCAACCCAATAACTTATGTGTTTTAATTAAATTCCATTGACTTCATGTCTCGCTAGTGGGGTCTGCATTGAAATTTTCTTGAAAGATGTCACGTTTCATGTTATTTTGTTTATATCTTCACCATGTGTCTGTCTAAATAATTTTGTAACCATAGGTTTTAATATTTTGATTTTGTTCTACGAGTTTTACAAATTTCCTTTGTGTCATAGTTTTTAATCTTCTTTATACCAAATGTTTCAAAATTAAAAATGTGTTATCTTTTTCTCCTCTGTTCTATATCCTTTTGCAATTTTTTTTTACATTTTGCGAGGCTCTAATCTTGAGTAATATTTTCATCAATATATATGAAATATTATTCAAATTTTTTAATTCATTTTTCTTTCAAGAGTTTGTTCGTGTTTAAGTTGAATTTTTCCTCATAAGTTGTGTGTGCATTTATGAAAATGTCTAGTAATGCTAGTTTCTCAATGAATAAATATCATTTATTAAATGGAAATAATTATAGTATTTGGAGAGTTAGGTTAAAAGCCTGTTTCATGGCAAGAAAATTGTGGGATCTTTTAACTAGTTTTGGAAAAACAACCCACTCGTAAGAAACTAAATCAGAGAAAGCCTTAGCTCCTTCTCTCAAAGATCTTAGGATGATATTTCTATCCTATTGCAGAGCATAGAAGATAAATTTTTAATGCATGGAAACAATTAGAAACCATGCATGAAGGCATTCATCTCTCTAAAATAATTAAACTCATAATGGAATTGTTTACAACTCCTATGAAGGGGGATGAGAAAATTGTTTATTATCGGGATAAAATCATAAACATCAAAGCATAGTTGCATGGATGTAATTGTGAATTTTTTCAGGATAAACTTCTTTATTTTATCATTCAAATTAATATTCATGAAAAATTCAAGAACTATATATCCATCCTTAACTTTACATATCAAATTGAGTCTAATTTACTTGATATGAAAATTCAGCCCTCTCTTTTGATACAAGAAGATAGTTATATGGAAAATTTTGACTATAAAGAGAATGCCACTCATGAAATCCTCACTTAATAATAAAAAATTAAACCTTTTAGATTCAACAATGATAAAAAATTAACTCTTAAAAGTCTAATAAATACAAGAAACCAAAAAAATTAAGAGTAAGTTTTGATGGTTATGTCATTACTATGCAAAATATGGCCATAAGAAAGAGGATCGTAGATAAAAAAGAATTCAAATATTAAAAATAAAAAATTTAGTAAATCGATGAAATTATTGAAGAGTATTCACAGAGCTAATGTAATAACTCTATAAACTATATGAAAAAGCATATATTTTATTTAAATATATTGCACTTAATTTAATTTTTTTATAGATAACTTAGATAGTTTATTGAAAAAAAAATTATAATTGAAAATACAACAAAATTGATTTTATATGTTTTAATATTTTTCTTCACTTCTTTCTAGTAGTATATTCTAAAAAAATGCTTTTTATTTTTGGCATATATGACATGTCTAGGCTTAAATTTTCCACCTATGAAATATATTAAAGGGTTCTTACATGGTCATTTTTAAAGAAAACTCCACATAAAATAATGGGAGGTATCCACGGTTAATGGATCATGTTTCTAGTGAGTAGTGTGATTATTCTCATATGATTTGACTATCTATTCAAGTTTTTATCTTTCAAGTATAATCTTATTATTTAAAGGCTTAGAAAAAGATGTTGAAGATATATATGTTTTTTTATAAAACATTCTTCAAATGTCCTAACATGGTTATTGCTAATCATATTATTGTGATAGTTGTTATATAACTAATGTTTAACTTGTACAACTGGTTAAACATGAAATCATATGATTTATATTATGCTTATTATAATGTATATGGATATTATGACTCTAACCATGTTGATGTTGTGTTGGATATACATCTTTATTTTTTAAAAGTTTTTTTGCTTGCAAGTGCCATAGCTTACATAAAGAAGTAACTAACAATATCTCTCTTTTCTACTAAAAAAAAGCATATAAGTGTTATGGAAGCAGAAATGGAAGCCTTGTGGCTCAAAATACTATGGGAAGAACTGTATATGGGTGTAAAATGAAGCACTACTCTTTCATGTAAAAACCAAATTTTCATTGATCTTGCAAAAAAATAGTGTAACAAAGAAAGGAAAAATCATATTGAGGTTCATATGAACTTTATTCAAGAGTAATTATTGAATGGTTATATTGATCTCATGTTTTGATCTACTAAAGATCAAGTTAAAGATATTTTAACAGATTCGCTATGTGTTGTGAAGTTTTCCAAGTTGTATGCCTTGTTGGGCCTTTTCGAGTTTCTATTTAGGGGGATTGTGCATGAAAATTCCACATCTTAAAGGCCTTGAATTTTTCAGAATGGATACTCAATAGACTATTTCTATGTTATTTAATTAAATTTTCATATATGTGAAGTTTTCTTGTAATTCCCAGAGAATCATTAGTTATGGAAATTCATTGTTTTATAAAAGGCTCGTAGTTTGATACAAGTATTCATCCTTGATTACTTTATCTTAAGAAATTTGAGATGTTCCTTTGTATTGTGGTTCTTAAAGAATCAGCAGAACACTGTTTCAAAACATGGAAAAACAATGTCTCATGGCTTTTCTAAAACCAAGAATTCATTTACAGTTGTTTGTAGCTTATATAAGTCCTCATAACACGAGGTAGTGTACTAAAAACTTGAAAAACCCATATGAATCTTGTTTAGTGCACCATTGAATTACCAAAACTGTAAAAAGGAGTTTTTAGATGTTAGCTTAAATAAGAAGTTGATTTATGGATTGTAAATCCTTTTGTACCTAAAGATGAATTGGTATAAGGAGAAAATATTAACATGTTTTTTTCATGTTTCTGACTTAATATTAAGTGGTAGTGTTGGGGTTTATAATATTAAGTGGGAAATTACTTATTTATAAAACTCACCAAATGACCTGGATCAACTTTTAAGATTGGATCATGACCACCCACCTTGCATAAAACAAGATGATACTTTAGGTATTGTTTACACATATTATAACATTGTATATGCAAGCTTTATGTGCGAGAAAATTTATAAGTCTCATGAGAGAAAGTATGAGGTAGTTTGTAAATCCTTATTAAAGGTGTAACTGCATGTGAAATAGTGGGAGTGCTAGGTAAAACTATATTGTCAATAAAGATAATCAAATTTTAATTTTTTTTTCTTCCATGGTTTTCCCACTTACATCTTGTGTTATCATGTTCATTTACTTTCTATTCATGTTATTTACATTCGTAATATGAAAATATAATACATACTAATCTCTGTTTAATTTACCGCACATCACAATCTATAATCTTTGGCAATTTATTGTGTGGATCTATAATTTGTGAATTATATTTTCCATTGTTTCCCTAACAAGGTTATGATTATAGTAGACCTATTTTAGGTTTGGAATCCTATTACAACCAACTCAATTCTTAGCTATCACCCTCATTATCAAGATTGGCCTATAAGTATTCACAATACTTGATATCTCCCTATACAACCTGGTTCCACTATAAGAATTGAGGAGATAGATAAACCCAACCATATCTGTCACCCGAGTCTTTAATTTCTAACAATGTGAACTTTAATGGAGATCATGATATTTATCTTTAGGTCTTATCGATACCCCATATCAAGTATGTATTCGAGTCCTGTACATTTCATTTCTAAGGGCATGAAGAGATATTAGTATGGTTTACCCAAAGTGGTAGCCATGTTGATGATTTGGATGGATCCTTAAATAGGATGAAAGAATACACCAATGTCTTATTGCAAAAAAATTCCTCAGCCCTCCCAATATATAGGAAACATAACAAAAAGGGGAATCAACTAAGGATAAATTCATAAGGGTGTATCATTCACTCCCTTAATCAAGAAACATGCAATACACAACTACATGAGGAACACATCGTTCACCCAATAATGTAATTTTGAAATTAGTGGAAATGATAAAGGAGTTATATTTTCCTAAGGCTTGAACCTATGTAGATAACCGAACAAGGAAATACCCCATATTATAAGAATTATATCCTGCCACTAATTTGCATCTAACACAAAATCAACACCGCAAGTCAACTTGGGTATTCCCAATCTTGGAGAACTCCTTACAAGATCTTGTACACTAGAATGGATTCTCATCCTTCCTATTTGTATCCTATACATGGGTTGGCTAGAAGTGCATTTTAAAATTTTATCCCTCCAAACAATGAGACATTCCCTTGGTATACGTCCCCTAGCCCATATCCTAGTGCCCTCCTACCTTATGTCCATATGTATTCCAAATATCATCAAATGGATATTTACTCTTTCCCTTGTCCTTATGCATAACAATAAGGGGTTCCTTACGTCCCGATCAATTCTTACATTGTATCCTAACAAACTCTTGTCATAAATCCTTCTCCCCATCAAAGATATTCAATGGTATGATGTTATGCGGTGGGTACCTTCTTAGAATATATAAAAATCTTGTAGAATTTTCAACGAATGGTTACATATTCCGTTGAAATTTTCCAAATCTTCCATAGTTAAAGGGATAAGGATATCCCAATGCCCATATTAAGGTATACACTACTTCCATTAGATAGTTACTTCCTTAGGACATGGTTTTTCTAAAGATATTTCAAACAAATCTCCAAAGGGTTTCCCTTGATTGCTATTATAGAATCTCATAAACCTCTATACATTCTTTCAAGTAACTCATATCTAATTTTATCAAGGATTTTGATGTGAACAAGCTATTGCGGAAAAATATTAAATAATTATTTCACATCAAGCAAGATCGAAATGACTATGTTGTCTACTTCATTTAGATGTGTTGGAAAGTCATTTAATCTTCTGCAAGTGATCCAAAAATGAATAATACAGAGATTTCCAACTTATTTCTAGACTCACTTAATTGAGAGACTAACGTAGATGTCCAAAAGTTTCCTCTTCAGAGATATGTGGAATTTTTATAGGAAGAAATTATCATTTAACAAGGAGAAATAGATAGTTGATGTAAGACATATGGCCCTAATGGGTGTTTTTAACCTCTTCCTAAAACAACTAAAACTTTAAAAATGGTTGAACGACCACCAAAATCCTGTTGATAATTTTTGCACTTGTCCAAAAATGGACAACTCGAAACTTTCTTTTCATTAGAAGGAATTAATGAAATGGACCTAACTAGGGGAAGTTATGCGAGTTGTCATTGTGTTTTAAGTATCACTAATTGGATCAAGTAAAGAAAAATGTAGCTATGTTTGCTATTCCAGAATGCAACACATCACGTATGTTACTATTCCATATTAATATTCATCAAAGTTACACAAAAGCTCTGAAGAACTAAAGAAAAACCTTGAAAAAGGTGGAAATAGCTGCAGACCTAAGGAGTTGGACTCAAAAACAAAAAACATACCTTGTTATTTGCATGGCTGAGAGTTCATTTTTAAGTTACAGGTACTTTTAATTTGATCATTTCCTATGATTAAGTTTTATGAAGTGTGTTATTGAGTTGTTTAATTCATTGTATAATTATTACATATCATAAAATCTAAGAGTAAAAGGAAGTACACAACTCAATTACAGAAATAATATCATTTATTAATGAAAAAATTCAATTTTTCTAACACAAGCCGTGGGATGTAACTTATGATTATCGAAATAAATATACATGTACATGAAGCTAAAAGAAAAATATTATAGAAGAAACCCATCATTGTCTTGGGTGTTCTCCTGGTCTTCATTTCTTCGATTCAGCTCCATCTTTATCTTCTACAACATTTATTACATGATGGTACTTGAAAATAAAAGAGAAAAATATCAGCTATTGAGCTCAAGGTTTAGTCTATACTCATGTGCTATCTAGCTTCTAGAAAATGAATCATTTAAGATAAAAAATCATAGGTTACATCAAAGTAATAGATGTAGAATTGAGAAAGCAAAGTATCTTACTGAAGCACACATTGCATTCACATGAATCATGGCAAAATAAAATAAAGAAATAATAAAAAGTCACTATGGAATACAAGAGAGGAAAAAAAAACATATTGTTTTCTATCTATTTGATTAAGTGTGCAGGTACAAGTTATAGAAGAAGAACATTTAAATTATAAATTATCAAATATAGATTGAAATAAATGCATAGAAATCAAACAATAACAACTACAAAAGAAATATTTTGAAGATAAAATAGAATCAAATTGCATATTTTCATAGGAAAGCATCATTAAAATCATAGATAGAAGGTACATTTTCAATGCATAAAATACTAGAAAGAAGAAATGGAAGTTACTGGTAGCTCATCAAGATTCATGATATAAGTGTACAAGAGGTCAAATCTCATCAAAGGAACTTCATTTTCAGATCATACAGAATAAAGAGAGAAGATATAGTTTTAGGTTGTGTCCTTATAATAATATAGGTGTCTCATGTAAGTAAGAGTTTGAGGTAATATTACCAATTGCACTTAATACATCAAGCCCGAGATGAATGCATCATGTTATAGAATAGAGAGAGAAGTTACCATAAAACAAAGGAAAAATACATAAGAACATGTTTAAAGCTTCGCAATAGTACAAATATTTGGAACTACCATAAATAATGTAGAGCACAGATCAAAAGAAATGGCCTAAACATTCATGACCTTTTAAAATTGTTCGTAAAGTTCCATAAGATATCAAGGCTTTCACCCATCACAACACTAAATAAAGGAATGACAAATATAATCAAATTAAAAGTTTTTATAAAAGTTTAAATCAGAAGGAGAAGGTGAAAATATAATGAACACAAAATATGGCCACAAGTATATATAGAGTGTAGATAAGAAAAATAAACAACTCAATTGAAGCGCATAGCCCTTAAGCTTTAAAAAATATGCTACTCATCAAAGTTTTGAAAAGTCTCCAAGTATACTATCAAAATGAACCAATTTTAGGAAAATAAATTCTTTTCCCATTAATAACTTCAAGTTTTGTGAATCTTTACAAATTTTTTTCAAGTGAAAGAAAAGACTTACTTTTTTATCAAATTTTCAAAAACCTTCGTGGAGAAAAATATAACCCCAAAAGGAAGATTACCTAGAAGGAGTTTTGAACTCATGGTTTCAAAGAAAAGTTACAAAGTTGGAAATCACAAAACCAGAGCATTCAAAGCATTTTCATTATTTAACTAGAAATAAAAGTGAGATGAATGGTGCCAAAATGAAAGAAATCAAGCTCAAATGAAATATATAGACTTCAATAAAATGGAGAAGCTTACCTTCGAAGAAAATGACGACCATTGTTGAAAATTTTAACCAAACAGAGAGCTTGAAAAGATAAAAACGATAGGACTCACACTGAGGAGCAATGAAGAATCAAACTCGGGGGAATAAACAAAGGTGACCAACAAATCACATAATCGATCTCTATCCCACAGAGCAATAACAACCACTAAATAATAGAGAAGCTCAAAGAGATCACAAAAATGGCAAGAATATGTTTTTTTTTACTTTACATAGTTCATATGCTCAACAATGCCAAAAATCGAGCTTGAGCAAACAATAATGGCATCATGGAAGTAGTTTCCAGAGCTTCACCCTAAATTTTAAACATTCCACAGTGAAAATGGGTTAGGTTCAAAGTGTTTTAGATCAGTAACCTAACTTATCAAAGATTAATCAAATGATCACAATCTAACGAAGACAATATAAAACAATTAGTGATCAAAATTTCGACTTCATCATGGTTCTAAGATCAATGATTAAGATCTCACAAGGATAGGTATTGACATGATACTATCAAGCCACCAACTTCAACCTAGACTTAAGACCTAACCATAGTCGATGCCACCTTACCAAGGTCAAGAAGGTACAAAATTGAGCGACAAGGATTAAACAAGTACTATATCAATAACTCATGGTTAACCCACTATAATCAATGACAACTTGACTAACATATCCAACTAACTCATACAAAGTTAAAATTCAATGGTTGTAGATCAATCAAAGGACAAAGATTGAAACTTGAGAATCAACAATCAATTCCAATGCAAAACCTCGGAGTTAACTATAGTTGAATTAGAGTCGGGTTAAAAACAATGACATCATAATGGGTTAGATTGTCATGATAAGGGAAGCGGGTTCCTTTAAATCATCATTGCATGGACTTTACAAAAGGTACACAACAATATTTTATTGCTATAGTAAACCAAAGGTGGCACAAATTCTTTTCCGAGACCTATCAATATATCTATGATTAATATTATGGAAACAATACACAAAAATCAAAAGGTGGCCATTAGTATTCAAAATAATGGATAAGCCATATACAACCAATGGTAATACATGCGTGAAAGGAAGTCAACATCTTTGAAAGATATTTTTGTTGAATTACCTTAGTTTTCATAAAAACCTTATTATCTATGAATTTTGCACATGAACAAGTTTTCCCCAAGTTGGGGTGGAGTTGAAATATTTGTGAAGTATTGGAAATAAAGGCATTATTTTTAATTCCATAAGATGTATTTTGCATGTTATTCACTAGAGGACAAAGCTGAGAAGAAGAAAAAATTTTCATAGCAAGTGGGTGAATTTTCAATTGTCACATCAGATATTTAAATAAATTATTTAAATCATCACTTACAAGATAAGGAAAATAATTACATGCACACTGGAAATGGCTTACACACAACGAAAAATCTATTGCTAGCTAAAATTATTCACCCAAGCTAATTATTATTTCAGAATTAATGCGATCAACTATACTTTGAATAAAATATATTTTTGGAACTAAGGATATTTTTGCCTCATTGTAAACTACATGATTATTTGTATTCCTTTATTTATAGATGATAAAGGCTAAAAATAAATTCATGGGCGAGTACAAACTATAGCCTATTTTTAGGAGGGGTTGGGTGAATTGTTTTTTCTATATATTGTGTGCATTGGCAAAACACAAAGGAGGAATTTTGGATGTAGGAGTGATGAAGATTCTTTTTCCATTTTTTCCCTTGAATGAGAACCATTTATTGCCTTTCCAATTATTTGCAGTGGTGTGTATATTTTATTAACTCTTGTGAATGTTAATTCCCTAAATTAATTATCTTACCTTGCTACAAATTTGGTATTTTTGCATAGTCTTAGTGTGCATGTTTAACTTGTTGTGTTGTTGTGATTTATCCCTCAATACATAAGTTTTTACCTTAGGATTTTGCGATACACCTTTGGTTCATGCTTCTATAGATTTTTATTATTTTTATTGTGTATGTACTCAGTCAAAAGCCTTAATAATTTTGGTGTATCACCCTATTTTAAAGTTATTTACACCAATATTTTTACCATTAAAACTCAAAAACCCCAAAAAATTATTTTAGGATACATCAATAAGGAATAAGCCCTATAATCTCAAAGACTCACCTCAACAATAAGTATAGCCACATAACCGAGGTGTTTCCATTTTATATATAGAAGTAAGGAAATAAAGAAATCTTAGAACCCCTGTTATTATCCCTCAACTAGGGTTTGCTTCGAGAGATAACATGACCCAAGGTATTGAATTTTAACTATGGTGTCACAAAAGATTGTTTACCGACCATCCCAAGAAGCTAAATGTTGTTAAAAATAAAAATGTAAATATTCAAGGGAATGAAAATCCTATTCCCTCCATTAAGGAAGTTGATCTTGGTCACCCTCCCTCTCAAAGACGTTCGGCCGAAGCCAAAAATGTTGGCCATCATTTCTTAGTGATTTCGTTGATTTCAATTCCATTGATGGAAAGCGGTCGATGAGGTCATGTGACTCTCCATGAGGTATTAGCAAAAGATAAAATATTAAGGTTGATTAGTAGTGTAATGTTTTGTGATGTTCTATGAGGTCACACATGGTATTATGGGTACAATACATGTGTCTAAGTGTCTACATTTATGTCATTGTGGTCAGTTCGGGGTTGGCATGCTTTATTTGTGTCATTTTAGGTGTATTCGAGTCCTAGAACATGTATCTAACGAGTTTGAGGTATGAGTTTTAGAGATGATTTGTGATTTCCAAGCATAGGATCAGTCTAGTGACACTAAATATGAACTATTAAACACTTATCTAAACATGTCTTAGAGGTATAGTGCATGTATGAGGTCCTTGGGAGAAAAAAAAGTAAATACATGCTAAGTAGACATAAGTAATTTGTTGTGGTACAAAAGAAACTAAGATAGATGGTGAGTATGAGAAGTTAGAGTAATTTTTCATGATGCTTCATGACAATTTTCAGGTCAAGGTGGACATGATTTTCCGAGCTACATTAATTTTTGAAAAACCATGTTTTCTAGAGTTTTATTTTGACGTAAAATGGATCTTTTCATGCTAATTGTGAAATTTATCCTTTACATGGGACTTAGAAGTTTTCAGGATTTTTTTTCCACTAAGCTAATAATATTTTCCAAAAAGATAGAGGTGGTTTTAAAGTCACATTTTTATGAATGATTGTTAAGAAGATAAGTTGATTTGAAACCCTAATTAAACCCGAGATGAAAGTGACTTGGAATAAATTGATCATTTAGAGTCTATTTTTATTCCTTTTTAAAAAATTATTATTTGAGGTTGTAGATTAATCTTAAATATTTTAGGAAATGTATGATAGAGCATGTAATAGTTTTGGACCACACTTAAAAGGTAAGTTTACTAAATTATTTTAGTTTTTAGGAAACTTGTCAAAATAGGGTATGAAATAAATTGATATTTTTTTGATCCTGGGAATTTTTCTATATGTCCATGACAGTTTCAGATCATGGTTGTGGTGTTAAAGTGTAATTTTTCCCTATTTATGAGGACATGTTTTGGGTAAGTTTGGAGCAATTTATGGTAAAAGTGCATTTGTAGGAGTTGCATGTCATTTTTGACTTAGTTCAAGTTGTGTTATGATCCTAGTTCCAAGGTGTTTCATATGACATATAAAATTTCATTTTTGATAAGGGATGAGTAGTTTATGACATGATCTTTGGAGGTCAATTCTTGAAGATGATTGGTTATACATACTCGTGAATAACTTCATGAGGTTGGTGATTCTTATTAGTTTATTCATACTTTTTGAAGGTTTATGATTACTTATAAAAAAATTTAACGGTGCTATATGTTTTTCTTAAGCTTGGAAGTGACGTTGGAGCTGATGGAGCGAGTTAGTCTCAAGAATGATTCTTGAGCCCGATTAGTTTAAATGAGAATTTAGAGAGATGAACATGATTAAATGCCTTCCACTTGGAGTTAAAAGGAAATGTAAGATTTTATTCAAATTAAATTCATATATTTTTTCAATGGTATGTTTTTTTTTCTCTTTATGAGGTGATTTTTAGGTGAACCTAATCAATTTGTGATGACTAAGTTTGACTAGTTTAGGATAGGATTGCCTTGGTGATAAGATAGACATGTACAGGCCACATGTTTTAATTTATATAAAGCTTTATATAGATTTGAGAGTGAAGAGGGTTAATTTTTTTCCCCACAAAAGTAATTCTAAATTCTTGAAATTTGCGAGAAAGGGTGAAAACTAATTGTGTTTCCAAAAATTATTTATGGACAGCTTTGGTTGGTGAAGAGTAATACAAGTGTCGTTTACATTGTTAGATGTTTCATGAAATATAGAAAGAATGGATGTGATATAAATGTTACTTTATTTCCATTGATCAGTTACATGACATATTTGAGGTGTTGTGATGTGATATTGAGGTCCATACGTGAAGACCGGTTCATAGAAATAATTGTTTCATGAAGGAAATGATCATCTTTGTTAGTATTATGAAGAATTTGATTTGTTCAAGTTAATGTGCAACCAAGGATGATTTTTTTATGTCATATTTGTCATATATGAGGCCTTTTAATTATTGAACAAACATGGTGATGAGTTTTGAGGTCCTTGAGGAGCTTAGTGATGGGGGTTTGAGCAATTTTTTTCTTGTTTAGATGTCTTGGTATATAGCCAACTCACATTGTTTGATTTATTTTCATGGTATTGGTTTATTTACTTAGACCTTTGCTACACTCATGGAATATTCCTACTTATTTATTTCAGTTGTGTTGAGTTAGGTTACCGATTACATTGAGTTATCCTACTAGTTGTGTGGATTCAACTCTACTTCTAGTCTTAGTTAAAATTTATGTGTTACCTTTGTTTTGATTTCTTCTTCTCTACATGATAGATTACATTATTTTTATAAATGCGCTACTTTATAAAGTTCCACATTCTAGGGGTTCTTCCAAAACTCACTAGGGAATTTTACTTGAATGCACTAAGTTAAAAACTACCACATTTATAGAGAGTTTTTCAATGGCTGATGAAGAAGATAATGATCACTTAATTAAGTTTTTGGAAATATATTTTAAAGACTAGAGAATGGGGCTTAGTTTATTAGGATACCAAACTCCCCATCATGAAATGTTTGTTTCATTTCTTCTTTCTGTAATAAGCGCATTTAGTGCATGTTTTGTAAATGGGTATATAAAAATGTTCATATTACTAGAACCCATGTTGAGGATCAACATGTTACCCTTGTAGCAAGTGTGAATTCCTATAGTACTCTTTGAGCATAGAATTTTCACACAACTTCTCCATTCCTCTGCATTTTCGATAGTGTTCACTATTTTTGTGCCCTCTTTGCCAACCTGATGGTTCTGAAAACAATATTGGACATATTTTCTTGTGTAAATTATTCTTGTTGTAGGGTGATATTTGGAGCAAGTTATACTTGTTGGAGATTATTTATCAATTCCTCATCCAATTTTGGATTCCTATTGGGTTGTTTTATTATTCATGTTTCATCTTTTTATGTACTTGGGTACCTAACATGGTGTTATTGCCATGACCTAATTCTTCTATCCACATTAATAGCTTCATCATCTTCATGGGGATTATAGCCTTCTTCACTTCCTTGTTTCTCTCTTTTGGGGGGAGTTTTTTCCCACTTGGTTTTCACCTTTTCTCAAATTTTTGAGAGATTTTCATTATACATGGTTACCTCATCAAGCCTTGTTAACAAGACCCACTTTCCTTTTCAATTCCCAACTATGTTGTTCTTATGGGGGTGTTGGTTTAGGATATTTATTTTCTCATATTTTTATTTACTTGGAGCTTTCCTACACTCATGAGATTTTCTTTCTTAGTTGTTGTAGTTGTATTGAGTTAGCTTACTAGTTATGTTGAGTTATCCTACTAGTTGTGTTGAGTAAAATCTAATTCTAGTAATAGTTAGTGAAAGTTATTACCCACTGATCAAGGATGAGGTTACACATTCACCTCTTATATGTACATGACTTGCATCAGTCTATCCTATGGAATACGTAATATATGGAGCATTGAGTTGATTTGGAGCCATTATTTCCTTGTGATTCTTGATCATATTGCATCTTATTGTTAGTTATTTAAATTTCTGTAATTTCTTGCACATTCATTTTCATTAGAGATAACTAAAATCTAATATGTTTCATGTTGTTTAATTCACATTAATGAATGTTTTAATGTTAATGGTGCATGAAAGTTAATCTAAATTTGTTTAAGTTTTAAAAAACGGATTTAACCCACCCTCTTAGTTTATTTTTATTCCACCAATTGCTATCAAAGCATCTCTTGTGAAACAAGTTTAGAAACTTGAAGGAGATCCTCTTGAAGCATAATCATGGGTAATTATTCAAATATTGAAGCAACCTTGAAAAATAAGTATGAAACAATTTAATCTCTAATTCATAAGTTGTAAGATAAAATCAATTACATGGAGAATAAACATGGATAATCAATAGAAATATTAGAAGCTCAAGTCCAAAGTATGTCAGAGTACTAAATGACAAATATGACACTTTTTTGAGGTATGAGGATAAATTGAAAAATTTTCAATCTATTCTTATAGGTTGAAGATGTATGGAAGGCTAGAGAAGAGTTCTAAAGGTCTTGATGGGTTATTGGAAAGTCAAAGAGATACAAGTGACGAGAAATACCTAGGATTCACATGATAACATGTGAAGAATGATGATAAAGCTTTTTCAAGCTCTCAAGAAAACAAGAAGAAGACTAACAAGGCTAATTCAAGAAGTTATAAACCTATTCTAAAACCTAATATTATGAGGTATGGTTATTCCTTTAATTGATATTTCAATTTTTTTAATGGTTTTGGTCACAAAGCTAGAGAGCTGCAATAAGAAACCATCAATGAATGAGTCCTCTTGGAGATAGTGAAGTGTTTTCAATTGTCAATGTTAATATTATTGTGAACATGGTCATAAGGAAGTTAAATGTGGTTAGGATCTTGGTTCATATCATTTAAAGGGAAAGAAGGACATCACATGCTTCAAATATCATGAAAAGTTTCATATTGCTATAATTTGTTATCAATAGTATTCTAGTCCAAGAAATGAAGGTAAGTATGAGGTGGTATGATATAATAGCAATCATTCTAGCCATATTTATATATTCTATCATCCAGATAGACCTACAAAAGTACAAAAAAATTCAAGCTTCTAATAGGTAAAATTGAGGTGTATTTAAAAGGAAATATAGTCCTATGAATGAGTATAAGACTAACGGGTTAGGTTCTAAGGCCATGAAGGATGACTATAATATTTATGTAAAGAAATAAGATATTAAATATGTTAAGAAGATCAAGGAGAATGAGTATTGAATGGATGTGAAGGAGAAATAAATAATGATAGCTTAGGAAGAGTCAAGCTTTTTCAAGTTACCAAATTTTGTTGAAAAGATCAAGAAGTAGGAAATCAGGTTTCTAAATCCTATTTCACTTGTCATGAATGACTATTAACCCTAATTGATAAAGCACAAGTGAATGAAGCAAGTCATGATTACAAAACTGATCTCCAATATAAATATGAAGGGTTTGAAGATGAAATTACTATTCCAAAGGATCATCTAAGTTCTCAAAGAAAAAAAGGAGAAGATGGAATATTTGTGGTCATCGATGTTTATATATTGTTCTAGTGATCTACTAAGCTCTGTATGCATTCTCTAGGCTTCTAGAAGAAATTCATAAGATGAAGGAATCATGTTCATAATCATCGAGAAGGTTGTTTGAGTCATACTAAGGTAATTATTTATCTTATCCACCATAGTTTTTCTTGAAAAGTACCTAGTCTGTATCAAAGGTGTTTGAGACTATGTCTTGTTGAGAAAATAGTTTTGGATTTATATATCATAAAGTATTACTTGAGTAAATAATAATAAGGATTCCAAATTCACACGAGTCCTTATGACTTGTCATACTATTGGTTTTTCAATAAATAAATTCATCAAAGAGAATTTTTACATCATAAAAAAAAATTATTCTCTGAGTCATTGAGTCTTGTGGTTATGTCCTTGAATAATTTTGCATGTGAAAATATTGAAAAGTAGTGTCCGAGTATCTTAATTCCCAAGTATATCTCGTGAATTGGTTTCACGGTCAAGAATGAATATGATTCTAAGAGTGAGTTTGTCTTATAGATATGTGGATACATAAATATTTCCAGGGTCTATAAAAGTTATAATCAATCTTTGGTGTCATGTGAGTCTCAAACAAGATCTGTGTTTCCCATTGAAGTCATTATTTCCACAATCCAAGTTTCTTGATAAGGACCACAATGAGAATCATGATCTCGGGTAATATTTTCAAATCTTTAAAATGATTGTACAAGCATGACAGAGTTCTCATCATCTTCAATTTCCTTTTCCCTAAAATGATGAGCTACAAGAGTATAAGAAGGTAGACAAACTTATTTTGAGCTTCATCATGGTCTTAAACTTATGTGAGATGCATCAAGCAAGTTCATGTATCATGAAAAGGTAAGAAGAGAAATTGAAGAGCCTTAAATATCATCACTCATGAAAATATGTTGTTAACCATAAAACATGATGGATTGATCAATGTTTTGAGTTGAATTAATGTTTGAGTTTGTTTGAAAACAATTGTAGATGTTTTATTTGTATAAATAATTGAAGAATTTTAAGATCTATGAAGGTTAAAAGAGTGTAATTTTCTTCATGAATCATGATTGTAGATTTGTATGTGGTTCTTGAGTTTCCAATGATATATTCAACAAGAAGTATTGATGTGTTTCAAAATCATATATGCATAGATGAGTTGTTATACAAGTAAGAGGTTCTATATGATCTAGTTTTAGATTTTAAGGGTCTTGAGGTCTATTAATGCAACTTTCAAAAGTACATTCAAGGAGGAGATCCAAACCTATATCATGGACAAGTGAGGTTGTAGGTACTAAATGGAAGTACAATCATCATGAAATATTAGATTAAAGCAAGAAGTGAAGAAATTGAAAAAAATACAGTCATATGGGAAAATGTATTGGATTGAGTCCATGATGAAAAGTTGAGTATCCACTATTGTTGATAAGAAAAAATTTGATTATGGATTTGATATGAAGTATTGAAACTAATAACATGAATGTAAAATCATTGATAAGAGTTAAATGATTGATCACATGCTCTATGAATGTATATTACATCTCATCAAAGAACTATGGGTGTTGGTATTATGAAATTGTGATATTCATGTCTATAAAATAGTATGACGGATCATAAAACATGTCTAGTTTTGTACAAATGAAAGCGTGATTTATTCTTGATTGAGAAAGAACAATCAACATTGTTTATACAAGAGGCATAGTATATTGATGATCTCCAAGTATGAAGAGTAAGTTGATCGATATGTCATTATTTATTATCCCTTGAAGATGATATCATTGTGTAAATATTTTGTGAGGTTGTTTTAGGAATGTTGTGGTGTCTCATGAAGAAGGAATCTGTTTTATCATGCTCATTGATTAGCTGATATGGAAATTACAATGTATGATGCATGGTTACCATTCAAATTTATGAAAAGTTACACAAGGTATGTTCGTGAGTTCATAAAAAATTTTCTAACCTATATATGATACTTTGGAGCTTGTGGTATGAAATTTAATGGGGGTGAAAAGTTAATAAGATATGTGAGGTGTCAATATGATGGAAAATGATAGAATAACATATAATTGTAGGATATTAATAAACGATATCAGAATTTAAATTAAATTTTGCCTCATTAAAGGCACTATAGGTGGTTGTATGTGAAAATATGGTGATCTACATATATGTAGAGAATCAACGAGACCTGGGAGTTATTTATGAACTACAAATAATGTTCTAGATAACTGACATATATGTTCAAGACATAATGCAAATGCAAATGTTGTGTCCCAAGGTGGATAGAAATTATGAAAATAACACTTAGGGTTTGATGATTAGGTCGGGTATGGAGTTGATTTGTGACTAGAATAATTTTCTAAGAGTCTACTTTTTCATTTGAAGGTTTTGAGCCATGAAGGAGCTAAACATCTTTGTTTTGGGTATGAATTAAAATATTGAGTAAACTATAGGTAGTCAATATGTAACATAAGGGAATGATGTAGGTATGAAAGGTAATACGATAGTGTTTGTAAGGTTTTGAGTCCTTCAAATATATTATGCATGATCTAAGAATGTATACAAAAGACATAAAGCTGTCAAAACAAATAGGTGAGTCTTTAAGTTGGTATGGTATATGATTTTTCATACGAGGTATAAATTTGATACTATAGATCTGTAGGATCCTATTAAGAAAGGAGGAGTCCATTCTATACTCTCAAATAAGTGATAAATGTGTTTAGGATGTTTTGATGTACTATTAGTATTGTTAGCTGATATAATGACAAAGAAAGTTTGTTATATGGTTAAAGAGGTTACAATAGTATGATAAATAGGAAGAGATCATTGGAAAGTGACTTCAAGATAGAGGAATATTTGTTGATACATATACAACACTTAAAATTAAGGTATGTGCTTCAATTTTTGCATTATTTGTTAGAGGAGGACAATATGGTTCTAGGGGGTGCTATAAGTAGGTGTGTCATGATGTGTATGGGATTCTAGAGCTTGGAGAAGTTGTTTAAGTTTTGAATGAAAATGTTGCTTAAGGACATTGGTCTTAAAGGTTGGTATGGTAATTATTGAAGGCAAAATGGTGTTTTTGAGCGTGAACAAGACACGGAGAGAGATGTATTGCTAAGCTAGAGAAAAATTATGGATTATATTAGTTCAAATAGAGATGGCTTGCATTCTTTATTAGGTCCATGAATCGTCATATGTTGTTGAAGAAGGAAATAAAGACGAAGAGTAAAGTCAAGGGGTATCCACTTGAGCAAGCAAGTGTGTCTAGTGCATTATTTAATTGTGTCTTATCTTGTGTGTTTTTTCTTTTCATTTTTTCATCATAGTATACTTTTTCTTAAATTTCAAAGGTGGAGAGAAGCATCACAATAATTGAAAAGAGTCATATAGGTGTGTTTTTGATATGTTTTCCATCAATGTTTCGAAGGTGTTTTCCATCAATTAAAAATGGTGAGATTGTATGCCATTGTGTCTTAGTGTTGTCATTGATATCAATTGAATTGATGGAAAATGGTTTTATGAGGTCATGCAAGTCTCAATGAGGTGTTATTCAAAGGTTGAACATGATTTTTTTGGTAATGTCATGTTTGGTGATGTTCTATGGGGTCTCGAAGCATGGTTTCACTTACGTAGTCATTGTATGAGTCGTCTTGATTTTATCAAATATTTTCATGAGGTCACACATGGTATTATAGGTATGATACATGTTTCTAAGTTTTTCATTGAAGTTATCATGGTTAGTTCATGGATTTTGATGGTTGAGTCAAGTAATTATAGGCCTATATTCATACTCCTAGAACATGTAGAATGAGTTGCAGGTATGAATTTTTGAGTCTATCCATCCTAACCAAGGTTAGTAGAAGTGTAATGAAACTAAATATGAAGTGTAAAAGTCTTATCATGTCATTTTTCAGAGGTATAGTGCATGTATGAGGTCCTTGGGAAGAAACATAGTGATGACAAAGCTAAGTAGACATGGGTAACTAATTGTACTTGGAGATATTAAGAAGGAATTAAGCTAGGTGGTGAGTATTATGAGTTATAGGACGATTTCATGATTAATTATAACAATTTTCAGGTCAAAGTGAAGAATATTTTGCAAGATACATTAGTTTTGGAAAACTGTATTTTCTAGAGTGTGATTTTGAGGTAAAAGTGGCTCTTCGATGATTTTTGTGAACTATATGATTTACATGGGACTTAGAGGTTTTGGGGATGTATTTCCATTGAGATAATATTTTTATAGATAATGAGGTTATTTGATCATCACATTTTTATGAAGGATCGTTACGAAGATAAGTTACTTTGAAACCCTAGAGAAACCCTAGATTAAAGATACTTTGAGGAAATTTTTCATACAGAGTGTATTTTTATTTATTTTTATAAAGTAATGATTATATTTTATAGGGGAAATTTCATGAATTCAAGAAAGGTATGATATTGTATGTGATGGTTTGTGGACCCTACTCAAAAAGGAAAGTTTTTGAAGATCTTAAATTTGTCGTAACGTTGTCTAAAGAAGGTATGAAATAAATGCACATTATTTTGAGCCTGGATTTTTTATACATTTTTGTGATAGTTTCAAATTATGATTGAGGGATTAAAATTCAATTTTTTTGTAATTTATGAGCACTTGTTTTTGGAGCGATTTTAAGTAGTCTCTAGAATAGCTGTGGATCTTCTAGGGCTACATGTTGAGTTTTACTTCGTTTAATTTTTTTGTAATCCTAGTTCAAGAATGTCTCCCATGACATATAAAACATGAGTTTTTAAATGGGATGAGTAAGCTATGACCTTATCGTTGAAGGTTGATTCTTGAAGATGATTGGTTAAGCATGGTCTTGAGTAACTTCATGAGGTTGATGATTGTTATGATTTTCTTCATGAGAGTTGAAGGATTCTGAATGCTTAGGAAATATATCTTAGATTTATCCATGCTTTGGTTAATATTGGAAGTTAATTTTGAGGTAATGGATCGAGTTGGTCTCAAGACTTATTCCTAGTCCATTCTAGCTTAAATGAGAATTTACAGAGATGAACTTGGTCGAAAGCATGTTATCACACAAAAAAATACCCTCCAATTTGTCATGCCTGTGTGAATGAGAAACTAATGTTTTTGGGTAACATTGAACCATCTCTAAAGATGTGGGACTTTGAAGCTTGAGATGATCCTCCAGAGAAGGATAGTTCCTCTACCTAATCCTAGCACTAAAATACTTCTATGGAAGGAAATGTGACTATGTACTCCTAAGCTAAAAATTCCAAGGGACCAAGGGGGAGAGAGAGAGATCATGAAAATTAAGAAATCCTACACTAAAGAGGTGATAGCACCAAGAAAAGGGAGTAAAATATCTTGTTGAGGGAGAATACAGAATGAAAATGGAGTTGATAGAGGCCAGACCAATGTGACATAGACCCAAATCTTCATTTACCACTAAATATCTATGAATCACAACATCCTTCACTTGTAAATGATACATACATGTAAAAAAAAAAACAACAAAATAGAGGGCAAGGAGATAAAAATAATAATGCAAGGGTAGAAAGAACACCACGAACATAATTTTTTTCTCTTAGAATATGCACAATACATTATATTGTTTAAATAGAGGCACAAATACACTTTCTAAGCCCATCAGAGGGTTTGTATCTCAATGGCATTAGGAAATAAATTTTATAGAGTTTAACCACATCCTAGAATATCTCCTTCTCAAATGAGAAGTGTTTAAACTATATAGAAAATGAATGAGAGAAAGAGAAATCTTTTGAAACTCAGATTTCTTCTCACACCAACCAACAACTACCATTAAATGGTTTGAAAATTGCATGGTCACACTTATGAATTATCTTACATATGTATTTTATCTTCTTAAAAATAAATGGGGTACCATACTTAATTAATTACGGTGATTGGGCCTCGATTTGTATATTTCCATATTGGAGATAATTTCCAATTTTTCACACATCTAAGCTCTATGAAATTGAAAAATATGATTCTTTTTGCCTATATGATATTGATTCCTTTCCAATGATACAAAGTTTATCAAATTTTGAGCACTGGATCAAAAGTTATGCCCATTTGAAGTTTCACGTGAAAAACTATCGTTTTCTTTGTTGCCTGATTTTCGCTTTTTTACAACATTCCATGGATTTTGTTTTCTGCGGCATTCCGTGGTTTTTCCATAGAATTTTTTCTATAGATTTTTCTACATGTTTTTCCATGGAATTTGTTCTACAGCTTCCGTGGATTTTTGTGTGGACTTTTCTCTTTGTTTACGAGACTTTTCTGTGGCTTCCACAGATTTTTTTGCATCTTCATGCGGACTTTCTGCGGCTTCCATGGAATTTTTTTGTGGAATTTTCTACAAATTTTATGTGGATTTTTGTGGCTTTTCTGTGGCTTCCACCTACTTTTTGTGGACAATTCACTTTGATTTTTGTGAACATTTCTGCCATTTTTTTCACTAACTCCTTACAATTTTCTCTTATTGGGGAGTTGGGAAATATGAAGTAGAGTGCCCCAAAGCCAAATTTTCCTTATTTTACTCAATTTTCTCAAATTTGACTAAGAACTGAAATCCGTTGCCTCTAAAAACCCTGGGTCAACCATGAAGCTCATCAGCCGATTGCCCAAGTTTAGATTTCTCTAGTTATCCATTTTTAGCAAATGGGGTAAAAATGGATAACAATTTGACAACTCATGGGGACATATTCCTATTAGATGAAGTGATCAGTGGCCTTGAAGTATCCATTGGGCATGGAGTCAAGCTTGATAAACACAATTTTGATCTAAATCTCTAAAATCTGGTCCTTGAGCCACTTGAAACATTACTAGAACTTGAGCTGATCTCACCAAACGCTACCTCCAATGGAGTGTGCATTAGAGAAAAAACACCAAAAGACACTATGTACAAAAGGGAAAGAACATACATTCCCTAAGTGGAACATGAAGAGTGTTCAAAAGAACTTATTCTGCTGAAAGAAAACCTACCTACTCTATGCAATGAGAAAGTAAAGGGAACTTAAAAAAATCTTACAACTTGGCAGGAGAAGTAGCTTCCCTTTCTCAAAATAGGCAGCCATGTATATTATTTGATGTTGAACGTGGTTGTTATTATGAGTGAAAAACTTACAACAGGTCGATCCTCCACCCAAATCCTCAAGATATCAACTGTAAATAAGAAAAATACCTCTTTTAGTGGCTTTGTATTTTGATTGAAGAGGCATTACAGACTGATCCTTGGTACTCTGAAACTCATCCTCATGCTCAGGAGCAAGCATGACTGGTGGAAACTCCTCTTTTGGCTCCAATGAAGCCAAGTATTTGATTGGGCATGGTCTGATCCAACGGATGTGCCCATTGCTCTGAAATTCAACTCCAAAATGGAGTCTTCCTGCGGACCTTCCTAGATGGATGGTGTGGAAGAGATGGTATCTTCGTACTCTTTTCCTTCCTCTGTGGCGTATGGAACTCCTCTACAATATGCAGCTCATTGTTATTGATTGTAACATCTAATGAAGTTGCTTTTGCATCATTATAATTTGTTGCAACACATTGTTGGCTCTGGAGTTCCTCCGTTGTTTCTTGAAGACTGACTTGCTCTTGGATAGCCTCTTCCTCTAGCATGAAATTTGTCAAATCAAAATCTTCAATTTTATGCTCTAGAGGACTATTTGGGAAGCAAGGTCTTCTTTATAGCTCTCATCCATCATGGATTCATAAATCAAATCAAACGCTTCAAATGAAATCAAAAATCTTCAATAATGCTTTCTTCATCAACTAGTTTCAACTCTGATTCGATCTCTTCAAGCTACTCCTGTTCAATTGGACTTGGAGATGATTTTTCTTCTTCATTCTTGACTGATTGTGCAGCTTGAATTAGATCAGCATCCTCTTTAGAAAAACTACCATTATGGACACTACATTCAAAGAAAATAGATTGTTGATCTTCTTCTTCTTGTTCTTGTTCTCCTTCTACTACAAACTCAGCTTCCACCACTTATGGTCTGACCCGGCCTCCTCTGAAGGTTTAACCATCAAGGGGATTTTTTTTATCCCAAATATGAGATCCAAGATTACCAAGATTTTGATCATTTCTTCTCTATTTGGCTCTCCTTCCTGCTTCTCTCCTTGACTGGTTTTTTGAATTTCTTCCCAACATGGAATTGGGAAGGCAAGAGGAGTGGATGGGGTTTCAACCAGTTTTGCAATTGTTTTTGGTGGTGAGGGAAGTGGAACTTCTTGTTTGTTTGGAGGGGATGACTACTTGGAAGGGAAAAAAATAGAATAATTGAGGTGAGATGGAAGATTAGGGGATGGAGAAGGGAAACCAACACTTGGGTTTGCTTATAATGGGCTTGAATCATGACACTACCTTGAAATGACAAATCTTTGGATGGAGAAAAAGGAGCATAAAAATCTGGTGATTGAATTACCCATTGACAAGGTTATCTTTCATTTATCTCATATGATTCTATCTCCCAGTCCATTATGCAAGTTGTGGAAACATTTTAACCATGAAATCGAGCTTCTCTTGTAGTCTATAGTTTCTTGGAAAAGAGCCTTTCCATGGACAAGGTGCCTGTAACCAATTATGAAAGATTTCATCTATTTTGTAACCCTTAACTAAGCCATTTTAGCCTCCATCCTTTGAATCCTCTCCAGTAGATTAGTGTTCTTCATTTGACTGTTTTCATTTTATGCATACCCTTGTTCATGATATGTTTTATAGTCAAACTATTTTTAGCATGGCTCATATGGGTAAGCATAATGGTTGAAATCTGATCATAATGTTAATCTAGAGGAGTTGAGAAATACATTGAAGGTGGACTACACCGTGGTTCTGCGAGTGTGAATTCCAAAATGGAAATGAAGTAATGATTGCACAACTTCATAGAATGGAAGAGGATGAAAGATTTGGAAAGAAGAATGGGTGGAAATGGATGGAAGGAAAGTCTACAGCTCATAGATTGGGTTGTTGACTAGATGGAGTCACCGGATGTGCTTTGAATGTGTCTCTAAAGGCTGAATATCACCAATAACACATCAAAATGATGATATGAAATGGTAAGGTGCTTCAAACCTCTCCCATGGAGTGTGTCAGAACTATTATCACCAAAAAGTAGCACCCTCCAATTTTTCATGCCTGTGCGAATGAGCAACCGGTGTTTTTGGGTAACATTGAACCATCTGTCAAGCTATGGGATTTGTAGGCTTGAGATGATCCTCAAGAGAAGGCTAGTTCCTCTACATATGATAAGAACTTTGCATATAATAAATTAATAAATTGTATAAGATAACACAAAAAAAGATATATGGGGGGCCAAGATGCCCTAATATGCAATATATTCAAAATAATACCCTTAAGGTAGGGCAACACCATACAATGCTCCTTAAGGAAGAAGTAAATCCATAATCTCCCAAGATGGGAATCCACTTCGAGGGGGACACCTCCAATATACCTCTACCAAGTAGAAGACTCAACTCATACATCCATGACCTCCTCATAATGATACTCACATCCTTTAAATAGGATGGGTAACACCTAATCCCAATGTAGGCCGACCCATTACATAATATAATTAATTCCTATGTGAGCCCATATAACTAACTAAGGTGATGTGTGCCACATGTCGAAATCTCCATCAACCCATATATATTATATTATCATATCCCAAGGGACATAGCATTACCTCCCTCTTTGACATGTTTCATCCCCGAAACATAAGAAGAAGCCATATAATGAGTGTGCTTTAAATTATTACACAATTGTCACCATGCTCGATCATCCAACCACCCATATGAAATCCTAGTGGGTGATGCTGCTCCAAACTTGATTCCATATTCCATTGTGCTCATCTAGTTCCATACTGGTCCATATGTGTTCCTTCTCGGCATCCATGCATATCCATAATTATTATTCCTATGATTCCATGTCATATAATTATTGTTCCATTGATTCCATGTATAGCCAAAAGTATTCCTATGATTCCCTATATATCCATATGGATTTCTATCCTCATGTGTCCTAACATGTCTCCATGATTTTTTCCTCTCATGATGGTGTGGGTGTCGATATGGTGCCACCTTCGTATACTTAACCTTTTCGTCAACTTTCTTGTCCTCTTCCACCTTATTTGTTACTTCTTTTTTCTCTTGAGTAGAGAAATTATTTGTGACTTTATGTTCTTCATCCTCTCTGTCTGATTCATCCTTATTCCCTTTTTCACCATCTTCAAATTGATCTTCATGATCCAATTTTACATTACTTTTTCTTTGCTAAGTGTGACTCTTGCAATGTAATTTTCTTTCTCTTGTACCATAATTTCAGGAATTTCTTTTGCACATTAAGATTAATTGTTCCTAATGTCTCTAACCAAGGCTATCCAAGAGCAATATCCATACCATCCATATCTAAAGCATAAAAATCTGAATGTAAAACATATCCATATAAATCTTTAAATATTCAAAACTTGAATTTGCTTACCATCCATTTGATATTCCTTGATATGCTTTGTTTGCACATGTATATTGTGAGCTACATCCATATTGATGAAGTTATATTGGATACTAGGGTTTATGGAAAAAATTACCTTTTTTATTTAAATGCACCCTTCAAACTGAAATATTAAAGCTTCCTTCCTTGGAGATGCACTATCTTGTGTTGCAGATTCATCATATTCTTCTTCTTCTTCGATGCTACTTTTTTCTTCCGCTTCTTCTTCTTCTACTTCTTCTTTTTATTTTTCTTCTTCTTCTTTTGTTTCCCATTTGTCCATGAAAACTTGTTCCAGTTCCTCCAAAGACCTATTAGATTTTTCTTTTTCTAACTCAGAAAACCAAATCTGTGTAGGACCACTAATCCACAACTTGAATAACCAAATATTTGATGGTTTAGAGAATTTATTACTAAATTTGTTCCACCATTCTCTAGCATCAATCCTGCCATCTCCAAAAAAAGCTATCATCCCCATGATCCACAAAACTACGGTTTTAGGAATAAACCCTTTTGATCAAAAATTTTCTAACCCTTTTGGCTAAAGGTCAGCCAAAAATCAGAAATCACATAACACAAAACCCAATTTAATTTTAAAGAGATTTTTGAAAATGTAAGAAAGTTAGGAAAATTCCTAAAATTGTGGCCTGTGGAGTAAAATATTGAAAAACAATAAAACTGCAATAACTTCGTAAAAATAGATCCAACATTTCTGAAATTCTAGTGGTATCACCTTTGAATATATTCACATAAACCCAAAAAAATTTATTTCCTAATTCGTCATTATTCAAAAGATATATATGAAACCTTAGAATTAGGGTTTCAACCCTAAAACGAACATATATTTCGAAAAATAGCTCCAAAAAATCTGAAATTTGGAGGGAAGATCACTTGAATTATTTTTATACTCCCCACAAAAAAAATCTGAAAAATTCTAGGTCGATCTCCAGATATAGGCGAATCACCAACATTAGGGTTTCACCCGACAAATTACCCAGATCACTGCTCTGATACCACTTGATAAGAAATTTGCATATAATAAATCAATAAATTGTAGAAGATAACACAAAAAAATATATATGGGAGGCCAAGATTCCCTAATATGTAATATATTTAGAATAATACGCTAAAGGTAGGGAAATACCATACAATGTTCCTTAAGGAATGAGTAACTCCACAATATCCCAAGATGGGAATCCACTTTAAGGGGGACACCTCCAATATATCTCTACCAAGTAGAAGAATCAACTCTTACATATATGACCTCCTCATAATAATACTCACATCCTTTAAATAGGATGGGTAACACCTAATCCCAATGTATGCTGACCCATTATCCAATATAATTAATTCCTATGTGAGCCCATACAACTAACTAAGGGGATGTGTGCCACATGTCGGCATCTCCATCAACCCATATACATTATAATATTATATCCTATGTGAAACCATACATATAACTAAGGGGATGTGTGCCACATGTCAAAGCATCTCCATCAACCCATATATATTATATTATCATATCCCAAGCTACATAACAACCAAATCCTAGCACTAAACTACTTCTAAGGAAGGAAATGTGATTATTCACTTCTAATCTATCAATTCCGAGGGACCAGAGAGAGAGAGAGAGAGAGAGAGAGAGAGAGCATGAAAATTAAGAAATCCTACACTACAAAGGTGATAACACCAAGAAAAGGTGGTGAAATATCCTGTTAAGGGAGAATACAGAAAGAAAATGGAGTTAAGAGAGGCCAGACCAATGTGACACAGACCCAGATCTTCATTTACCACTAAATATCCTTGAAACACAACATCCTACACCTGTAAATGAGACATACATACATAGAAAAACAACAACAAAACAATGCAAGGGTTAAAAGAACACCACGAACATAATTGTATCACTCTTATAATATGCACAGTCCATTGCATTGTTAAAATATAGGAAAAATACACTTTTCATGCCCATGGGAGGTTTTATAGCTCAATGGTGTTAGGAAACAAATTTTACAGAGTTTCCCCAAATCCCAGAATATATCCCCTCTCAAATGAGAAGTGTTTACAATATATAGAAAATGAATGAGAGAAAGAGAAACAATGAAACTCAGATTTACTCTCTCACCCACAAACAAATACAATTAAATAGTCTAAAAATGGCATGGCCACCCTTACAAATCATCTTACATACATACGTTAGCTTCTGCAAGAAGAAATGGGATACCATACTTCATTAATTGTGGTGGTTGGGGTTAAAACTGTGTATTTCCATGTTGGAGATGTTTTCTAATTTTTTCACATCTAACTTTAGTGAAATTGATAAATACGATTCTCATTACATAGAGGACATTGAGACCTTTCCAATGATATAAAGTTTGTCAAATTTTGAGCACTGGATCAAAAGTTATTCCCATCTGAAATTTCACATGAAAAACTATCGTTTTCCTTTGTTCGCAGATTTTCTAGTTTTCTACAACATTACATGATTTCGTTTTACGTGGCCTCTCACGTCTTTTTCCATAAACTTTGTTCTACTGATTTTTTGCGGACTTTGTTTTTGGCTTCGCAGAATTTTCTATGGAATTTTCTGCGGATTTCACGGATTTTTTTGCGGCTTTCGTGGATTTTTCTACAACTTCCGAGAAATTTTTCGTGGCTTTTCCGAGCACTTTTCCTAGAATTTTTGTGGCTTCCGTATAATTTTCATGGCTTTTCTGTAGAATTTTCTGCCAATTTTTTCTGTAATTCCTTATAATTTTCTTGGATCATGTAATTGGGAAAAATGAAGTAGAGTTCCCTAAAGCAACATTTTTTTGATTTTACTCAATTTTGTCAAATTTGGTTAAAAACTAAAATCCTTTGCCTTTGAAAACCCTGTGATCAACCGTGAAGCTCTGTCAATTGCCCATGTTCAATTTTCTCCAGTTATCCATTTTTACCAAAGGGGGTAAAAATGGATAACAATGCCTTTCACTTATATTTTGAAGGAAATATAAGATTTTCTACAACTTAGATATAGAGGGGTTTTCTATGGTATATATATTTTCTATTGATGAGGTGATTTCATAGGTGAACCAACTTAGTTTCTGAAAACAAATTTTGACATTTTTAGGAAAGGATTTATTTATTAAGAATATGGATGTAAAAGACACAATTTTTGTTTTATTTTATGCTTTCTATCCAATGGATACTAAATATGGATTAATTGTTTATATATTGAAGGCATTTTCATGTCTTGAAAGTGGCAACAAGGATAGAAACCATTTTTGTTTCTAAACATGCTTTCTAGGTAGATTAGGCGGGTGAAGAGTAAAAATGTTGTGGTTTACATTATTGGATGTTTAATGAGATATAGTATTCATGGATGTGATCTATAGGTTAGTAGATTTTCAATTAGAAATTATATGGCATAAATCAGATTCTATGGCATGATATTGAGGTCCATATGTGAAGACTGGTTCTGGAAACAACGTTTTTGTGAATGAAATGATCCTTCTTGTTAGTATTATGAATAATTTGATTGGTTTAAGTTAATGTATGAATAATAATGATGTTTTGATGTCATATTTCACGTGTATTATGCCTTTTGAGGCTTCAAAAATCATGGCGATGAGTTTGGAGGTTCATGAGGAGCTCGATGATGGGGTTTTGAGCAAGTTTTGGCTTCTTGCTAGGATGTCTTGGTGCATAAACGACCTACATGGATCAATTTCATGAATTTAAATTAATTAATTTATATTTTTTAATCTTTATTCGTCATTATATTTTGTCTAGACTAACCTCTGTTGTGTGTTTTGAGATAAGAATCTTATAAACATGTGTGTTTTGCTCTTTTTGACCTAGTTGTGCATGAAGGGATAAATTCAACCTAAGTGAAGAAGTTAAAGCTATCAAAAGGAATCAAGAAAGAGCTATGAATATGTGCAAAAATATTAATAAGGTTAAAAATCATGTGTGGAACGGTTTGAATCCAAATTATTCCATCAAAGAAGAAGAAAGAGCGAGTTGAAGGAGAGAGGGTCTGAAGAGAGTTTGAAGGTGTGTGAGTTGAATAAGTGATAACCATTAGTTTTGGAAGTAAAAATATATTAGATATCTTCATCTAAAGTTGTTTAATTTTGTACTTCATCATATTAGGAGGTTGTATCCTCCTTGTGGAGTTGGCACTTCACTAAACTAGGGTTTGGTGCTTCTTGTAGGATTGGTGCTCTACTAAACTAGGGGTTGGTGCTCCTTGTGAAGTTAGTGCTTCATTAAATTTATTTTATTTCTTTAATATAAGTAGAGTTTCAGTGATTTGTCTTCCCCTTTAGGGTTTCCCACTTATATCTTGTGTTTATGTGTATTACTCTTGGTTGTGCTTATGTGTGTGATTGTTTCATTTTGTTTAATTTACATTAATTGATGGTTGAATGTTAAGAGTGCACACGAGTTAATACAAATTTTTTAAAGTGTTTATAGAATTGATTCACTTTCTTCACAGCTTATTGTTCTTCTAACAAACAATCAATACTAAAATTAAAGAAAAATATTGATAAGGCCAAACTATGCCTCATCAATGTGCAATAAATGATCTTATTTTACTCTCCTTTTTCTCAAATTTGACTACATTTTGTGGGTTTTGTTTTATCTAGTATAAGTTAGGATGTAATTTTCCATACTTTTTGTGATTTAGTTCTAACATCTAAAAACTTTGTAATTCCTAACAAAGTGTGTGGAAATTTAGTTGTTGTAATAAAACAGGTCACATTTGGTCAGAAAAATAAAGTATGAAGCAAACAAGACCTTCTTTGGAACATTGGCTTCAATACGTCTTGGCTCTGGAACCTTCAAACTTAGTTTTAGAACTCCAACACTTAGTTCTGAAACTCCTATGCCTAGCTCTGTAACTTTCATAGTTAGTTCAAGAATGGTTCCCTTTGATTTCAGAATTTTCTAAAGTTAGGAATCAATGGGAATCTATTCATTTTGACAACATTCAGTGATAGAGAAATTAATGGGCCTTCCAATAAGAAGTATATCAGTATATTGTTTATTATTCATACTCCATAAATACTTATGTAGGATCAAATAGTTGTATGTCCAGCAAGGTTTCTAAATTCAACATCTACTTTGAGCACTATTTTGTTTCACTAGAACCTATAGATGGATGGAAAACTATTGAGCACTTATGATTGTAAATGCATATTTGGATGATGAAATATATATAAAGACCTATAGATAGATTAGAAAAAGATAGAGATATATATGATATAGATATATAGTGAAGTTTGTAAGACATAACATTTCAGTAATAAGATAACCATTTTGTTTTAAGAGAATCATAATTTTTCAACTCTTGATTCAAGGTGGAGCAAGGGCCCACTCCTCAATAAGTAGGATTATTTTTTATTGGTATTTATATTTTTAAGCAATTCATGTAAATTTGTTAAGTTCTAATTTTTAAATGCTTTTGATTCTTCAGTTGAATTATGTTATGTACTTGTCCCTACAAGTGTTATAGATTAGAATCTTATTTCCTTACAAGCATTTTCAACACAATTTTCAAATGCATGTTTATTTCCAAGCAAGTGTGTTTAATTTTACAACATATGTTTATTTCCACCAATTTTTTACATTTTGTAAAGAGTGTTTATTTTCAGCAATTTGTTTCATTCTGCAAGTGTGTGTTTTATATCCAGTAGCACATTTAATTCTGAAATATTTATTTATTTCAAAAATTAGTGTTTATTTCAGCAAGTTTCTTATATTTTAGCTTTAATAAGGCCTTGGCTAAGAAATCATAAGGACACTACAAAAAACCCCGAGAAAAATTAAAATAATAAATACCAACAATCAACTACTAGATCACTAAAATTCTTCTTGTTACATATAGCTTCAGACACACCCTTAGTTTGAATATGACATCTACGAAGATTCAATTAAATGAATTGAATAATGACACGCATCATTTTTGGCACGATTCTGGGACCCACTAGTTAGAATTGTTTAATTAGGTGTCAACAAGAGTAACAATCATACATCTAGTAATTGAAAAATATTTCCTACATTATCATAAAATTTATGATTAGACCAAGAGACTCAAAGGGTATATTTATCCCAATAATATCTCAACAAGAATAATCAACATCCTCTAGTTCAAATAAGGAGGTTGAGGAAGAATTAGAAGCACCATTGTCTCTGTTAGACAAGAATCAAAATTTACCTTTGGAATTTTGGATCAATCACCAAAAGGAAGTGCAACTTTTAGGAGATGGATTATATCCCAATACCCTATTAGAGAAATTTTTATTCTCAATTGATTATTGAACTTCCTACTCCTGAATTTTTAGCTTCACCAAAGTGGATCACATACCATATTGATTGGCAAAAAGATCTATAAGATACTATAGATATGCACGAGAAGTTGAAATAGAACCTAATAGGACCTTTACCTATCCAATTCAATTGGAGGATGATGATACACCTATGAAGAATATTTCACATGCACACTTGCCTACATTTAGAGGGATGTCATCTAAGGACCCTGACCAATTTTTGTTTGAATTTAAAGTATTGTGTCAGACCTATGACTACAAAATAAAAAATCAAAAAATCAAGTTGTTCCCATCTACTCTAAAAGATGCAGCAATGAGGTGGTTTATGGAATTAACATCTAATTCTATTACCACTTGAGAAAAATTGAAACTACCTTCCTAGATAAATACCAAGAGTATTGTTAGGGAGCAACAAGATGGAATAATTTTTTAGGATGAAACATGAAGAGGATGAAAATATGGAAGATTATTTAGATATATTCCTCTTTGTAAGTAAATGGTGTGGATTTGTACTTTAATAAGAGCTAAGAAAACCCTTTTCCTTAAATGTCTAGATGATGAATCTAGGGAATCCATTAACTTAATAGGAGGTGGAAACATCAATCAATTGTGAATGAATGATATTAAAGACTTTTGTAGAAGTTATTCAAAAACAAGGGGTGGGCCAAGGAAAGGAAAATTGTGAAAAATGCAAATCAAGACACAAACTTGAACATATGCATGAACTAAAAACTTTAAAATAGACATCCTAGTTCAATTAACTTCTACCATGGATGGATTTTAAACCAAAGGAAATGCTAATACCGAACCATTAGCCATGTACTATCCTAGACGTAGAAAGAAGCACGCAAAGAAGAGATTTTCCTTTGGATATAACATAAATGTGTATTATTTGTTAATCAAGGGAACATGAAGATACTATTTTTCTCTTCTTCCATTCATAAAAATTCGCCTTAAATAGACAATCACTTCATCCACTACATAATAAGTGAAATTTATCCAGAGACAACCTAGCCAAGGTAAGTTCATACTAATATCTTTTCCTAATCCCCGATGATTCCATGGGCAACTCAGATAGTGCCACGGAATAGGGATAACCACCTTGGACCCTCAACCAACATGGAATCCATAGGATTGGTAAGGACAAGCTTGATATGCTCAGAGACACCAACCATGGTCTTTTTAGAGTAACCCTTATACTTGGTGACAACCTAGGTGAAACCCTAATAACTATGCTCAAGGACGAACATATCCCAACTAGTATCAACATGTCATAATGGGTTCTCAAGCACAAGGTTCATAAACAAAAATGTGGTTCAAACATAGATACCATCACAACAAGTGGCTTATCCCAAAAACAAACAAACAACCTCTATCTACTTTAAGCAGAGCAAGAAAAACTAGTTGATCTTAATTCCATTAACCATAAGGATATTCAAACAAGATATGGAAAAATAGTTAATAGTGCACCTGTTATAATTACTAAGACGAAAGAAAAAACTAAAACCTCCAGTTCAGCTTTTCCTAAGGAGGATGAAAAAGAAAAATGGAAGGATTCGAGATAACAACCCTACTAAAAATCCATGTCCAAAAAGATTTAAAGAATTTATTGAGGCCAAGGAATTTAAATTAGTGTATGAATTAAGGAAACTAAATATTGAAATACCATTTTAATGAGCAATAAAGGACATTCTTGAATTAAACAAATTAATCAAATTGTTATGTTTGAAAAGACTTGGAAGGAAGAAGTAGTACACTAGGACTATTAAGGTAGATGGGAAAATTACTAATTTATTGGCAAGAAAACTCTTACTTCCCAAATATGGGGATCTGAAGACTTGTTATTTCTATCTCGTATAGGAAATAAACATATACATAATGCTTTTGTTGATTGGTGAGAAGCTATTAATGTTATGAAAGTGGACACTTTGAAAACGTTACCATTAACAAGTTTATAACCTACTAGCACCATACCGCAAATGGCAGATGAGTTAGTTCCAAAACCGAAGGAATAATTGAAGATGTGGTAGTTATGGTGGAATCATGGGATTATCCAATAGACGCCCTTATATTACGGCCAAAAGGTAAAACACTTGGTTATCCCATTATTTTGGGCATACCACGGTTAGTCACATGTTGCTTCCTTAATTGAATGCAAATCAAGTGATATGACTATATCAAATGATAAGAATTAGAATAAAAATTCCTTATATCCTTTTGCCACGACCTTTTATTGATAACCAAAAATAATTATGGGTTAATTATCTTCATACTAATAAACAAAATATGTCATCTTTAACTAGATAACATTACAAGATCACATACGGGAGGTGGAGAATATGATTAATCATCCATTGAATGATCACCAATTGTATTTGGAGTAATCAGGGATAGTTCTAGAACCTTTGGACTTAGTTCTGGAACCTTCGTACTTAGTTTTGGAACCTTTAGACTTAGTTTTAGAACATGCATACCTATCTAGGAAACCACAAAGCAATTCTAGGCGAGATGTAAATAATTTCACTTTGAAGGAATGACATTTCTCTTGGGGAGGGACAAAAATAACTAAGGAATTAATAGCTTCATTTTAAAATAAATCAAGGAACGATGAGGAATTATTTCAAGCAAAGCGGTGACGAGGAGTTTTACTAACAACAAGATAAGTAACTCTGCCTACTTTCCTTTATCTAGTATTCTTTCTTAAGGGAACTTTAGAGACATTGCTGCATATCATATGTTGTTACCAAATTCATGTCCACTAAACACCCTAATGGAACCTTTTCAACAAATTAGTTCATCACACATTGGAACAAAATAAATTAAAATTTAACCAGGTAAAATTTTGAACATTAACAAGCTGGTTGGAAAATGATCAAGAAGCTAAATTGTTTGATGTTTTGAAAGTTCATACTAGAGATTTTTCTTGGGACTATAAAGACATTAAAGGAATCCATATAAGTATTTTTACCCATCACATTTATACTGAAAACTATAAACTAATTAGGCAACATCGAGAGAAGGATCAAACCAGCGTTAAAGGACATAGTCAAGCAGAAATTGAAAAGCTATCTTAAGTAGGATTTATCTACCCTATCTCAAATAGTTAGTGGGTGTATCCTCTTTTGATTGTGCCCGAGAAAAATTGGAAAATAAAGAATTTGTGTTGATTATAGTGAATTGAACAAAGCTATACTTAGTTATTATTTTCCATTACCATTCATAGATCAAGTTTTAGAAAACCTTTCCTAAGCAAACAATACTTTTCCTTCTTGGATGGTTTTAGTGGATATACTCAAATAAGGGTGGTTCTTTGAAGATCAAGACAAGACTACCTTTAATTTTCCATTGGGTACCTTTTCCTACAGGGGTATTTCCAATTGTACTATGTAATGCTCTAGCAACCTTCCAAAGGGTGTACTAGCAATTTTTATAGATCTAACAAATTATTGTGTGGAAGTATACATGGATGATTTTACTTTGTATGGAGAAACATTTGATGATTCCTTTAAAAATATCTATAGAATATTAACAATATGTGAGCAACACCATTTTTCCTTATTCATGAGAAATGCTTGATGATGGTTGATGAGAGGATTGTACTATGACATTACATTTCAAAAAGAGGAATTCAAGTTGACCAAAACAAAATTAGGATTATTTCAAACTTACCTGTTCCTCAAACCCCCACGGATATCAAGTCACTCTTACAACATGTTGCATAGTATATGTATTTTATTAAAACATTTTCCCCATGCTTGGTTTTCTTACGAAGGATTATGAATTTAGTTGGGATGAGAAGTGTCAAAATGATTTTTAAGATATTAAATAAAAATTAATCACCTCCCCAATATTAAGAGGACCTAATTGGGAGAAACCTTTTCACATCCAAAGTGATGCCTCAAATAACTTAATCGATGTAAGTGGGACAAAAAGATGAAGAAGGAAAATGTATTCTATTTACTACCTTAGCAAAAATATTACTCCCTTTGAAACAAATTACACCACCACTGAAAAATAATTTCTTGCTATGATTTATGTAATTAGGAAGATTAAGCATTATATTATAGGGTACCAAATATTTGTACATACAGATCACTCAAAAATTAAATACTTAATGAACAAACTAGTGGTTGGAGGTAGGATAATTAGATGGTTATTAATTTTACAATAATTTTATATTAGCATTGTGGATAATCTAGGAAAATCTATTGTGGTATATAATTTCTTGTCAAAATTAACCACTATAGGGAGTAAGATCTAGTTAAGGAAAACTTTCTAGATGAATAATTATTTGCTATTTCAAGCTGATACACCATGGTTTGCTGGTATGGAAAAATATCTTGCAATAGGGAATTTTCCCCTTCTTTTACTAAGAAACAAATGAAAATATCAATCAAAACTAGTGCACAATTTAAATGGTTAAAATGAGTGTTATTTAAATGTGTTCTGATTTGGTTTTATGTAGGTGTGTGAGAGAAGATGAAATCTTTGACATACTCAGGCATGTCATGATGAACTAAGTTAAGGACACTTTTTAGTGAAAATAACAACAAACACAATACTTGCAGCCTGGATATTATTGGCCATCTCTCGTATAAATATGTGAATAAATATGTCAAGCAGTGTGATCCTTTTCAATGGAGGGGACAACTAACTTTCAAAGTAGTGAAATGGCTCGCAACCTCAAGTAGTGATTGAACCATTTTAAAGGTGGGTGCTAGATTTTTTTGTCCCTTTTAGTCCTCCTTCACAAGGAAAGGATCATATTTTTGTATGTATTGATTATGTGACAAAGTGGGCAAAGGTGTAGGCTTTAACAAATGCTAAGGAAGATGCGAGTGCTAATTTTTGTGACACAAAATTAAGATGATGTCTGGTGCACCAAGAAGCATATTTTTAGACCAAGGTCCATAGTTCATGTCCAATATGATCCAAGCCTTTATAATTTACTATTATATCAATCATAGGAATTCATATCCCTATAACCCATAATCAAATGAGCAATTAGGAGTGACAAACATAGAATTAGAAACCATCCTCACCAAAACAATTAAAGTAGATAGAAGAGATTGGGTGAAGAGGTTACCTAAGGCTCTCTAGGCTTATAACATAACTTAGAAGACTACAAAAATGTTTCTCACCATATGAGTTAGTCTATGGTAAAAATACCTTTTACCCATTGAATTTGAACTACAAACATTGAGGAAAACAACTAAATTACGTATTGAATTAGATGTAACAAAAATGAAAGGATTCTACAACTCAATGAATTGGATGAGATGAGATTGAAAGAACTTCAACAGACATAGATAATCCAAGACCAAAGGAAGTAGTGGCCTCATACACATATCAAGGAAATAAAATTCAAGGTAGGAGATTGGGCATTCTTGTTTGATTCCAAGTACAAAAAATTCAAAGTTTAGTTGTGAACCAAGTGGTTAGGACCTTATCAGATTAAGTATATATTTGGAAATGGCTCTATTCAAATACTTCCAATTGATGGCAATAGAAGGAAACTTTTGGTCAATCGACATGGGCTAAAAATTTATAGGAATCCTCCTACAAAGGATGAGTTCTTGAAGCAGATTGAAGTAGACAAGGAATTTGATCATATGAAAGAACCTAGTTATTCCAAAATGATCAAGTAATCGATGATGCATGGACCAAAAACAAAGGGAAAAGAATGAAAACCATTAAAATGTGTTCTCTTCCCCAAAAAGAAATTTAAAAAATAAAAAAATAAAAAATATAAAAAGGAAGGAATGAAAACCAAGAAATGACATTCTCTTCCCTAAAAAAATTCTCTCAAAAACCAATTAAAAACATAATGGCATCTGGTCTCCTCAATAAATGGATAATTCAAAATAAAAGAAACTTCTTTTGAATTCCAGTTGTCTTTTCTAACAGATTTCTCTATTTCACTTTTTTAGGAATGATGAGTCACCAAGGCAAAGGAATTACATCAAAAAGGACAATAATTATGTCTTGATATTATTAAAGGTTAAAGTAAAACTTCGTATATGTGATTAGACTTTATTTAAAGTGGTACTATTATGAGTCATTTATTGTAAATTATGATTAAAAGAAAGTAATCATAAGGGTGATGTCGATTGAACAATTAAAAGTGGTGGTGTATGAATAATGTGTTATCATTTGGGTGAAATAAATGAAATTGAGAAGCATTTGCAAGAAAATTAAAGGAAGAAACACTAGAATTATATTTGAATTCCATAGCTAAACCCAACAGCTCCGCAACAAAATCCAATAGATCAGTAACCAAATCTTGTAGTTCATGCTAGCTATCTCCCTCGACAGGTGTATGGATTTAAAATAAGGAAGTATTTGAATCATCCTTTTTTTCATGGGTATAAAAAAGAAATCAGATCTAGAAGATGATACACAAGTTTTTGCAGATGGAGAAGTAGCAACAATTTTTTAACAAGCGGGGTGGTTGGAGTTTCAAAAGAACTTCTCAAATTACAATGATGAACTAGTAAGGGAATTTGTTGTAAATTTACAACAATCCATAAGTAAGGTTAGCAACATTGTAATTCGCTTTACTATAAATACAATGAGCAATGTATCGGGGTACCAATTATACATGTTCCAAATCCTGTAAAGAGGACCCTAAAAGAACTAGTGGAAACCTTGATACAAGATAGGGAATCTGAACCCCAATATATTTATAATACTAAGAAAATCATCAAGGGATTTAGAAGAGCCATCTTGCATAAACCCTTTGACAAGGTAGCATTTTGGGTAGTTAAGTACCTAGACTGTGATGGCCAATTTGGGAGTGTGGGAAGAGAGGTTCTTAAGATGTTGATATATCTTAGCTATGGGAATGAAAAACAAGAGCAGATAGTAAAACTTCTTTGTTTCCTCTTTGACTCTATCCAAAAAATGTCTTAGAGGTATTCTTAGGGAGTTAGGATAATTAGACATCTAATCATAAGGGTGATGTCGATTGAACAATTAAAAGTGGTGGTGTATGAATAATGTGTTATCATTTGGGTGAAATAAATGAAATTGAGAAGCATTTTCAAGAAAATTAAAGGAAGAAACACTAGAATTATATTTGAATTCCATAGCTAAACCCAACACTCTCCGCAACAAAATCCAATAGATCAAGTAACCAAATCTTGTAGTTCCGCAGCTATCTCCGACGACAAAGTGTATGGATTTAAAAGAAGGAAGTATTTGAATCATCCTTTTTTCATGGGTATAAAAAAGAAATCAGATCTAGAAGATGATCCGCAAGTTTTTGCAGATGGAGAAGTAAAGAACAATTTTTTAACAAGCGGGGTGGTGAAGTTTCAAAAGAACTTCTCAAATTACAATGATGAACTAGTAAGGGAATTTGTTGTAATTTTACAACAATCCATAAGTAAGGTTAGCAACATTGTAATTCCCTTTACTATAAATACAATGAGCAATGTATCTGGGGTACCAATTGTACATGTTCCAAATCCTGTAAAGGGGACCCTAAAAGAACTAGTGGAAACCTTGATACAAGAGGGTGAATCTGAACCCCAATATATTTATAATACTAAGAAAATCATCAAGGGATTTAGAAGAGCCATCTTGCATAAACCCTTTGACAAAGTAGCATTTTGGGTAGTTAAGTACCTAGACCTGTGATGGCCAATTTGGGAGTGTGGGAAGAGAGGTTCTTAAGATGTTGATATATCTTAGCTATGGGAATGAAAACAAGAGCGAGATAGTAAAACTTCTTTTTTCCTCTTTGACTCTATCCAAAAAATGTCTTAGAGGTATTCTTAGGGAGTTAGGATAATTAGACATCATGGATTAGTCCATTTCATCTGTCAAGTACTATTTTCTCTCAAAGAAAAATGGAGAAGAATCATGGGAAAAGTTCCTTAAAAAATTCAAAAGAAGCCCTAATATTATCAGGAGGGGAATACTAACCCCTTTCTCCCCTAAAAGTAATTTGGAAATTGATCCCCTTGCAGAGAAAAAGAAGGAAATAGGTGAGGTTAATGTGCTAAAGAGGAGATCGAAAGGATGATTAAAGCTAAGACACGAAAAGAAACTCCTTCCTCTACAAAGCCAATACTAGAAGAACTAATATCTATATTTCACGGTGACAATTCACCTAAGTTGGATCATGAAGTAAAAATCAAAAGAAGCTCAAGGAGGAAACCTACTTTAGGTGATTTTGAAGCTCCTTAAAGAAGAAGAGTTCATAAGAGGTCTAGGGAAAGTCTAGTGGATATTAAAAGCATGATGGTTTTGAGAAAGAATTTGTTGATATTCTAGGCATAATTGCAATGTTTTCTCATCTACCAAGTCAAACTAAGGAATTGGAGAAAGAAGATGAAATATTTGAAGAGTAGGATTTTTAGGAGATGGGTGACTAAGAAAGACTTTGTCACATGAGCAAAATTAATTGACATCTTTCAAATAGAAAGGAAATCCCCTTTGGTGGAAGATCAATGCTCATTCCTTAAGGAACTTTCAGAAAAATAGGAGAAAAAATGAGTTAGACTGGCTCTATTTTTTTCTAGAGAATAACTTATCATTAGGGAGAAGGATGAGGAATTAAACTTCCTCCAAAACAAATTGGAGCATAGGGAAATGTTCATTGAGCAACTGAAAACCAAACTCATAGATAATGGTGAAGAAGAACATTGGTCAAACATCAAATAGTGGAAAAAGAAAAATAATGTCAATTGTCTAGTAAAAGAGTGCTATATAAAAGATATCTTCAATGAATCAAGTTGTCCAAACTAAGCTAACTTTTCGGCCACTTTAATAGTTGTGGTATGATACCTACAGAAATCTTAATGAATTCAAAACATAAAATGAGTAACTTAGAAGCAAGATGGAAGAGGAGAAGGCAAGGAAAGAGTGGGAAGAAATTTTTACAAAATGGAAGAAGACAAATTTAAATGTCCTGGTAAATATACAAGCGGTTTGTATAATGAGTGAGAGATTATTCACATGCAAGAGACCTTCTCTTGCATACAATGTTTCTGGAAGAGTAATTTATTAGTGGCAATTATAAAGGATTGCATGTAGCCTTCCACATGAAATAAAGGATGAATCAAAGTTCATGGTAGCATATTCCTCGGCCCGGTGAAAAGTAGAAAAATATTCTCTGTGAATTCTATCTCTATAACTTGATGTTGGAAAATAATATAGACTTAATGATAGATCTATATGTAGGAGAAAGCTATTTGAATACATTTATTTTTGTAATTAAAAATAAAATAGCTTGGAAAGAGAGGGATATTGAACATTTATTAAAGGCTATTTCATCTGGCCTCTGTATGAGAGCTCACTATGGAAAACTATCTTCCTTTTTGCTATATATTTCAAATCACATGACTTTGACATCGATTGAAGGTACAATATATTGCCAAGATGAAGAAAATTATTGATACCTTCATTGCTTCTTCGAGGAGAAAAACTCTAAAGATATTTATGATGGATGCTTGAAGAGATGGGAGTTTCACAAAGTTACATTAAGAAGAAGAGAAGTGATATCTACCAAGAAATTAGTATGGAGTCTAGAAAGAGCTAGAGATTTATGTATACTAATTCCTTATCTCTGTGAAAAATTAAGGGGCATGTGGATGGGAATGAGAACAAGGCATCCTCTCCTTCTCACTCCCATATTTCCATGGTAAAATAGAGAGCCTCAAGTTCCCACTCAATTTGTGGAGTGGAAGAGAAAGACAAAAGAAGGATTATGGTTGATTAATTCTTAATGAAGCATTGGGATATTCAATTTCAGCCATTTGACCTTAGTATTCAATTGAAATGTAGAATTCACAACCCAAGTTTTGAAGAGTAAATTTTGTAAGAGGACTTACAAACAAGTAAGTGTGGGGGAGATGATAAGGCCAAAATATGTCTCATCAATGTGAAATAAATGATCTTATTTTACTCTCCTTTTTATCAAGTTTGATTGCATTTTGTGGCTTTTGTTTGATCTAGTATAAGCTGGGATGTAATTGTCCATCTTTTGATTCATTTAGTTCTAACGTCTAAAAATTTGTAATCCCTAACAAAGTGTGTGGAAATTCAGTTTTTAATAAAACAGGTCACATTGTGTTAGAAAAACAAAGTATGAAGCAACCTAGACCTTTCTAGGAACATTGGGTTCAATACGGCTTAGTTGTGGAACCTTGAGAATTAGTTCTAGAACTCCTGTGCCTAGCTCTGGAAATTTCACGATTAGTTTCATAATGGTTCCCTTTGGTTTTGGAACTTCTCAAAAGTTCCGTAATCAATGAATATTTGTTCATTTTGACAACATCTAGTGATAGAGAAATTAATGGGCCTACCAATCAAGAGTAGATCAATAGATTGTTGATTCTTCATACTCTAGAAACACATATGTAGGATCGACAATTATATGTCCACCAAGGTTTCTAAAATACATATCTACTTTGAGCACTATTTTGTTTCCTAGAACCTATAGATGGATGGCCATATATTGAGAAATTATCATTGTAAATGCATCTTTGGATGATGAAATATATATAAAGACCTATAGATAGATTAAAAATATAGAGATATATATGATATAGATATACAATGAAGTTTGTAAGATAGAACATTTCAAAGTAATAAGATATCCATTTTGTTTTGACATATTCATACATTTTTAACTCCTGATTTAAGGTGAAGCAATGGCCCAATCCTCCAAGAAGCGAGGATTCTTTGTTTTATTGGTATTTATATTTTTAAGCAATTCTTGTAAATTTGTTAAGTGTTAATTCTGTAAATGTTTTTTATTCTTCAGTTGAACTTTTTTACGTACTTGTCCCTGCATGTGTTATAGATTGGACTCTTATTTCCTTGTAAGCATTTTCAACAAAATTTTAAAACGTGTGTTCATTTTCAAGAAAGTGTGTTTACTTCTGCAACGTATGTTTATTTCAACAATTTGTTCCTTTCGACAAAGAGTGTATATTTCAAGAAATTTGTTTCATTATGCAAGAGTGTGTTTTATTTCCAGCAACATATTTAATTCTAAAATATTTATTTATTTCAGAAATGAGTGTTTATTTCAGCAAGTTTCTTACAATTTACCTTTAATAAGGCTTTGGCCAGGAAATCCTAAGGACACGCAAAACCCCCTAGAAAATAAAAATAATAAATACCTCCAATCAATTACTATAACACTAAGATTCTTCTTGTTCTTTGAACACCTAGTTTGAAAATGAAATCCACTAAGAGTTGATTAAATAAAGGGAATGATGACACCCATTAAATACCTCCAAATTATAATTAAAAAAATTAGTATTAGAATAAGAATCGAAAATATGGACTACAACAAAATGAAACCTAGATATTAAGGGATTATAAACCTAATTTTTACTGTGGATTCCATAAAGTGATCATCCATGATGCTCAGTATTTTTGAGGGTAAAAAAGTTTATACAAAGGTGTCTCTAACAAGATCAAATAAAACTCTTTATTGATATGTTCTTAGCCAACCCTGTAAGTACTTCAAAAAATATCCATACAGGTTCTGCACTATAAAAAATTATATCCTTGATATTTATAGAGACCCTGTTCTGAAACAACCTAAAAATGAAAAATAATCCTTGGGGTACTAATAAAGGTATTATTATAGGAACCCACGGTTCCTATAAATTCTCAACATATATTTATCCACCAATCACACCGAACTTAGATCAAAGGAATCAGACTAAAATCGTAGGATTAGTTAAGTTGGAGACAAAGCTAGAAGTCCATGCAACTACCCATACTCACAAGTACACATGATAACCTCTCCTTGTGTATCCTTTAGTCCAAGATGATTCACTTGTAGTTCCCAAGCTAGTAGGGGCTTATGATTTGATCACATATATCACAAAGACATTTTCTCACATTTCCTTCTTAGATTTTTTTGAAGAAATCCATAGCTCACCAATTCAATTCGCTAAAATATTTAGGTATATTCCATTTATTCTACATCACACCTCCTCTAGAGGCCAAAATTAACCACATATACTTTGATTTCTATCCTTTGGGACAACATGAGACATATACACTATTTTGATTTCATATTAATAAGATGTCTACAAATGTTGAATTAGCATAGAGAGTTGATCCATAATCTGTGATCCTACATTGTATTCGAAAGTATGGATCTATAATATTTATGGAAAGAGAGAGATGATTGATGATGGATTTGCGGTTGAAATTGTTTCATTTTCCTTCTTATAGAAGTTAGGTTATGGAGAAACAAATTGTTCTTCTACTAGAAACACACTAAGGGGTTATGATAGCCTTGAGATTACATCCATTGGTAGTATAGATGTCCCCATCACTATTGGGCCTAAGACAATTCTAACTGAGTTTTATATTATAGACAAGGAAACCAACTATAATATGATCCTTGGTAGACCATGGATTCATAGAATGAAGGCTATTCTATTGACATTATTTCAAAAATTAATACTATTTCATCTAGGAATAGTCTTCTTATCTCAAGCTGATCAAATACCCTTTGATATTCACCTAAAAAATATTAAGAAGAAAAATGGGGTTCATTATGAGTTTGAAATCCCAACTAACCAGATTAACCAAGCCTCTTCCTTCCAAGGGACTAGTTTCCACATTGAAGTTAGTTCCAAAATTGAATTAGAATCACCAAAAGTGATTGAAGGGGTGGATATTAATGAAAAAAAGACTATTGTAATAGAGACTGTTTCAACCAAAATGAAAACAAAGATAGTGAAAATATTGGAAAATGATTTACCATTTATTCTTCCATTTTATTCTTAAGCCATTCAAAACGATGTAGGAGTAACCTCACCTCTAGTATATGCCATCAAAGAGGTATGCATGCTTAAGGTTATAGAAACATAAGAAGTTGATTCAAAAGATTATGACATATCTATTTTTCCGACAACTCTTGGATCCTAAATTATGATGAAGAAAAATTTCACTATGCCACAGGGATAGGGATAATTATCACTTCTCGAGAAGGATTATTCATGACCTTTGTGTTCAAATTAAATTTCTAGTGTACTAAAAATGGAGAAGAATACAAATATATAAGTATTGGACTAATTTTGGCCAAAAGTATGGGAGTACATAACATTAGAGTTTTAGGTGAGTCATAACTCATCACAAACCAGTCTCGAGTTTTATGAGACTAGATCAAAACATCTCCATCTTTACAAGTCTACTATATTTGAGCTATGTAAGGATTTTCATTTCATTTCTATGAGGCCATTCCTAGGAATAAAATCATCTTGCTGATTATGTCTACCTCTTCTTCTTAATTTTTCCTAGGAAGGATTTGAACTAAATGAATTTCATGATCTTAATCTAAGTTGAATCTTTGGTCCACAATAAGTATAACAATGGTATTTTAGCATATGTAGAGACTGAAATTGAGCCTATCACATTATATTTCATAGATAATAATGAGGTAATATTAGGATTCCTCTATGCATATGGAGACCTCGATCCCATACATCATAAGAACGGATTTTCACTCATGCCTCACCATTTTTCATAATTTAGAGATAGAATAAATAATTGTTCCTCATCGAACACTTTTAAATTTATGAAGTTGAGAAAGAGACTCTAGAATTTCCTCCAACTTATTTTTGAGGTTTAAGAATGATATAATTCTTTAATAGAAGGAACCATTGACATTAACATTGGGACAAAGGAGGAGCCTAGTATTCTAAAGCTTGTTTTTTTATCGTCACCGAGGAAATAGAAGAGAATATTAAGGAGTTAAGGAGTATAATAAATCCTTTGAATTTAGGTACAGGATATGATAGGTTTCTCTCCCATCGTAATAATTCATAACTTGGTCGCCAAACCCAAAGAAAAACACGGAAAACAAAATTTAGGGCATATCAAGCCTAAATTTTCTTTGATGTTCAAAGAGGAGGTGATGAATCTCCTTAAGGCCAGGTTGATAAAGCTAATAAACTACTTTATATGGTTTTCTATCATCATCCCGGTTATAAAAAAGAATGGAAAAATAAGGATATGCATTGACTTTAGGTACATAAACAAATCTTTTCCTAAGGATGAATTCCTATTACCATCCATTGATATCATTTTTGATGTAATGGGTGGTTATGAGTTATTATCCCTTATGGATGGGTTCTCTAGATACAACCAAATAAGGATCTATGAGGAAGATCAAATAAGGACCACCGTTACAAACCCTTGAGGAACGCGTTTTTTTATGTTGTTATGTTGTTTGGGTTGAAGAATGACAATGTTACTTATCAATGCACCATGACTTATATTTTCCATGATCTTATTCACAAGATTATGGAAACATACATTGATGATCTATTAGCACAAATAAGAAGAGAGGAAACCACCCTGAAGTTCTTCAGATCATTCTTTCACACTTGATTGAATACGGTGTAACCTTAAATCTAAAGAAATGTGTGTTTGGAGTCATTGGAGGTAAGTTATTAGGATACATCATTTCCTCTCGAGGAATTGATGTACATCCCATAAAAATCAAGGTGATTATTGAAATGATTCCACCATCAAACGTGTCTCAGTATGAGGTCATTCTTACAAAAATTGGGGAAATTCGTAGGTTTATTCCTAATTTGACATGTTTTATACATCCTATAAATGAATTATTGAAGAAGGATTGTTCCAAGGCATGGACTGATGAATGTAACTATATGGATGAAAATTGACTTGTAACTTTCAACCCCACGCGACCCCTCAAGGTCATGCCGACGCAACCAATGTGGAAATGTGTGTGGTTAACTCTATGAGAATCATTACTAAGATATTGTAGTGTGATCCCCTACTATCCGAGTTGGAAAAGGGGATATTTAGAGGATATGAATAGGTAACGTAAATTACCTATGGTTTATCTAACTCAATCTCATTGTTGAACTAGTTAGAAGTGTCAAAATTAACCAATATGAAACTAATAATCTATGTTACTACCTGAAAGGAAAACCAATCTAAAAAATCACAAAAACTAAAATAATACAATCATAAACAATAATTGTCTTTTATTCTAAACAATCAAATCTACTTCTACACTAAAAATAAACAATAAAAATAATTTATTGTGGTTTTCACCTATGCTTGAGTGTATTGAAACTAAACTAACTTAAAACAAGAAATTTTCTAAATAATCTATGATATGTAGATAACCTTGTATAAATATTCTCTCCTTTAGATCCATAGGGATTTGAAGAAGAGTATCCATCAACGACAACTTCTATTAATGATTTAAAACCTCTTACAAATTAACTAATTACTTACAAATGAAAGGAATTTTATTTCTACTCTATTTCATATGATGCAAATATGATAAATTGCAGAAATGAAGGAAATCAAACAAAAACTACAACCCGGAATTCATGGAATAGAGGTAAATCTAGTTGTGTGATGAGTTGTTCCCTTGTTTTATCCTTTCTTTCTCTATGTGTCCATACGAGTCCAAGGAATTGGGAATGAAAAGGAAATAGTAGGAGAATGATCTTGACCAATGTAAACTTAAAGGAGTCTTGTTGAAATGCAAGTAGAAGAGGGATAGCACAAGTGAACAAAGGTTTCTCTACATAATTTCTAGCAGTATATTGGTAGAAATACTATGCAAGATAGAAAAATTCTCGGGCCAAGTACTTGAATCCAAGCATTAAATGTATAGGAATTGGTTGGGATGTTCCTTCATTTACAAGGAATCCTTAGAGTGCTAAATCATTGGGTCAAGAGGTAGTTCAAACTAATTAAATCTATTTAAAAATAAAAGAGGGAAGGAATACCATGCAATCAAGACTATTTTTTTGAATTTTTTTTCACAAATGCATCTTGGAAATCAAGTTAAGTGAAGCGTCGTGTGTTAAAATTATGCATAAGGAATTATGGAAAAATCACTCGGGACCATCGCCTTGTGCGCAGATGACGATCACAGACCACAACCCTGTCTTGGCAAAGTGATCATAAAACCACGGCCATTCCTTGAAAGTGGTCACAAAAAAACTACCACGAAGGGGTGTGATTTTCACACTTAAGGCCAAAACATGCACAGAAAAGATGGGGAGGATGGAATAAAATGTGGAAAATCTAAGTAAAGATGTGTAGGTTACAAATATACACTTTGAATGAGTTTAGGAACTTGAACACCTTTTAAAAGGACATGAATAATCATTGCGGACTTTTGTAACTGTTTTGTGACAATGTAGCACATGCAATTTTTGGTGTGTACAAATTTTCCCCTCGAGAGAAGCATCTCACCTGCAAAAGGTGTAAAACGTAAAGTCCGAGTATGGTGTTCCTTAAATGGGGAGTTAGAAGCTATACGACACACCCATGTGTCAAAATGTCATCGTCCAAACTCCCAATACCTATAAAATGAAGAGAAGACTCGAGTATAGATAGTAACAAAATTAAAAATAAACACTAAATTAAAAGGACAAGAGGACTTACCATTTGTGTGTGGATAAGAACTTACCTCCATCAATGCTCTAACCCCGTAAACATATACACTAAAAACAAAGTTATAACAACATATATATATCAAAAAAACTTATTTTCCAATTCATTTATGTATGTTGATTTAGTCAATTTTTAGTTCTAGGCCCACGGTGACCTTTTTTTGAGAATACAACCAAACCAACCATTGAGAGATCGTGATCACACCTCCCCAAGTGGGAGATCGACCCACATGGTCTCAGGTTATTTTTCCTTATTTTTAATTTTTAAACCTAAAATGTTAAAAATTGAAAATATTTTCATTCGGGGATTTCTTATCAAAATTTCTTGTGTTAAACTAGTCCCTGTGGGAGGGTGCTCATAGGGTAGTAATTTATTTTGCAAAGAAGTATGTATTTTTCGATTTTTAGGAGATTTATAGGGCCATGTAGCTATACCATGAATCGCATTAAGGACTGCTACCTTGAGCATGAGAATGGTTAAATAACCGTTGACCTTTGCCAGGCATCATTCACAAACCGCTACCCCGCTAGAGCGAAGGTTGCAAAACCGCGCCTTGCATAGGGTGATAGTTTTGAACAAAAACACTAAACTCATGTTAATATTTCTTTTTAATTTTTGTCAAGTTTTTATGAGCTTAACTATGGAATATGTCACATAATTTCTCTTTTTATTTATTTTGGTAGATGCAGAAGGAGGAGGAGTACATCTGTTGGATTCGTGAGAGGGAGTGCAATTGGATCCTAAAGATTTTAGATCAGTTTAATCGTGATGATATTGAAAATCTATAGAGGGTGGGCATTTTAAGGATTGCACAAGTTCCCCATGTCACTCTACCACCACATAATATGTGACTTGTTTTCTTATTCAGATGTAGACCATAATACCTTTAGGTTGTCAAGTGTTAGGGGAAGTGGATAATTACATTAGAGGATGTGTATCAGATACTTGGAGTTCTGATACTTGGGAGGAGGATGAATCTTGAGATAGCAAGATCGAGAGCCATGATGACTCTATGGGAGACTTATTTGGGATATGTCGTGGTTTCAGTTGGTTCAAATAAGGGGATTAAGGTTTGATCTATTACCACTACTCCCATCCCCACTATCCACAAGGCCATCATGGGTATTATAGCTTTGTGGTTGATAGGGGATAAGGGAGGAGACACATTTCTATATTTTTGGGCTCCCATCATTACATAGATTGAGGCTCATGGTCATATCTATGCCTTGGGGGTAAATATGCTCAATAGAAATTATCGTGACTTATACTGGATTGTCATGTTTTAGGGATAGAATTTGAGCCACCCTCCATTAGTTATGAGGAGGTTGTATGAGCGGATCATCCCCTATGAGAGGGGAGTACTAGTATAGAGCCCATCGACTTTCGGGGCTAGTAGATGGACGAAGATGATAGTTCTCAAAGCACCACATCAGCCAATGTCTTCCTTGACAAATACAGACATGGTTGACACTCTATATGAGGACATGTATTGATTATGGGGATAAAATGGGACTACAATTCTAGCTTGTATCACTACTAGGTAGTTAGTTGATAGGACAGGAGGATTGAGACTCTCCCATTTGGTGGAGTTCCCTGAGTAATTCGGTATTCCATATTCATGTGCTTCCCCTAGTGGCACTAATATACAAGAGTATTAAGGAGTCCCAAAAAGGTGCTTCATGGAGATCTAGGTTGGATAGTGGCAATTCTAAGAGTTCCTATTGTCGTAGACAAGTTTTTTGTGCCCAAATGGTAGTGAATGCCGCTCATGCACCTTTACTTCAAATTGAGGCCACACCTACCAACAATGGGGATGAGGATGAGCCCATAGATGTGGCTCTTATTCCGAGGATGAGATAGGAGATGATACTAGAGAGGATTCGATGATGAGGGATTGGGTGGTGAGACTGGCAAGGAAGCTCACATAGAGGAGGAGAGTGACCTTGAGTGGCATGACACCCAAGTTCTACCGAGAGCGAAGTGGGAGGAGGGGGACGCAAAAATGGAGACATTAGTTTTAGAGGCTCTTCTCACTTTAGATGAGGGAAGAGATGAGGGGTCTATCATGGGACAACGCATAGCCTCAGGAGGAGAGGAGGTATACCAAGTACTGCCATAACATCTCCAACCATACCATTTGACCTCATATGAATGGAAGGAGATCAGATAATGTTTATACTCTTATCTTGACTTTGTTAGCCAATAATTTTGATTGGTATTTCATTTTTTTGTTGATTTATGTAGCTTTCTAACTCACCATTTATCTTTGTTTGCAATGAATACACAAGGATGGCGAGATCTTATTCATTGGGTTTATGGGGAAACCTTTTTGATCCCTTTTGGGAAGAAATGATTTAAGCTAACCAAGGACACAAGAAAACCATTACCACCAGGTAGAAACACTAACTTGTTTTAACCCATCTAGCGTGCAATGGAGATCATGACTTATCTCCGTACTCAGGTTGTCACTTATGAGATATTTGAGATATTGATGAGGCGAAGATGTTCTCATAGTAAGATAAAATTTATTGGCCTCTATCATGTGCACTCCCACCATTCATTGCATTCTCGATGTAGTATCTATAATAGGAGTCCGGATGTAGCCTTGTGCCGTCTTAGGGATCCCACATGGATTGATAGGCTGTTGTACCTTTTGTTGCTTAGCTATCATTTTTTTGGGAATTTATATGATTTTTTGTATATTTTGGGCTCACTACGAGTGCTTTGACCATGCCTAGTTCATGATGGAATTGTACACAAACTCAATTTATTATGATATATATATACAAACTCTTCCTTTTGCTTAGTGATTCATTGTATCTAATTTGACTTCTTCTTGGCTCACTTCGTATGTACACTCTAGATGTTTCGAACTTCTATTTTTATATACTTATCAGAATGTATGCAGTGGATATGAATGCCAACAAAATGATTTTTTTTTGTTTTTTTATGTGATACATGATAATTAAAATACACAAGTAATGTTGAACTTTAATTTCTCTAAGAAATTTTTGATACTTTGTATTATTTTAGCAAGACATGATGGAAGAGTGATATGATAAGTGAAAAACTCTCCCCACTTCTAACTCCACACAACCAAATAAATGCGAGGGGATCAAGACCAAGAGCCGAAGGGGCAAAAGTTATAGAATTTTTTTGAATGGTAATGATAAGAGAAAAACAAGGATTTGGCAAAAACCAAATTGAGACCCTACAACATCATTGTACTCAAGTTTTATTCATAGTTTAAAATATGAATTACTTTCTAGTTTATCTAGAGTTAAATCTATAGATGGCAACTTGGTTGAAAAATATGGTTTGGAGGTTTTAAACTCTTTTGGAATTTAGGAAATCTAACTCACTTTTTTAATTTATGATTTAATAGTATTTGAATCAACTATTTCTAACTTTAAAATTTGTCAAAGAGACCCCCTACACCTTGCCCCATGCTACTTGTAGTAATTATAGGCTAATCACCATGGAAAAGGCATAGGTGAGTAAGGGAACTTCTCTCCTTTCAAAACCCTACATCACTATTAAGAGATGCATGTTCAACTCTAATGGTTGGGTGGGTAAAGAAATGTGTAAAATACAATTTTTATGTGGATTTTCATTTGACTTATTTATCCAAAAAAATTTCTAAAAATTTTCTTATTTCCAAAGATATGTACATGGGATAGATGTGACACCATGAAGCTTCTAGAATAGATCATAGGCAAATAAACCTAATCTAGAAGAAATTACAAATAGAACAAAGAATGCAAGCCTTTGTATGGTTACTATCAAAACTATGTCATACTTGCTAAACAAATAAAATGATTAAGGAATGTTTGATGACAACATGAGTATTTGAAGAGATATTATTTGACTATTTTTCCAATGTTTTCAGAAGTTTTTAGGAATTGCTATAAGAATAAGTCCCTTGATCACAAATTTATGAAATGAACCGGTAGATGAAAATGCAATGCAGATGTAGCAATGGACATGTGAAATTTAGGTTAAACTACATGTCATGATGGCTAAGGTGAAGAAAGTTCACGGATATCGAATTCATTACCTCTAAAAGTACACAATGGGGAACCATGATCCTCAAAATTTCTATTCTCCTAACAAAGGCCTAATATTCGGATTTAAACTTACAACCATTTACGAAGTGTATTTTTTCGATCATTTAAATCATTTATCTAAAAAAGGTGTTCATGCACCTCTTTGTCACGTTCTTGAGAAATGGTGTCTAGGTGAGCAGGACTATGATTCTTGGCCTATTTTCCTATCTAGATCATTGTGGTTACTTGTGAACCTTGTTGAAAGATGAGGCCTTACCCCTTGGATATGTAAAACTTATTTTAGATGCACATGGGTTGAAATCGAGGTTTACAATATAAAACCCTTAGAGATGGTCTTCATGGGAATCATTTCAATCTTAAATTTTCCTTATTCATCTGTTAATTCTATCATGTTTACACCTAGACCTAGGTCGTCGGAGGGAGGAGATGCTAAACAAAGAATACTACCCATCCCATGTGGTTAAAATGGGAGGAAGATTGGATCGTCACACTCTAAGAGTTTCAAATTTCCTCTATTGTTTTAGTAGACAATGTTTCCATAGATATTGATTTACCTTTATTTGTTTTTGTCACCTCAAATGTTTTTGGTCAACTAATTTAGCCTTTGATACACTCAGGGTGATTAGGACTAACTATTTTAATGGAGGTAATTTTTTCAATTGATTCATAGGAAGTTCATACTATGTATGGACTCTTCTCTTCTTCTTGAGGTTTTCTAAGTGTATATCGAATGACTTGTTATCCAAAATTCACCCCTCGGTGTAATTTGATAACATGCATCAAATTCTTCAGTCCCGAGCAAGTAGATTGATTCAAGACCTGAAATCATGTTTTTGGGGCCCCTTCGGCTTCTCTCTAACTCTCCCATCCAAGAAAAAATCCCAACGAGTTAGAAAAAATGGAAAAAATGTAAAAATAAGGTCATAGGATCGTTTTAAAGCATTATGGGTCTGAAGGGTGTGGATCGTACCGAGGTTCATCGTACCAGTTTTGTGGCTGAAATACAAAGAAAATCAGCTAAGTTAGAACTTTTTGTCCAAGGTGGTCCGAGGGATAGTTGGGACATCAGGACGTGAAGGACGCCAATCACCTAATTTTCCGCAAGTCAGTCAATTATGGGTAGTGTGAAGATTTTCATCTAGGAAATGGGAAAAAAGTACACGTGGAAGGTGCATGACGCGCAAAGGTGAAAAAAGCAGAAAAAGGGGACAAGGAAGCCCAAATCGCTCGATGTGGAAGAATGTATGCAGGACAGCCGGGACACGACTCCAATTTTACCGCAATACCTACAACTCAAAAGGAAAAATCAACGTTTGACTTCCCGAAACTTCAAACGCGTCCATAACTTTTGACTCCAAGCTCGATTTTCACAAAATTGGAATTTCGAACGAGCACAATGTATTGAATTAGATGTAACAAAAATGAAAGGATGCTACAACTCAATGAATTGGATGAGCTGAGATTGAAATAACTTCAACAAACATAGATAATCCAAGACCAAAAGAAGTAGTGGCCTCATACACATATCAAGGAAATAAAATTCAAGGTAGGAAGGCATTCTTGTTTGATTCCAAGTACCAAAATTCAAAGTTAAGTTGTGAACCAAGTGGTTAGGACCTTATCAGATTAAGTATATATTTGGCAATGGCTCTATTCAACTACTTCCAATTGATGGCAGCAGAAGGACACTTTTTATCAATCAACATGGGCTGAAAATTTATAGGAATCCTCCTACAAAGGATGAGTTCTTGAAGCTGATTGAAGTAGACAAGGAAGTTAATCATATGAAAGAATCTAGTTATTCCAAAATGATCAAGTAATCAGATGCATGGACCAAAAACAAAGGGAAGAGAATGAAAACCATTAAAATGCATTCTCTTCCCCAAAAAGAAATTTAAAAAAATATAAAAATATAAAATATAAAAAAGGAAGGAAGGAAAACTAAGAAATGACATTCTCTTCCCCAAAAAAATTCTCTCAAAGACCAATTAAAAACAAAAATGGTAGCTAATTCAAAATAAAAGAAACTTCTTTTGAATTCCAGTTGTCTTTTCTAACGTTTCTCTATTTTACCTTTTTAGGAATGATGAGTCACCAAAGAAAAGGAATTACATCAGCAAGGACAATAATTGTCTTAATATTATTAAAGGTTAAAGTAAAAGTTTGTATGTGTGATTAGACTTTATTTAAAGTGGTACTATTATGAGTCATTTATTGTAAATTATGATTAAAAGACAAGTAATCATGAGGGTGATTTTGGTGAACAATTGAAAGTGGTGGTGTATGAATAATGTGTTATCATTTGGGTGGAATAAATGAAATTGAGAAGCATTTGCAAGAAAATTAAAGGAAGAAACACTAGAATTATATTTGAATTCCGTAGCTAAACCCAACAGCTCCGCAACAAAATACAATAGATCAAGTAACCAAATCTTGTAGTTTCGCAGCTATCTCCCGACAAAGTGTATGGATTTAAAAGAAGGAAGTATTTGAATCATCCTCTTTTCATGTGTATAAAAAGAAGTCAGATCCAAAAGATGATACACAAGTTTTTGCAGATGGAGAAGTAGAAACAATTTTTAACAAGCAAGGTGGTGGAGTTTCAAAAGAACTTCTCAAAGTACAATGATGAAATGATATATATATTTAAATAAAAAAACATATTCAGCTCAAGTCAGTTAATGCTCTTTCCGTCAAATGATAGAAAATGCCTACTAGACCCAAAATAGCTTTACGCACTTAGAACACCATAAATTTTGTATTTCTCAATGAAATCACACAAAATTTGTACTGTTGGAATTGTGGATCCAAGCTCAATGCACGAAATCAAGAAATTCCTTATTTGATGAGAAATTAGTGGGGAGTTTTCATAAAAAGTGGCCGGGTTCATAATAGTGTTTTATTTGGTAGTTGGGAGTGCAATTAAGAGGCATGGTCATCATTCTTTCTCTACTATAGCACCTGGGATAGTATGGGGAGCCTTTTTCTAGTAAAAAAATCATTTCACTCCATTTAATGGCTCTTACAACTGGCTAAAGGATAGATTTTGGAATTTCCATTTTCCCCCTCTCTCTCTCTTCTCATTTTCCTATAAATTGGAGTGTTGGGCTCATTGTAAAAGTAGTAGTTTTTGTAGAAAAGCTCTGCCAAAATTGCTTTGTGAAGCCAATGTGCTACAGCCCTTGTTGTGGACTCCTTGTATGGTGATCTAGGCCCTTGTCTTGTAACCGATTGAAGCTGTGAATATCAGAAGCAATAAAATATAAGTTTATGGATGCATCTTCCCCTGCTTTGTGTTTTCTTACATTCTTCTTACCCCTTCAACCTTGATTACAAGAATATTGTTTCTATTTTTATGTTCTTGCAGGCATCCATTATCATTGTGTATGTTTGAAATGTTGTTGTGAATGTATTTTGCTAGATTATGGAGAACTGTCATCACCCCTTCTAGTGTGCACTTTGCTTCGTATCTCATGCATTGAAAGACTACTCTCACACCGTCCTTTTCGGTGTATCACCACTATAGTGTAGGCTTTAATTTTATGCATTCTATCTCCTTGGTCCCTTGAAATTTAGATTAGAATATTTAGTTTACCTGCATTAGAGTAGATTATGGAAGGTAGTTTAGGAGCAAGAACCAAATTTCTTTGGAGGTATGTCTTTATGTCTCAAGTAGCAAGTCTCACAACTTGGAGAACCCATGTTATCCAATAAAACCATGAGTTCAATTATATGCACTTGTGAAAACATAAGGGTGTATTATTCTATGATAAGGACTTAGGATCCCCTAGAGTGATGAAGACCTTCCCCAAATAGAGGAATCTAATCTCCTGGAACAAGGTAGAGGGGATAACATTCATTCAATGAATCCAAGGTCTCCCAAGGATCATGTTATAACTATTTTCTCTGTCGATAATGTAAAAATCCATCAAGATGGTTTTGGACAAAGCGTAATTGGAAGAACTATGGTTCTACTCAAGGTAACTTTAAGACTATCATACCCCCATAACTTGTTTCTTGTAGAGGAACAATTTATATCTCCATATCTAAACTTCTATAAGAAAGAGAAGGGATATACATTCACAACAGCCCTGTTTTCAGTCATGGCTCTATTAATACAATTTTTATAAACCCAAACTTCTAAAAGTAAGGCAGATCACCTCTTTGGGTAATTTCAAAGTGTCGATGCCATCTTGTCTAAATAAAAAAAAAACCCAATATATAAATAATTATATCTTTGAGGATGTATGTCAAAGCCAATATGATTTATTTGAGCACTAGGAGGTGGCATAACATAGATTAGAAGACCAACACCTAGTGTATTGAGAAATGTGGAATGATGCGCAGTAAATTTCAGTAGAAAATATAAAATTGAAATTTCATAAAAGTTCTTGTTCAAATCTAATATTAAATCATAGGATCATATTGGTTTTCATATTGTAGGAACGTCATATTTTGGGAAGGAAAGAGTGGGTAGGGGTTATGAAATGTAATCCTTCACCTGATTTTTTTCCTTAATTTCTTGCTTGACCTTTAGCTTGACCAACCCCTAGATTTTTGTATTATTGTTTGAACCAAGGTTAGGAGCAACCCGAAAGTTTTTAGAAGTTGAGGCTTCATGGTCATTGTTTCCTACAGGAATACCCTTATTTATATTTTGAGGATTTAATTTTGAATCCCCGGGACGTTTAGGTACGCATTTGAGGTGTGAATGGTCTAGTAAGACTAGGTTGTGGGTTTGTTTCAGGATTTTATAGGAACTTGTCTACAAAGAGCTACCTTTGGTTTTCGGGAAGCCTTTGTAGAAAATTGTTGCAATCACAGAAATACCTATCGCCATGACCTCAAACCGTATGGAAACAACAAGATAGGTTATGGTCAAAATATTTTGGCCTTTGATAATCATCTTGTCGTTGTTGATTATAACATCGGTTATAATTTTGAAATTGATTGTTATAACCATGATTCGCTGCCCCTTAGAAAAAAATGATAATGATTTGGGCCTTGGGTTTGATTTTTTTTCGTGCATCGGATTCAATCAACAATCTTGATAGAAGACATGATGTTAAGGTCTCTTTGATTTCCCATGTTGTTATTATTTCTATTATTACCATTATTTAGAAAAAAAACATTCTTGGCTTGATCAGTATCACTATTCATTATAGCACCATGATTGTGATTCACACCCTTATGTCCTTTCTTGTTAGAAATAATGTTGTTGTAATTTCCAATATTTTTATTTGGGGATACAAAGTTCCATTGGGACCATAGATATTATGGCCACTTTCTATAGTGGCTTGGTCAATCTAAAGCATACCCTCTAACAATTCCTCGTGAATCAGCTGCGGAAAGGAAACTTCTTGACCTCCTCCCTAGTCTCTTGATTGAAAGTGAGTGAAGGAAAATATTACAAAGTTCCATCGATCCCAATTGGGTGCACTTGTTAAGGAATAGAGAAATAGATGCCATCTATGGATGCAACAGGATACAAATTCATTTTACTCTTGTCTAATATGTAAGAATTCCCTAATCCCTACATGAAACAACTTATTCATGTCAAATACTTTGATGAACTCGGAAAGAAGTTGTTTAAAGGAATGTATAGAAGCTTCAGATTATGGTAATACCAATGCAAAGTGTGATTTCTTCGAGAGTGTTTATAAATTTCTTAGCCATCATAGTATCCTAATAAATTAATTCCTTGATAGTAGTAGCGTAGGCCTTGATATGAGCATTCATGTCTCCTTCTCCATTAAATTTTGGAATATTTAGCAATGGGCGAGGAAGAATGAAACTCCATATAGTGAAGTCGAGAGGCTCCTTTAAGTACTTAGTGTATGTACCCATTGTGTAATACTCAACCATTGATGATCCTTGATGAGGAGGCAGAGGAGGAGTTTGATAAGCTGCATTATAAATGTTGTGAGGAAGATATGGGGTACCTTGATATGGCATGTAGGGAGTAGGAATGACATATGGGTCCATCTCGTGGATTTTGAATATATGTGCATGTAAGGTGGGATAGTACAATGATATGGACTAAGGGGTGTAAAACCAGGAACGTTGCATTTCCTATTGTGGTAGCATTCAAGAATGCACCTACTACCAACCCTTACATAGGATAAGCTTGAGACATATGAGGACCCATCCCTTTTTTTTGTCTAACACTACGAGAAGATCAGTTGGATTTGAATGAACCAAATAACCTTGTTACACAAGATATTGCATTGGTTGCTCATTAAAAGGGATGTATCCTTTTGTTGCCAAATGGGTACCCCTATTTTTCCGAATACATGTGTTGGTTGTGAAGTCGGGAACTTTCTAGTTCTCTAATCCTCCCTAATAAAGTATAAATAAGATCCTTGGGAGACAATTGAGTCCCTTTTTGGGGTGATTGTGGTGTAGGGTTTGATTAAGTAGGCTCATGATACCCTGTCATGAATTGTTTGATGTTATAATTCTTGTCTTCCTTAGAAGTAAGAATCTTAGGATAGGCATTCAAAATATCGGAAGAAATATCCTTCATTCTATCTAAATACTCATATATCTAACAAATATGATTAACTATTCGTGTAAATATCTCATCTTTTGTTGATTGCATGGAAATGTGAAGTCTTGACAAGAATCGTGGTAAAAACTATTCCATTTATGATAACAACATGGTTTGCATTGGGTTTATGATATTTCATGTTGAACGGTTGATAAAATTCCTCCATCCTTACATAGCTAAGGGGGTTTGAAGTGTAACTAATGGAGGTTTGGACATTTCTTATGTAATTGTCACCCCACCTCAAAAGAAAAGGGGTTTTTTGTTGTTGCACGTTTGTGTAATATCTATCGAAGCAAAATGGCTAACAAAATATCTTCCAAACATATTTTAGAAAGTATAAAATCCCTTCCAAAATAGGGGAATAAATGGAAAGATGAGGTACTAGCAATGAAATAAAAGGAAAAAGAAAGAATTAATCCTTCACATCAAGTTGACCAATTTTACTTGATAAAAATTAACATGAGACCTTCAGCCATACTTGACACCCTAAGGTTGTGCCTTAGCAACCTATGTGGAAATGTCGTGGCTAAATGTAGGAGTATAAGTGACTAAGATATGGTAGTGTGATATCCTAGTAGCTAAGTTGGAGAAGGGGAGATTTAGAGGCTATGAATGGGTAGCGTAAACTCCCTATGGTTTTTCCAATTGAATTTGAATGTTGAAGTAGTTTGAAGTGTCAAAAGTAACCAAGATGAAACTACCAAGATATAGGCTACTATTGAAAGGGAAACTAATCCAAAAAAATCAAATAAACTCGAAAAATTACATTCACAAAAAATAATTTTCTTTTATTCTAAATAATCAAATATACTTCTACACTAAAACCAAACAAGAAAAATAACCTAGTGTGGTTATTCAACTATGTTGAGTGTATTGAAACTAAACTAGCTTAAAACATGAGCTTTTCTAAATGATCTATGATATGTAAACAAGCTCCTGCAAATATTATCTCCTTGAGATCCACGGGGTTAACAGGAAGGGGATTTGTCACTAGGATCCGCTATTAATGGTTTAAACCCTCTTGTAAATTAAATAATTACTTGTAAATGAAAGGAAATTGATTTATACTAGATTTGATATGATGTAACAATGATAAATTGTAGAAATGAAGGAAATCAAACAATAAATGCAACTTGAAATTTAGGGTGCAGAGGTAAATCCAGCTATGTGATGACTTATACCCTCATTTTATTATTTCTTTCTCTGTGTGTCCATATGAGTCCAAGGAATTAGGAATGCAAAGGAAGCAGTAGGAGAAGGCACTTGAGAAATGAAAACTTGAAGGTAGTCTGGTTGCAATGCAAGTGGAAGAGGGATAACACAAGTGAACAGAGCTTGGCTATGCAATTTCTAGTAGGATTGTGGTAGTAATACTATGCAAGATACACAACATTCTCAGGCCATTTTCTTGAATACAATCAATGAATATATAGGAATTGGATGGGATGTTCCTTCATGCATAAGGCAGCCATGGAGTGCTAAATCATTATGTGAAGAGGCATTTCAAACTAATCAAATCTACTTAACAATAGAAGAGGGAAGGAATATCATACAATCAAGACTATTTTTAGGCAATTTGGTTCAAAAAGACACCTTGGAATTCAAGTTAAGTGAAGCTTCACATGTTAAAATTACACATGAGTAATTCTGGAATACTTGCTCAGAACGTTGCCTTACGCAAAGTGATAATCACAGATGCCACCCTTCCTAGGCGGAGGTCATAAAATTGACGCCTATGAAGGGTGTCGATTATAACACTTACCGCCAATACATGCATAGAAAAGAGAGGGGGAATGGAAGAAAGTATGGAAAAGAAAAGTAAAGATGTCTAGGTTACAAATTTACACTTTAAAAGAGCTTAGGAACTCGAACACCTATTAAAAGGACATGAATCATCATTCAAGATTTTTGTAACAATTTTTTCGACAATGTATTACATGCAATTTTGAGTGCATAAATTCAAAGTGCATATGAGTCATCAAAACACTTCATTATGTCTTCGAAAAAACTAATGCCACCCAAAGTCGATCATCTTTTAATTCTATATTTTAGAGCAATGGATGTCTTAATAACATGAATGTTTGAATGGAGGATAATGATGGTCCTAAATGCACCATCTATTTCATTAGCCATACACTTCTTGACTATGAAACATGGTATACTCAAGTGTAAAAATAGTGTTTGGCCATTGTGTTCATAACTAAGAGATTGAGAAATTATATGCTAAGCCAGGAAATAAGAGGAATTATTAAATCGAGAATGATTGCGTACTTTCCTAACTCAAGAAACATTGTCTAAGAAGGCGGGAAGGTCTATAATATTAACGGTAAAATTCCATCTTGCCTTTATTAATCTGAAATATATCAAGGGATAGATCATTGTTGATTGGTTAGCAAATAACCCAATAGATTGTAGGAAAATAGTTGAATTTAACTTCCCGATAAGTTTGTTTTTCTATATAGAAGAAAGAATCACAATTTCTTTGTGATCATGGTATACAACTATAATAAACCACATAATAGATTAGACATATTCCTAGGAAAATAATTTGCAATGAGGTGATGGATACTTGTCATATCTACTAGGTATGTAATTATTGAATAATTCCTCTATCAAAGAACTTTGGAAGGGATGATACTAAGTTGTGCTAATGAAGAAAAAGAGGAAAATATTCTCTTTAAAGCTCAAAGTAGAATTTGGGGTTTCCATATTTTAGGACACTGTACTACTCAAAATATCCATCAAATGGGCTAATTATTTCCCACGTTAGAACATGATTATGTAGAGTACTTTTGAAAGTGAAATAAATGTCAAGAGTTCTCACATGCTATACACATCTGAGCCTAGGCTCTATAGCTAATAGTGATACCTTGGACCTTCTCGTAATTACGTCATGATTTGATAGGTAAATTCTCTCCTCATCATCAAATGGCCACAACTTGATAATCATAGCCACGTAATACTTTACCAAATGGGTTAAGGTCATGCCTCTATCTATGGTACCTAAATAGGTCATGGCTAAGTTCATTTTAAACAAGGTACGGTGTTCCATAGGTCATTATTTTGGATAATGGAACTCAATTTGAGAATGAAGAGGTGTGTGAGCTATGTGCTCAATTTAAAATATCTCATCACACATCCTATGTCTACTAACCTCAAGTTAGTGGACAAGTTGAGGGTAACAACAAAAATGTGAAGTCTATTGTTCTTAAGACTATTAAGGATAATAAGAGAGACATGAACTTAAATCTATTTTTTGTTAGCACATACACCCAAAGGGACAACCCCTTTCTCTTTATTTTTAGTGACAAATCGATCTTAGTGATAGAGGTAGAATTTCCTAGTATTCTTTTGTGTTTGTAATGCATTCTCGATGAAGAAGTGTACCGAGATGTTTGAATAGCTAAATTAGAAATTGTGGATGAATGGTGGCTTAGAGTCAAACAACATCATCACGTATTGATAGAAAAAAATTCTTCAAGACAATAAAAAGGTATATGAATGAGAAATCTAAGTAGGAGACCTTGTATTAAGGCATGACAACCAAATTGAAAAAATATTAGCAAAGGTACAAAATTCATGCTCAAATGGTTGCGGCCTTATCAAGTAATGGAAGACTACTAGAATGGTCTTTTCATCTATGTACTCTTGAGGGTGAAGAATTTAGCAAATCTGTTAATTCACTTTATCTAAAATGTTTCTATGTGTAATCAATTACATTTCCACATTGTCTCTCTTGTATCCAAATTGTCTTAATACTCACATTATCATGTCATATAAACTATAAAACAAAAACTTACAATTCAAGTAATTCTTTTACTTTCTAACATTGGAAAATCTCCTAATCATACCTATTTCACCATTCTCTCATACATTAAAATTGTCTAATCTTTATCACCACTTTCATTCAGAGAAGAATTTTGACATTACTTTACAAGGATGTATATAATTAGTCTTCTCCATGGTTTATTCTAGTTTATTCTTGATGATAAATATTTCCCTAAAAATATCTCTCTAGAACAAAAATAATTTTAAACATTTCACCTCAAACTCTTCTTCGCTTATCTAAATATTCAGTTTTTAGACCTTGCATCCTATTAGTTACGTGGGGTTGAGATTAGGGGAAAATTTTCCTTCCCAAAATCACAAATCAAATTCAAGTCAAAAAAATGAAAAAAACATATAAACAAGAAACACAAATTTCTTTTATTGCAAATAACTACTCTTCTCATCCCTACCAATCTTCTATGATCAACCAATCCTTCTTACTAGTAGCATGAAGTTGGAAAAGGACGGGAGTGTCATTACTACTCTATGTCTTGTCCTCAATGATGAGCCCATACTTGTTACTAATATCATGGAGAATGATGTAGTGGTAACATTAATAATTCAAAAGTTACAAATAAACAATGAAATAAAAGTGCTTCTAAAAATTTCCATGAAAATGACTTAGTTGTATATGTGAAGAGAGATAATTATTCTTTAAGTATTGTCGAAAATTGCAAAAAAAATTCATTTTGAAATTAATAATTTAATCTTTTTTTTGGGTTGGGTTTAAGGTTTCTTAGTAAATCCTTGTCAAAATTATTGTCTCTTGGTCATTCTCATTCAGATTATTCAAAACATATATATCATGTTGTTATTAAATCTTGGTGGTGAGCCCTCACTTCATAATGGTTGCATGGGGGTAATAATTAAGACAAACTATATTATGATCATATCTTATTTAACACATTTTTCTAATGAAATCGAAATGTTGAAAGTTACATAAAAAATAAACTGTCAAAATTATGATTTTTTACCATACTCATAATCATAGGCATGTCATTTTCGTTATCACATTGTATTATTATCCATAACATGCATTTATAAAAACAAAAGCATCCAAAATTATAAATCATTTAAGATTATATAGATGAGATGAACCATAATGAAATCAACTCTTACAAAATAATTTTGATCCAAAAAGATGTTAATATCTATATATAATCTATCAATGGATTGGGTTCAATGTCATCACACCATGGGACAAGTGTGGTAAAAATGCTCACTATGAGCTCAAAATACAAAAAAATATATATATACATATTAAAACCTATCTCAAAGTAATAAAGTCTCTAGGACTTCAGATCCCTCCTAGATCCATACAAAGGGGTAGGATGAGGGCTCTATTGCAGATCCTATGATGAGATCAAATTGGTGCACCATGGGATCCCCATGAGTTGATTGGTGAGACCGCTGTCAGGTGAGTAACCAATAGTCGTGGGTATTTTGTGTGATTTTCCTCATTGCATATTTTTGTCATCATGCATTATTATCTATGTCCTCAACTAATGGACTTCTGCTACATCATGCTACACTAGCGCAAACACATGCATATGATGACCGGTTCATGTTATGAGTCCAAGGTCTCCATGAAGCCATCTCTCAAGTCATAAATGTGGGAAGAATGAACATATCAAGGAGTATGTCCCAAATGAGATCCCTCCATCCATCATCTATGGCTTCAAAGATAAATCAAATAATGACTAGTTAGAAAGTGTGATATAAAAAAAAACAAGGTAAATACTACTAACATCTAATGTAGGAAGAAAATATAGGAGGTGTTTGGTTATATTCACTTGAATCTCCGGAATCTATCTCCTATCAATAACTAGTACTACTGCCGCAGAACTAACACTACCTCATCCTCTTGAGCTCTCTCTTCCTCTATCCATTGCGAGATGTAAGGAGGCCTCCTCCATCTCCTCAAGATATATATTCTCGTCCTCTCCCACTACCTTAGATCTTGCTACCGATGAGGCCTCTCAAGTTCCCTACCACTCATGGTCCGACTCCCCCCGAGCTCAAAATTTCTCAACTTCCTCCTCCTTACTCTATGTTTGCCTTGCACCAATCTATAACACCTATCTTAGTATGATTATAGTGAAAACAATTAGATCTGGTGTAGCCCATGATTTATCGATAAGAACCCGAGGCATTGTGACTATCCATGGTAGAAATCCCCTCTAGGATGCTCTCACCTCCCTTATACCCTCGTAAACCATGTCCACTACCTGGGAAAACGCACACACACACACACACACACACACACACACACACACACACACACACACACATATATATTAAAAAAACTATTGAGATACCTTATGTATTGGATGAGTCTCAACTCTCTTAGACTTGTCAAGTAAGCTGAATTCAGCGCGCAACATATAGTTAGTGTAATCTGTCCTCACCCCATCTTCCAACCATATCCTAATAATACTTTGCATAATCATGTCTTCCTTTGTCGTAGAGTAGAAACCAACTGTGATAGGCCCCTTAGTGGAGACATATCTACACACTTGGTTTCTCTAATTTCTATGGGACCTGCTATTGAAACTCCGCTATAGTAGGTGATCATCTAGTTATACACCCATGAAATGAATACAGTTTGATAGATTAAAGATCTAGCACCACATCTAACAACTATGTATATAATGGTAGGTGGTACCAAGGATGTCAAATACCCATGAATCTAACATCATACCATTTTACTTAATGCTCTCTATGATAAGATCCTAATAAAATTGGAACCTATCTGCGCCCTTATCCCAAATCAAACATGAGGTTAGTATACTAATGATGGCTTTGCGCGAGTAGGGATAGGGGTAGTTTTAATCGAAAGAAGTCGACCCCTACTTGGCACCTATATTAGGTGCATGTACATCTCAAGGTAAGTGAACCATCTACAAGCCTTAATCACTCGATATAGCATTGTTAAACATCATCTTCCTACCCGGTGAGATGAACTCGAGGATCATATAGACCTCATCTAGCATGATAATCCACTCACTTCTAATTATAGGAAATGAGAAGTGTTATAGTCAAAGCATCTCGAAATAACTTAATAAGTCACAAAGTAGGTGACTTGATAGACCAACACAATGTGTCTCAAGAATACTCAAGATACCAACCCTTTCCAATAAAGCGCCTCTCTGGTGAGTCAATAACTTCATAATCTAAGCAACCACTCCTAATTTTTGTCCCTACTCCATACGATATAGTTCCATTGCATCAAAAACAATGAGAATAGATCAATTTAGAATTTGATAATCGCATAACAATAATAAAAGTAATATAAATACAAGTAAAAAAAGAAAAATCATGAGATTTACATAATTATTACTCTATGGAGGGTGGAAATTGCACAACCACCACTCTATGCAAGGTGGCAATGTGCACAACCATCACTCTATGCAGGTGGCAATTTCACAAATCGCCACTCTATTAGGGTGGTGGTTAACTACTCCTAATTTTTGCACAACATCCATGGTAGTTATCAATTGATCACTATACAGAGAGAAATGGTTGCTATTATGTGAGAAAAGTAGCACCCTGGGATTTGCACATTACAAAACCTTACTTTTAACTGATATGGGATGGTCTCGAAGGTGTGGGACCCTTGCAATTGAGACAAAACTCTAGTGAAAGATGGTTCTGACCTATTATAATGCTAACCTACTCCTAAACTATCAATTCGAAGGGACCAGAGAGATAGAAATACATAAATGTAAATCCTAAACTAGAAGGGAGGTGATAGCACCAAAACAAGGCTATAGAGATTCCTAGTAAGTGAAGTGGAGGGAAATGGGGAAGAATATGATAGATAAAATTCCACAGTCCTTAAACACATTAAAACCTCTAATTTCATGGAGCACAACAAATTTAAGCCCTACAAAGGAACACAATATGCACAATATACCTACAAAATATAATAGAAGGTAAGAAATGAAATATAAATCAAGCTAGGGAAAGAAGATCCACAAAACACTAATTTTATTTCTTAAAATGATGCACAATCCATTACAATATAGGAACAAGGTAAGAATCCTTCATAGAAGGCATAAATTTGAGGCTTGTTGGTCACAAAATTGCTGGAACACTTTTGGCCTAGTTCCTTTACAATTTCAAAATCTCCCCTTCAAATGAAGGGAATTTACATATATATAGAGAAAAGGAGCCACCAACCAACATCTTTCTCTAAATTCTGTACGCATGTATGGGAAGCCATAACGGTTCACTTTTCAATGGTACTTTTCTTACACGGTGAATAGCGGTGATGTACCTAATTAATCGGTGTTGAGCTACCTTATGACGTTATCATTAACATCGACCATATTTGAAACTCTTTGTTGTCACCCAATAGAAACCATTAGTTGACACATGAAAAGTAAGGGAAGAGTTGCCCCCGACAAGAGAAAGACTTTTCATACAACAATAAGAAATGTTTTCACATGATAGTGAGGGGAGGTTGACACATGACAAAAAAATGAGATTGATGCATGATAGGAGGCGATGATGATGCACAAGGAGAGGGTGGGAGCGATGGGGGAAGGTAGAATAACACGTGTCAAGGAGGGAGGTGGAAACATGACAGAATCAAGTGTTTATGTGCCTCAAGGAGAATGGTTGACATAATATAGAAAGCATGGGTGTGTTGTGCGATAGGAAGCATGGTTGATGTGTTATAGGAAGAAGTGTTGTCACACAACAAGAAGAAGCATTGTCTCGCGATAGGAAGAAGTATTTTTACCCAATAGGAAGAAGTGATGTCATGTGATTTGGAAGAAGCATTGTCAAGTGATAGGAAGAAGTGATGTCACATGACATGAAAAATAATTTTCACATGATAGGAGGAGGTGTTTTCGTGCTACATGAAGAAGCGTTGTTGCACGACGGAAAATGACAATCCGTGCATTTTTATAGTTTGACCATTAATGTAAATCCTGCTCCAAACCTTCACTATGGCAATCAAGCTTACCACGAGATACCTTATAAAATATTCCCATTAACTTTCAATGCTTATACCTGTAGGTTGATATATTTTGCAAGGGGGTGTAAAAATGGATAACAATTGGTGAGTTATAGAGTGATCTTCCTGTTAGATCTAAAAGACCAGTAATTTTACATCCATTGGGCATGGAGTCATTGATTGCTGAAACCGGTCTAATGTCCGAAACCTCTTATTTCTATGGAATAGTGCTTTGAGATATAACTTTATCATTATATCTTTCCTAAAACTTGAAAGTACAACAATAATAAAGCACAACCATGTATAAATAAAAAATCATAGATATCAAAAAATTGAATAAGTAGAGAGTGCACAAGCACTTATCTAAATGTAAACCAAGAAACAAAGAACAATGTGTTGTAATTACTTGGAAGAATTAAAAATTCTAATCTAATATGTACAAGAATGATACTCTCATAAGTAATAATGCTTGAGATAGATGCCATTGATTAGAATCTGCAATTCTTCTTTGTCCCATTTTTTCAATTAGCAAGCATTTTTTTCTTTTGCATCTCAAAATCAAGTAATAACTACTCCATATTGCATCAAACTTGGATTTCCTTCAAGGTTTATCCCTATTTCCATACCATTTTAGAACCAGGTCTCCTTTTTGAAAAGTTATGTTTTTGGCCTTTCTGAAAAATCTCATCTTGATTTGAGCTTTGTACTTCTCCATTGTTTTCACGGCTTGGTCCCTTGGCTCTTCCATCTCCATGAGCTCTGGATACCTAACTTCCATAGCTAGAAAATTGAATAACTCTAGCTTCTTGATAAGCTCTAAGGCTTGTAATTCAAGGGATACCGACAACCTTTCTTCCCTTCCATAAACCAACTTGAAAGGAGAATAACTAGATGATTTCTTGGGAGTGATTCTATCAGCCCGAATGCTGATTTCAATTTCATATGCCAAGTCCTTTGATTCTCATTGAGGGTTCTTCTTATAATTCTCAAGCAAGTTCTTGTTCGTGGACTCCACTTGTCCATCGGCACGAAGGTAGTACTTAGAAGAAGTTCTCAAGTAGATGTCATTTCCAACAACCCAACTAGATATCTTTGCTCCAAGAAAAGCTAATGCATTATATGATATTATAGTTGAAGGATGTCCCAACCTTATTTTAATACCTTCGTAGAAGTCTAGAATTATATCTTCATTTTCTTCCTTAACTCGCAATTTCTTCTATGCACTCGATGAAGTAGTCCGTGCCTATAAGAATCCATTTGTGACCTAGGCTAGAACCTGGATTGATCATCCCATTAAAATCAAGACCCCATCACATGAAAGTTTTCTCGGCTAAGATAGGACAAGAGTAGGAGGGATGTTAGCTTCTCTTTACCTATGAAGAAGGCACACTTCTTGCATTTCTTTATCCATGACTAGAAATCATTAAAAATATTAGGCCAGTAATAACCAACCCTCATGATTCTAATAGTTTTTGCTTTTGGGGGAAAATGACAACCTATCTCTCCATCATGAAACTCATGCCATACCCTCTCTATTTGATCTATCTTGATGCACCTTAGGAGGACATAACTCATATTCCTTCTAAACAAAATATTATCTACAAACATGTATAGGATGCAATGAAGTTTGAAATATCTCTTTTTGGATTTACTCAATCCCTAAGGACTTTGACTGTTTGAAGGAAATGTATAATAAAATTCCAATCAGGAATGGGTATACCACCAATGACATGTTCTTGATTATATTACAATAGCATAATAGCTTCTACCTCCTCTCTTGATTCATCATACTAGTTAGAAGCTAGCTGCTCACACAACCCTTTACCCCGCCTAATTTGGTCACATTTATATCAATATCATACTCCATGACCTTGGTTATCAAACCAGCTCTCTTTAAATTAAGGTCCTTGTTCAAAAGAAAATATTTTACATCAACATGTGAATCGATAGATGAATTCTGTTATTTGACACTAGATGTCTAAATTTCTTTAGACTTCAAATCATATCAAGGACATGATTCTCAATGAATGAATATCTCACCTCATAATCTTGAAGGATTTGGCTAAATAATGCAATATGCTACTCTAGTCCTTCTTGATTTTGTTGTACTAGTATGGTGGATATTTCATCAGTGCCATAAAAAGCATATAAAATAAATTCTTTTTAGAAATATGGATTTATGAGGGTTGTAGCCTATGTAATGGCCTATTTTATAGCTTCAAAGATTTCTTTTCTTTTAGAATTCCATCTCTAAACCATGTTCATTTTCAAAATCATTGTGAGTGGTTTGACAAGATGGGAAAATTTAGGAACAAACCTCCTAACAAAATTAATTTTCCCAAAAATATTTGGAGAGCCTTCTTGTGACTTGGCAATGGTAATGCTTGAATAGATTCTACCCTTTCTATATCAATTGCAAAATCTCCCTTAGACAGAATGTGGCCTAAGATATTTCCTTCATGAGCTAAGAATATACACTTTTTTAGATTCAGAGACACTCTAAATCTCTTGCATCTTTAGAATACTTGTCTGAGGTGAAAGATATGACTTGTTGCATTCTTGGAGAATACAAGTAATATCATCTAGATACACAAGAACTATCTTATTGATCAGTCCTTTGAATTCCATATCCATCACCCTTTGGAAAGTGTCTCTGGCATTTGACAGTCCAAATGGCATCTTCCTATAAGCATATGTGCCCCACTTCATGGTGAAGGTTGTCTTGAATTGGTCATCTTCTTTCACCATGATTTGATTATAGTCCGAGTAGCCATTCAATAGTGAGAAAATTTTGGGCGGCTACAACCTACATGATTTTCTCCATGGAAGGAAGTGGGTAGTGGTCCCCGATTGACACCCTTTTCAAGTCTCATAAATCCACACATACCTGATCTCCCAATTCTTTTCCCTAACCAACACCAAATTTTCTACCCATGAACAATGCTTGATTGGAAATATGATGCTTGATTCAATACATTATTCTAGTTCTCTTTTCATGAGAGGCTCGATATGAGGATTGACTGGCCTTTTCTTTTTCCCGATAGGCTTAGCTCTTGGATCCATTTCAATCGTTTGTTGTGTGAGATTTGTATTAAATCCTTTCAATTCTTCATAGCTCCAAGCAAACACATCTGGAAATTATTGGCAAAGTAGTATAAATTTAGATTTTTTTGTTGAGTACTTACCTTGTCGATTTGAAGTGATTTTCTTTCTCCAATGAAATGTTCTTTGAATCCACATCTTTGACCTGAATTTTTGTTATTTCCATCTAAAACTTATCATTAGGATTGAATATTCACTCTAGAGTCACTATACCATTTGGTAGCTTATTTTTCCTTAGTTGAACCACTTTATCACCATATTATTGCTTGATTTATCCCGATTTGTAACCAAGAACTCGGCCTCATCCTATAAGAAATTAATGATCTATTGATCATTCTCAAATACTTGCCAACTCATGTTATTGTCCGACATAGCTAGAATCACAATTACATGAATGTGTAGATGTGCTTTATCTCTTTTAATATTTTCCACAACATAAAATTTCACTCCAATTCTTTGGAAGCCTATCCACAACCTCATTCTTCTTCCTTGGTATGGCTTCAAAATCATCACTTTCATCCCATAACCGATGCTTGTAAGCTTTGAGTACATCATTCTTAGCAACAATTTTTCCCCTAACCTAGTTTATAATTAACTCACTATCCCCAAACACTTGAAATTTTTTTATACCCCTCTTCCTTTCCCAATTCAATCCATGTATCAAAGCTTCATACGCAGCGGTATTTTTCTAACAAGGAAATTGAAAATGGAAAGTTGAGTAGTACTTCATAGCTTGTGGTGAAAAAAGATTTTCTCCTCCTCCAATACCTTACCTACTCCTTGCACCATCAAAAAATAGGTGCCACACTTCATTATCACCCTTATCATCCAGTTTGGTGAGGCTAGGAAGGGGTTTGTTTTCCTCACGCGAACAATAAACTCCCAACTCAGCCTCCTCTATTTCCTCTTATGGATCATATTCGTGAATTTTTTCCCTATTCATCAAGAGTCAAATATAGGATGCCCCAAACTTTGATATTTGTTTCTTGAATGTTTGGGTAGTCCTCTTGATCAAAGGATGATAAATTTTCATTGATTAGGCTTGGTATATGAGGCTTAATATGGAAATTTGCAATAGTTTATGACTAGATTGTAGCATTAGCTCCATATCTTGTTCTGAATAACATATGTGACCAATCATCTAATAAGTAGCCTCGATTTTGGCAAGTAAAGTATCTTAACAAGCACACTACAAAGAGTGGTGGCGAGTCAATCACTGATATACCCTACTAAACTGTGACATAAGGACAGGCATGTAATGTGAGGTTTAAACCTTTAATGATCCCAACAATTCCCACTGTATTATCATCTAAATGTACCACTCCTTTGGAAACCATGTTGTATTTTAGGCCCAACTAATCTGCAATCAATTTCGACATTACCAAACTACTAGTCCCTGAGTTAATAATGCAATTGTGTACAAGTTTTTTTGCAATAACTAAAGATATATAGAATGGATCAAGCTTCATGATTTTACCTTGCTAACCTCCATGAACTCCCTCTTTTAGAGCTACATTAGTGAGCACCTTCTCTTGAATCCTAGATAATCATTTGATGTTAACAAATTCTCCATGGCTTCTTGTAACAAGTCTTGTTGCACGGAATTTTTAATGATTCCCTCATATAAATTCTTAATTTTTCTTCTTCATTTGATAAATAATGTTAAAAGGAGATGGATTCTATATTTTCTACCCCTTACTTAGAATGACTCTCTCCTATACATGGGTTAGTGAAACCGGTACCTGAGTTGGTTTGGAAGGTATTTTTAGTTGATCTTGAATGTTTGGGGTTACACTTGGATTGTTAGTACCTTGAAGTGTGATAAAAGGTTGAGAAGTAGTTGGATTAGATGATTGAGCTTCCTTTATATTTATTTTCTTAGAACTTGTATTGGCTGCCACACTTTGAGAAGGGGACTAATTTATTCCATAGAAATCCTCATCTTGCCAATTCACAAGTGTTGTATCATTTGTTGGTGCTTCCAAATTAGTTACCGCTACTCACTTTCCTCTTAGTTTCATTCTTGAGGAACACCCATCGCATGATCACCATCAATGCTTGATTTAAAGCGCCATTGAAGCATGTTTATTTATTATCTTTGTTAGTTGCATGGGAAACACTAATCATATTCTTGTGCTATGTTTTTTTGAATTATAACCAAGGCCCTAGATGTTAAAACTACATTAGGGTTATATTTTTGGAATGACCTAGAAGTTTGGGGTTGTCCTTGGTTCTGGTTAGCAACTTGAACATGTGGCATGTTTGGCTGATATGGAGGTCTATTAGGCTGGAACCGAGGTGATAAGGTGTAGAATTTTAAGCTTGCTACCTCTTAAGATTTATAAATACATTTCCTAAGATTTATAATTATTTCATAACCTCTTGGAGTTCATTTGAAGGACTAGAAGAAAAAGTGGAAGCTTCATTTGAACTCTAATTTCTTAGAGCAGGTATGGGAGCTATTGTGCATGTTTGATTAGGATTTGGATTCCCCATGTCCTGGATAGAGAGGCATAGGTGTCTTGGGTGCAAGTTAAATAACTTGAATTAGGAAATTATTAGCTCTAATAGCTATGCCATAGGTTTCGGTAGGGTTATTCCACCCATAGATGTATGTATAATAATAGATATATAAGAATTTAGAGATTTTAGAAAATACGAAATAGACCTTCACTTGTTGGTTTGACTGCAATTGGGATCCTTTCCCATGCTCTTTGGAATCATGAATTGAAGTCTGTCATCTACTCAAACTTGTGCCATTTTAATTGTATTCATCTTCTCTAAAAGGGATAAGTCGTTTTCCCTCTCTACAAACTAGCCATAATGAGTTATGCAAATTTGATTGCAATTCTAAATCGATCCTTCTTTGAAGCCTATGAACCATTGTAACACATTTCCTTTGATAGAAGAAGACAACAACTTGACCGCAACATCCATCTTAGTGATCTTATGTATGAAATATACATTTGTAATGTCTTGAAGGTGGTCGATGGGAGTTGTGTGATTTTCTCCAGTGAAGTATGGGATATTCTTTAATGCTGATATCGGGACCGTATTTTTGCATTAAGGGAAAGTGGACTATTACCTATGAAATTTTAATATGGGTTTGGGGGTGGCTGATTTGGTGGTTGTAGATGAGCCATCAGAGTGGCCTGAGAACCCTAGTCGATTGAAGAAAGGGTCTTCCTGGTGGAGGTGTTGATAAAGTTCTATTTGGTGGAGATGGATACCTTTGAGATATTAATCATCTTCTTGCTCTATCGGGGATAAGTGTAGATAGATAAATAGCCCCTCTTCTCTAGTTCTTGACTTTTTTGGATTCTTCTCATGAAATTGATAAATTTGGTCTACTGAAACCACTAGATTTGAGTGATGGAGCTGCCAAATGTATTTTTGCAATGCCTCCAAAGGCTAGAATTTCACCAAGACACACACCCAATCTTGATAGAAATAAAATTATTCAGTTATGTCCCACCAGACATGCCATAACTATAATATCGAAAACATATCACCCTAAGATTTACACATTACAAAACCATACATTTGACTAACATGGGATTGTCTCAAGGTGTGGAACCCTTGAAATTGAGACAAACCTATACATAAGGATGGTTTGTAACCTATTATAATGCTAACCTACTCCTATACTATTAATTCTAAGGGACAAGAAAGAGATAAATACATGAATGTAAATCTTAAACCAAGGAGGCACTAACACAAAAACAAGTCTAAAGAGATTCCTAGTGAATGAAAATGGAGTGAAATGGGAAAAAGAGGGAAGATAAAATTCCATAGTCCCAAAACATATTAAAACCTCCAATATGTTGGAGTTCAATGAATTTAAGCCATGCAAAGGAACACGATATGCATAATATACCTACAAAATATAATAGAAGGCAAGAAACAAAATATAAATAAAGCTAGGAAGGAAGATCCACACAACACTAATATTTTTACTTAAAATGATGCACAATCCATTATTGTATAGGCACGAGGAAAAATCCTTCTAAAAATGCATAAATTTGAGGTTTGTTGCTCACAAAAGTGCTGGAACAATTTTGTCGAGTTCCTTTACAACTTCGAAATCTCTCTCCTTTAAATGACATGAATTTACATTTATATATAGAAAATGAGCCACCAACCAGCATCCTTCATTAAATTCTTGTATGTAGGTATGGGATGCCATGATGGTTCACTTTTCAATAGTACTTTTCTTGCATGAAAAACATGGGTGCCATACCTCATTAATTAAGTTCTTGAGTTACCTATGTACAAAGATGGTATCATTAATGTCGGCCATATATAAAACTCTTTGTTGTCACCCAACATAAACCATTAGCTGCCACATGACAAGAAATTAAGAGTCACCACTAACGAGGGAAAGAACTCTCACACGAAAAGAAGAAATTTTTTCACACGACAGCAAGAAGGGAGGTTGAGGTGTGAAAACAAAAAGAGTTTGACACATGATAAGAGATGGTGTTGATGCGCGATGAGATGGTGGTGATGATGGGGAAGGTAGAATGATGTGTGTTAAGGAGGGAGGTTGAAACATTACAGGAAGAAATCATTGATGCAAATCAAGGAGAATGGTCGACGACATCAATATTTTGGTTTTTGGAAAACCAACGTTCTTGGCTTGATCACTAGCAATTTTCGTGTTAGCACCATGATTGCGATTCACACCCTTAGTTACTGGTTGTTGGCAACACTTTTTTGATAATTTACATTATATTGATTTGGGTATACCAATTTTCCATTGGGACCATAGGTCTTATGCCAACTGTCTATAGAGGCTTGGTCAATTGGAAGTGCTCCTTCTAATAATTCCTCATAATTACAAAAAGGAAACTTGAGACCTCTTCTTGAGTCTCTTTATTGAGCGTGTGAAGGAAAATATTGCAAAGTTCCATGTATTCCATGTTAGGTGCACTTGCAGAGGAATAGAGAACTTGGCACCATCTTTGGATGAAATGGGTGAAATATTCATTTTTATCTTGTCTAATATACAGGAACTCCCTTATCCTTGTACACAACAAATTTTTCATGTCAAATGCTTTGATGAACTCAGAAACAAGTTCTTTAAAGGAATGTATAGAAGCTTCTAGAATATAGTACGAAAAATCTAATGTGATTCCTTCAAGATTCTTTGGAAAGATCTTAGCCACTACAAAAACCCAAAGAAGCGATTCCCGATATTAGTAGCATAGGAATTTATATGAGGGTTCAGGTTTCCTTCTCCCTTAAACATTGGAAGATCGACAATGGGCACGGAAGCATGACACAATGTATGGTGAAGTCAAGATGTTCCTTTAAGTATGCATAATATGTACCCATTACTTGAGATTCCACCACCGAAGATCCTTGATGAGGAGGTGGAGGAGAATTTGGATAAGATACATTATATGTGTTGACGAGAATGTATGGGGTCCCTTGATATAACATTTAGGGAGAAGGAATGGTATATGGGTCTATCTAGGTAGTTTTTGAATACATATGCATGTAAGGTGGTATAGTACCATGATATGGACTAGTGGGTGTAATACCAAGGAATGTCACATTGGTTGTTGTGGAAGTTTTTAAGAACACACTTCCGGACATCCCTTGCGTAGGATAAAATTATGAAGGATAAGGACCCATCCCTAGTGCGTCTAATCCCTGTGAAAAGATCACCTAGATTTGAATAAACCTGATAACCTTGTTGTAAAGGATATTATGTTGGTTTTCATTGGAAGGGATGTATCCTTTGTTCTAAGTGGATACCCCATGTTTTTCCCTTTACCGCATGTGTTTTTGAGAATTATCAGTAGTTTCTAGTTCTCTAAACCTCCCCATTAAAGTAGAAAATATATTGTTGGGAGAGGACCGAGTCCCTTGTTGGGGTGCCTATGGTGAAGGGTTTGATTGAGTAGGCTGATGATATATTATTATGAATTGTTTAGTGTTCTAATTCTTCTCTTCCTCGAAGTAAGAATATTTGGATAGGTATTTGAAATCTCGGAGGTTGTGTCCTTGATTCTATACAAATAATCATCTATCTAATGAAGAGGATTAGTTATTCGTGACAATAGATCATCCTTTGTTTATTACATGGAAATGTGAGGTCTTAACAAGACCCTATGGTAAGAACATGTTCCATTTTGATAACAACATGGTTTACATTGGGTTGACCGCATTGCATGTATAATGGTTGATCAACATCTTGAATGCTTACATATCAAATGGGGTTTAAAGTGTAACTACGAGGGAGGTTTTGAAATTTCTTGTGTAATTGTCACCCCACGTTGAAAGAGAAGGGTTTTTTTGGGTTGAACATTTGTGTAATATCTATCGAGCCAAATGGCCCACCCAATTATCGTCTTGACATATTTTAAAAAGTACAAAATACATACCAAACTAGGGGAAGAAATGGAGAGGTGAGGTAATAGTAATGAAAGAAAGGAAACAAGAAGGAATTAGCCCTTCACATTAGGTTCACCAATGTTTATAGATGAAAATTGACATGTAACCTTCAACCACACTCGATGACCTAAGGTCATGCTAGAGCAATGTGAGATATTGAATGTGTGTGGTTAACTATAGGTGTATCGGTGACTAAGATCTTGTAGTGTCATCTCCTAGTATTTGAGTTCGCAAAGGGGATATTTAGAGGCTATGAACGGGTAACATAAATTCCCTATGGTTTGTTTTCCTAACTTGGATCTAAGTATTAAACTAGTTTGAATTGTCAATGTAAATTGAATGAAATTAAAAATATATGCAACTTATGAAAGGAATCCAATCTAAACAAATCACAAAACTGAAATATTACAATCACAAACAACAATTTTCTTCTATTCTAAATACTTAAAATATTTCTACACTAAAACTAAACAACAAAAGTAACATGGCATGGTTATTCACCTATTACGAGTGTATTGAAACTAAACTAAATTAAAACAAGAAATTTTCCAAGTGATTTATGATATGTACACAACCTCCTATAGATATACTCTCATTCAAATTCACGAGGATAAGAAGAAGGGGATCAATCAGGAGGTTGCCATGAAATATTCAAACCCTCTTGAAAATTAGCTCGATTACTTGCAAATGAAAGGAAATTGATTTCTACTCTATTTGATATGATGTAACAATGATAAATTGCAAGAATGAAGGAAATCAAATAAAAAATCCAACCTAGAATTCACATAAAGAGATATATCCGGATGTGTAGTAATTTGTCCCCACAATTTATTCCTTTCTTTCTCCAAGTGTTCATGAGTCCAAGGAATTAGGAATGCAATAACAATAGTAGTAGGATAATGCTCGAGCTATGGTAGCTTGATGGTAGTCTAGATGTAATGTAGGTAGAAGAGAGATAGCACAAGAGATCAAAGCTTGGCTATGCAATTCCTAGCAAGATCATAGTAGCAATACAATGTAAGATACACAAAATTCTCAAGCCCCTTCGATTGAATACAAGCATAGAATATATAGGAATTGAGGATGGGAGGTGCCTTCATGAACAAGGTGAGAAGTGTCAGTTCAACTAATTAAATCTATTTAAAAATACAAGAGGGAAGGAATACCATGAAAATGAGACTATTTTTTGGGAATTTGGTTCACAAACGGACCCTAAAAGTTGAGTTATGTGAACTTTTGTGAGTCAAAAACACGCATAAAAAGTTCCGAGAAAAAGTGTTTAGGACCACTACCCTATGCAGGGAGGCAATCCTAGGACCACTTCCCAAGCCTTGGAGGCGGTCCTAGGATTGCCGCCAAGCTGGGACACGGTCCTAGGACCATCGCCTAAGCCTAGGAGGCAGTCCTATAACCGACGCCTAAGCCTAGGATGTGGTTCTATGACCTCTGCCATGCCTAAGATGTGCTTTGTCACTAAAGCCAAAACATGCACAAAAATGAGTGGGAGTCTTGAAGAAAGTGTGGAAAAGCTAAGGATGTCTAGGCTAAAAATATACACCATGAATAGGTTTCAAGCTCGAACACCTTCTTAAAGGACATGAATCATCATTGGGGAATTTTTTAACCATTTTTTGATAATGTAGCACATGCAATTTTTTGTGCATACATATTGCCCCCTCGGAGAAGCATCTTAGCCATGAAAAGGCATAAAACATAGAGTGTGAGTATGGCGTTCCCAAAATGGGGAGTTATAAGCTATACCTGACATGCCGTGTGTCGAAATGTTATTGTCTAAAATCCCACTACCTATAAAATAAAAAGAAGACTCAAGTGCAGATAGATAAAATATCGAAAAATAAACACTAAATTAAAATGACAAGAGGACTTACCATTTGAGTGGGATATAGAAATATACCTGCGCCAACGCTCTAGCCCTGTGAACACATACACTCAAAATGAGGTCAAAACAACATATATATATATATATATATATATATATATATATATATATGTCAAAATAAACTCATTTTTCAATTCATTTATGCATACCGACTTGGTGATTTTTGAGCTCTAGGCCCACGGTGACCTTTTTTGTTTTTGACATGGTTAAATTGGAATGGATTTGGTAATGGTATTTTGTGTTAGGCTCATCCCTTTGTTGTTTGAATGATTTTGAGAAGAACTCATAAGAAATTCATAACTCGAGTGATCATAAGGTACCTCAAAGAGGCAGATAGGCAGAGTTTCTTTATTACTTAGTCTCCATATTGTGTGGCATATAATATGTTTTGATATTTCATGCTCATTGCGAGTGGTTTGACTGCACCTAGTGTGTGATGACATCGTACAAAACTATGACACACCATGATATGTGCATATATATATTTTTTCCTCGGTTATTCCTTCCATATATTTGCCTTACATTGATGATTTTATTCACGTTTGTACTCTTAGATATTTAGAATTTCTGATTTTTTTATGATTTTTTCAAATGCATGTAGTGGACATGAATGCTAAAAGAATGATTTCCTTTCTTTTGCCTTGTAATGTTGATATATGATATAGAAATCACATTGTGATGTTGAAATTTAGTTTCTCTAAACAACTTTTGGTACTTCGTTTTGTTTTGTAAAAATGTGGAAAAGGAGTGATATGATAAGTGAATGAACTTGCCCCACTCCTAACTCCACACAACCAATAAGATGCGGGGGCTCAACACAAAGAGCTAGAAGGGGCACAAGTTATAGAAACTTTTTGAAAGGTAATGATGAGAGAAAGAAAAGGATTTGGAAATACCAAATTTAGAAACTACAACGTCACTCTACTCAAGTTTTATTGATAGTTTAAAATGTGAATTACTTTCTAGCTTATCTAGACATAAATCTGTAGATGGCCACTTGGTTGACAAAATTTGGTTTTCAGGTTTTAAACTCTTTTGGAATTTTGGACATCTAACTCACTTTGTTTTGATTTATGATTTCACAACATTTGAATCAACTGCTTCTAACTTTCAAGTTTGTCAAAGAGACCCCCTACACATTTCCCCACGCTATCGTAGTAGGAAGCATGGGCTCATCACCATGGGTAAGGCATGGGTGAGTAAGGTAATTTCACTCCTTTCCCAACCCTACATCACTATTAAGAGAAGTAGGCTCAATACCGAAGGTTGGTAGGGAAAAGAAATGTGTAAAATAATTTTTTATGGATTTGCATTTGACTTATTTATCTAGGAAAAATGTCTAGAATATTCTTATTTCGAAAGAGATGTTTACGGGATAGATGTGACACTATGAAGCTTCAAGAACAGTACTATAGGAAAAGGCATCTAACCTAGAAAGAGAATATAAGTAGAGCCAAGTATGTAAGCTTTGCAATGGTTACTTTCAAATCTTTTTCTTATCTTGTTTGGATCAATGAAATGATTCGAGAAACAATTGATGATAACGTGAAGATTTGAAGAGATGTGAATTAAATGTTTTTACATCATTTTAAAAGTTTCTACAAATTCCTATAAGAATTAAGTCCCTTGATAAAAATACAATGCAGATGCAGATAATGTACACATGGAAATGTTGGTGTAAATACATGTCATGATGGCTAAGGTGAAGAAAGTTGACGAATATAAAAATTTCACCCCTAAAGGTGCCAAATAGAGAAAAATTATCCTCAAAGTTTCCGTTCTCTTGAAAAGGGCCTATAATTCCATGTTTAAACTTATAACCCTTTCCCATAAGTATATATGTCCAATCATAAAACCATTTTTCTGAAAGATGTAATCATACACCTCTTTCTCATGTTCTTGAGAAATGGTGTGTGGGTTAGCATGACTATCTTGCTTCGCCTTGTTTCCTATGTGGAGCGTTGTGTTTATTTGTGACTCTTGATGAATGATGAGGCATTTCCTCATGGATATGAAAACCTTAGTTTGAGAAAAACATGGGTTGAAACCTAGGTTTAGAATAGAATAACCCTCAAAGATAGTTTTTATTGGCATCATTTCAATCTCAAATTTCCCTTCTTCATTTATTACTTCTATCATGTTCACACCTAGACCTAACTCATCGGATGGAAGAGATGCTAAATCAAGAAGAATACCCATCCCCTGTGGTTAAAACAAAAAGAAAATAGGATCATCACTCTCCAAGAATTTCATAATTTCCATTGTGGTTTTAGTGGACACCATTTCCATAGATATTGATTTACCCTAATTTGTTTTTACAACCTCAAATTTTTTTGGGTTGACGACTTCAACCTTTGGAGAGTCTTGGGTGACCGCGACTAACTCTTTTCTTGGAGGTGGTTTATGTAATTGATTCGTTGTAAGTTCATATTATGTATGGACTTGTTTCTTTTTCTTAAGGTTTTCTAAGTGTATATCAAAGGGCTTAGGATCCACTTGAGTGATGAAGGCCTTCCCTAAATGGAGGAATATAATCTCCTGGAATAGGGTAGAGGGAATATCCTTCATTCAATGAATGCAAGGTCTCCTAAGGATCATGTTGTAAATTTTTTCTGTCGATAATGTAACACTCTATCAAGATGGTTTTGAACCAAGCATGATTGGAATAACTATGGTTCCAATCGAGGTCACTTTACAAATGTCGTATCCCTATAGCATGTTTCTCGTAGAGAAATTTTTTTCTCTCCATATCCCAACTTCTGCAAGAAAGAGAAGGGAACCACATTTACAGAGTAGCCTCGTTGTAAATCATGGCTCTCTTAATGTAATTTTTATAAACCTAGACTTGTAAAAATAAGGTAGGATCACCTCTTCGGGAAATTCAGCATCAGATGGCATCTTTTCTATATCAACAACAGAACTAGTGTCCCTATCATTCTCTCCTAGAGGATGTATGTCAAATTCAATTTGATTTATTTGAGTGCTATGAGGTGGCGTAACATGGAATAGATAACTAAGAACTAATTCATTGAAAAATGTAGTGTGATGCGGAGGTGAATTCTTCAAGATAAATCTAGAAATGAAATGTAAGAAAAGGTCTTGTTCAAATTCGATATTAAAACGTAGGCTCTGTTGGTTTTGTGATTGTAGGAATGTCATCCTATGGGAAGGAAAGATTGGGTATTGTGAAACATACTCCTTTTTCGAGTTGTTGCATTAATTTCACACTCAACCTCTAGCTCAACTAATCCCAACATTTTTTTATTATCATTTGAACCAAGGTTGGGAGCAACCCAAGAATTCTCAGAAGTTGAGGCTTCATGATCATTGTTACCTATAGGGATTCCCTTGTTTATACTTTAAGGATTCACTTGGGAATCCCCAGGATGTTTATGGTTTGCATTTAGAGGTGTGACATGTCCGGTATGCCTAGGATGTGGATTTTGCTTCATGATTTACTAGGAACATGTCTACAAAGAGTTGTCTTTGGTTTTCGGGAAGTATTTACAGAAAATTGGTGCAATCATGACAAGTCCTATCATCATGACCTCGAACCTTATGAAAACCACAATATAGGTTATGGTCGTAATCTCTTGGCCTTTGATAATAGTCTTGTTGTTTATTATAACCTCTATTGTAGTTTTGAAATTGATTATTAAAACCATTATTTGTTTCCCCTTAGCCAAAGTTTTGATCTTGGTTTGGGCCTTAGGTTTAATTTTTATTTTGTGGGAGATGATTTACATCAAATGTGTTGATAGATGACATAGTGTTAGGGCCTCTTTGATTTCCTAAGTTTTTCTTATCATCATTATTTCCATTGTTTGGAAAGCCACCATTCTTGGCTTGATCACTAAGATTATTCATTGTAGCACCATGATTACGATTCACACGCTTAGGTACTTGGTTGTTGGAACCATTTTTTTGATAATTTAGATTAGTTTGATTTGGGGATACCAATTTCGATTGGACCATAGGTATTATGCCCACTATCTATAAAAAGCTTGTTCAATCCAAAGTGCTCCTTCTAATACTTCCTAATAACTACAAAAAGGAAACTTTTGGACCTCTTCATTAGTCTCTTGATTACGTGAGTGAAGGAAAAGATCACAAATTTCTATCTAGTCCATGTTGGACCCACTTGCAGAGGAATAGAGAACTTGGTGCCATATTTGGATGAAATGGGATGATGATTCATTTTTCTCCTATCTAATATGCAAGAGCTCTGTAATCCTGTATGTAACAACTTGTTCATGGAAAATGCTTTGATGAACTCGAAACAAGTTGTTTCAAGGAATACATAGAAGCTTATGGAATACAGTTATACCAATCCAATGTGATTCCTTCAAGATTCTTTGGAAATATATTAGCCACTAGAACATCCCAAGGAAGAAATTCCCTTATAAAGAGATACGCCTTGAAATGAACATTTAGGTATCCTTCTCCCTTAAATTTTGGAAGATCTAAAAATGGCCCCATAAGCATGACACCATGTATGGTGAAGTCAAGAGGCTCCTTTAAGTACTCAAAGACATGTACCCATTGTGTAATATTCCACGATTGAAGATCCTTAATGAGGAGGTGGTGGAGAAGGATAAGGAGTTGGATAAGATACATTATAAGCATTGACGAGAATGTATGGGGTCCCTTTATATGGAATTTATGGTGTGGGAATGGTATATGGGTCCATCTGGGAGTTTTTGAATACATATGCATGTAATTTGGGATAGTAATACGATATGTACTAGCAGATGTAAAACCATGGAACGTCGCATTACCTATTGTGGTGGCATTCAAGAATGCACTTCCAGCCATCCCTTGCATATGATAAGCTTTAGAAGGATGAGGACCCATCCCTAGTGTTTCTAACCCTGTGAGAAGATCTCCTGGATTTGAATGAACTTGATAACCTTGTTGTATAGGATATTTCATTGGGTATTCATTAGAAGGGATGTATCCTTTGTTGTCAACTAGATATTGAATGTTCTTCCCTACTGCATGTGTTGGTTTTGAAGTTTTGGCACTTTCTAGTTCTCTAATCCTCCCAACTAAAGTAGAAATGAGATCGTTAGGAGAGGATTGAGTCCCTTGTTAGGGTGCCTGTGGCATAGGCTATGGTTAAGTAGGCTAGCTCATGATACCATGTTATGAATTTTTCAGTGTTATAATTATTGTCTTCCTCAGAAGTAAGAATCTTAGGATAGGCATTTGAAATCTTAGAGGTTGTAGCCTTCATTCTATCCAAAGACTCATTTATCGATAAAGAGGATTAGCTACTTGTGATTATAGATCACCATCTATTGATTACATTGCAATGTGAGGTCCTGAAAAGAACCTATGGTAAGAACCTGTTCCATTTTTCATAACAACATGGTTTACATTGGGTTGACCATATTTTATGTCTAATAGTTTATCAACCTCCTCCATCCTTACATATTTAGTGGGGTTTGAAGTGTAACTAGGGGTGGTTTGGATGTTTCTTATGTAATTGTCACCCCACCTTGAAAGAGAAGGGTATTTTTGTGGTTGCACATTTTCATAATATCTATCAAATCCAAATGGCCCACCCAACTCCCTTCAAGAAATATTTTAGAAAGTATAAAATACCTACGAAAATAGGAGAAGAAATAAAGAGGTGAGGTAATAGAAATGAAATAAAAGAAAACAATAAGGAATTAATCCTTCACATCGGGTTCACCAATTTGTATGGATGAAAATTGACATGCAACCTTTAACCACACTCGACCCCTCAAGGTCATGCCATAGTATCTGATATTGAATGTGTGTGAATAACTATAGGAGGATCAGTGACTAAGATCTGGTAGTGTGATCTCCTGGTAGCTGATTTGGCAAAGGGGAGCTTTAGAGGCTATGAATGGGTAGCGTAAATTCCTTATGTTTTGTTTTCCTAATTTGGATCTAAGTGCTAAACTAGTTTGAAGTTTCCATGTAAACTGAATGAAATTAATAATCTATGCTACTAATGAATGAAAGTTAATCTAAACAAATAAAAAAACTTAAATATTACAATAACAAACAACAATTTTCTTTTATTCTAAATAATTAAAATAACCTGATGTCATTATTCACCTGTCCTGAGTGTATTAAAACTAAACAAAATTAAAACAAGAAATTTTCCAAGGGATTTATGATATGTAGACAACCTCCTAAAGATATTCTCTCCTTCACATCCACAACGGCGATATGAAGAAGGGGATCCATCACCGAAAGTTGTTATAAAATATTCATACCCTCTTGGAAATTAAGCGATTACTTACAAATGAAAGGAAATTGATTTATACCCTATTTGATATGATGTAACAATGATAAATTATAAGAATGAAGGAAATAAAACAAAAATCCAATCTAGAATTCAGAATAGAGGTAAATCTAGATGTGTAGTAATTTTTCCCCTCAGTTTGTTCCTTTCTTTCGTTGAGTGTTCATGTGAGCCTATGAATTGGGAATGCAAGAACAAAACAAGAGGATGGTATTTAAGAAATGGAAGCTTGATAGTAGTCGAGATGAAATGCAAGTAGAAGAGAGATAACACAAGATATCAGAGCTTGGCTATGAAATTCCTAGCAAGATCGTAACGACAATACAATGCAAGATACACAAAATTCTCAAGCCGCTTCGATTGAATACAAGAATGGAATATATAGGAATTGGGGATAGGAGGTGCCTTCATGCTCAAGGATAGAAGAAGTAGTTGTACCAATTAAATCTATTTAAAAATAGAAGAGGGAAGGAATACCATAAAAATAAGACTATTTTTAGTCAATTTGGTTCACAAACGCACCCTAAAAGTTGAGTTAAGTGAAGCATCTTGTTTCAAAAACACGCATAAATAGTTTTTGAAAAAGTGTTCAGGATTGCCGCTCTATGAAGGGAGGTTGTCCTAGGACCGCCACCCTGCCTGGGAGGTGGTTCTGTCACTAAAGGCAAAACATGCATAGAAATGATCGGGAAGCTAGAAGAAAGCATGGAAAATATAAATAAGGATGTCTAGGATGTAAATATATAATACAAATGGTTTTTAGATCTCAAACAACTTCTTAAAGGACATGATTCATCATTGGGGAATTTTGTAGCTATTTTTGGAAATGTAGCACATGTAATTTTTGGTGCGTATAGTCACCTATCCCTTCTTCCTCCTATTAGGGTTGGTCTTTGTAGGATTTTATTTGGTTTCGTAGGCCCTTGCTAGGGGTGTCTACATGGGTTGAGAGCCTTATCCTATTTTAAATAGTTTTCCAGTGTGTACAAATTCCCTCCGGTATTGGTGGAGGTGATCTTTAGTGTGGCAATGTAGGAGTCCCTCTTTCTTACAGACTCCATCCTTTACCATGTCGGCTTATTTGTGACTCTCTGTAGCCACATCTATTCACACGCTCTCATTTTGTTATTTTTGCTAGATTCTAAAGATTTCTACTCTAATAGGAGTTTAATATTCTATTTCAATGACCTCTCGATCTATTTTTCCACTCCTCCACTCATGGATCTCTTCAAACTATCAGCCCCTCTTATCCGGTAATGTGGATATTTACCCCTATGCTAGGATATTTTTATTTTGGTTCTCACTTTGTGACAGATGACACAAATTCTATCATCTCCAATATGTGGGAACTACAACATCATCACTTGTTGATGAAACCATGGTTTTAGACCATCAATCCCCTCACCATTTCATTCAACATCAAACTTTTTGGGTTCTTTTACCTCATATTATTCGCTGCAATTTTGGAAGAAAGATTGTTTTATTAATATCGCCAATGCTTTGGGAAAATACCTATCCATTGACACCAAAACAAAATCTTTCTCTCACACAACTTAGGTGACAATCTTATTGGATCTTCCAGATACCATCAATATAATTTTTTTGAATAGCTTTTAGACATAGCCTCTTGACTACAAAGGCTTTCCCTCACGAATCTTGCCACAAATTGTCGGAAAGTAGAGAAACATTTTAAGGAAAAAATATCTTCGTGGAAGGATTCCAATCCTACCCTACTGGTGGTTGAGGAAGAATCATATCCCTATTTAGAAGATCTAGTGGGGGTTAGTGAAGAACATGAAAACATGCAACACCCAGATTAAGACTCAACTTGCCCCTCCTACATTGTTGATTAGAAAGGCGATCAGGTGGTGACACCTATTTTGGGGTTTCAATTGGAACTCACTAATTTCCTATTTTGTGGATGATGTTGGAGTAGCTATGGTTGATCATATGTTGATGTTGATTCCAATGATCGCTAACCGCTGCTCCGATACCAATTTCACTACTAAGAATCCCAATGATGGAATTTTTCTTCGTTTAATATTTGAATTCCTACTCACTCAAAAAAAAAGTAGATCCTAACATGAATGATGATTGGACAGCCGTTAAAATAAAAATAATTCTTATTCTACGCATCTAAGATCTTTCAGAAGGGATTTTACAAGGTAAATTTATCTCATCTACAACAATGGGTGTTGCGGTCTTTATGATAAATTCCTCTTGTTATTTTTATTCTCATTCATGTTTTTGAATTTTCCATTTTGATGTTTAGGAATTCCTCTCTGTAACTCCTTAATATTATATCTAGCCTTGTGGGCTTGTTGTACAATGATTCGAGTATTTTCAAAACCCCCACGTTTTACCAATTTGATAAAAAAGGCTTTAATAATTATTTTAGATGCTTGAATTTATAAATATAAACTCTTGATTAAGTGTGATGTAGATTAATGGTATTTCTAAGTTATTAAGTTAGAAATTAAGCTATTAAGGGAAATTATCTTTTTGTTTACACAACTAGGGAATTTTGAATTCCTTTGAATTGAAGTTTGGGAATTCAGCTATTTAGTAGTTGTGAGGGTAGGGTCAAGATAATATTCATAACTTTTTATTATCATGTGGATTTAGATTAATTCACTTCCTTTCGTTTTCTACCTTAATTGATACATTTATCTTTGAGGATATGTTTAGGTTTAAGGTATTTATAAATGAAGGTTTCCACTAGTTTTTATTAAATTTATTTTTAGCAAGAAATTTTTCTTATATGTGTTTTTATATTTTATATTTTATAGTATCACTTCATATACAAGTGAAACTAAATAAAATGAGAAAAACAAAATATTAGTTACTTTTCTCCTCATTTGTAAATAACACACATAATATGCCTAAAAAAGTAAATATATAATGGATTTTTCACTATAACTTGACAAGAGTTAGGGAAAAGAAAATAATTCACGTACTAAAAATATTTAACTAAATAAGGGAAAAAAGTTTGTGCATTTTTCAAAGGTTTAAAATACACACCTACCTATACAAACAAACCAACAATTTTTTATTTTGGTACAAAGACCATTGTGAGAAAAGTAGATGATTTATATATAAGAAATATTTTTCGGTATATCATTTAATCATATAACACCATAACTATTTTTACATGATAGGAAAGATGATATTTAATAATTCATGGAAATAATTTGAGATAAGTTAACAACATATTTGGAGCATTAGAATGGGAATACAAGTTTCCATTATAAAAGTTCTAATGATGGATTGAATATAAATACAAATGCTCGAACGACGGATTTAGTGTCTAAGTTCCTAAACACATCCATCTACCACTTCAGGAACCCTCTAACTGTTTGGATTTAAGTATCATGGAGTTATCCTTAATATCCCATAGCACTTTGTCTAAAACCATGATCAAGATAACTGATTTTTTCTTAAAAATCTTGTTATTATGTTCAATCTATATCCCCTAAAAGATTTGAAGTAAATCCATCTTCCAATTTTTTTAACCTTTTCATTCTGAAAATTAAAGTTCCATTATTCAGTAATGGCCACCTCACTAGGAGGACCAAGTGCATAGTGAAGATGCCCAAGATCACAACAAAAACTTGAAAAGAGAAAGGGCATTCCAAAAATAAGTGCCTGATAGTTTCTTCATTTTCCTTACACAGCCCACATATGTTAATAATGATCATTCCCTTCCTTCTTAGATGATCAATAATAAGGATCTTACCTTTGATGAATTCCCAGAAAAAAAATTGATCTTAGGGATAAGATGTTTGTTCCAAACCTTCCTCCAAATAACATTTGAATCCATATGGTCAAAGTTTTTCAAATATCTAGATTTAACCTCATAATCCCTAGTATCAGTGAGTCTCCAAACAAGCTCATCCTTGACACTATCAGGAGGGATATGAAGATCCCTTAGTTTTCTATTTAACTCATGAAAAGGTTGGATATCCCCATGAAATAAAGGAGGGGGAAGGATAGGGGACCATCTGCATTCCTCATCCCAATAATTACACACAAGATCTCCTTTCTCATCAGAGTAGAAATTCCAAAGTTCCCTCCAAGGATTTCTCAAATTTAGGGAAACATCCTCCACCCAAGGGTCCTCCCAGAATTTGATTTTAGATCCATCTCCAAGGTTCCATTTGCACCCTTTGATAATCAATTTCCTAGTTTGACACAAATTATTCTAGAAAATAGAACCTCTTGGTAGCACCAAATCACTGAAAAAATCCAACATTTCACCAAAGGGAAGAAAATATTTCACTTTTAGAATAGTCACCTAGATACCAACTTCTTTATGGAGCCTCCACCAAAACTTAGAAATGAGGGCATGGTTCATAAACTGAATATTCTTAAGACCCAAACCACCCTTATCCTTGGGTTGGGTAACCTTGTCGCATGCATAGCCAATCTGATTTGTTGTTCCTTTCCCACATTTATGAAGAAACAAGATCTTTTCCTAAAGTTGATTTTCTACCCTGTAGCCCTCTCATACTTCTTAGTAATTCCTTTGATATTCCTTTCTTGTTGAAGAAAATATTTACCTAGAAGGAACGTATCATCGACAAACTTTTAAAAATATTTATTTTCTATACCTCTGGCCACCTTAATCCCCTCCATGTGACCTTCTCTCTGGGATTTAAGGCATAATCTACACAAAGTTTTAGTAACAATTATATACAGGAAGGGGGATAAAGGATCTCCTTGTCTCAACCCCTTTCAACTTTGAAAAAACCATTGGGTTTACCATTTATGATAACTAAAAAGATTGGATCATTAGTATAAGCGTAAATAATTTTAATGAAATGAGGATTATATCCCAACTTAGAAAAAAGAGAGTATAAAAAAACCCAAGAAATTCTATTATAGGATTTTTGCATGTCCAACTTTAGAATCATGGCTTCCTTCATGAAATTTCCACCGAAGGAGTAGTTTCATGAATTTTAATTATACTATCAACAACGTGTTTACTAGGAAGAAAAGCCCCTTGGTTGGGAGAAATGAAGCTACCAAGGGTCTCCCTAAGTCTAAAGGCCATAATTTTAGAGATGAGCTTATACATGGTATTGCACAAACTAATTGGTCTAAAGTCCCTAGATCCTTAGCACCAGGTTTTTTAGGTAAGAGGGAAATAAAAGTATGATTAATTTGTTTAAGTAAGTAGCCTGATCAGAAAAATTATTGAACAACAAAAACCACATCAGTCTTAACAATATCCCAATAGAGTTGGAAGAAAAATCCGGAAATCCATTCGGGCAGGACTTTTATCACCTTCCATAGCATCCAAAATAGCTTTGATCTCCTCTTCATCAGGGATAAAAATGAGCTCCTGATTTTCATTAGGACTAATAGCAGGTTCAAAAGGTTAAGGATTTATTCCTTAGTAACTTCATCACTAAGAAGATCCTCAACATAAAGGTTTTTGAAGAAGGAAACAATGGTAGAAACAATATCACTATCATCATTGGTAATATCCCCATTACCTTTCTTGATCTCTTGAATATGCATTTTATTAGCTTTAATAGTAACAAGATATGAAAAAATTTGGTGTTCCAATCCCCCTCCTTAAGCCACGTGATTCTCGATTGCTACTTCCAGTAAACCTCTTCCCGATGCAGGATATTGTGGTATTCAGAAAGAAGGTTATTTTCTTTGGCTTTTTCCTCGGGCTCCACCCTCCATGTTCCATGTTTTCTTCAAGAATCCTAAGATCCTCCACTATTCTAATTTTTTGAAGGAAAATGTTTCCAAAAATTTCCTTATTCTAGACTTTTAGATTAACTTTGATATTTTTGAGCTTGGTGGTCACCTTGAACATATTGTTACCTCTCACTTCAATGTTCCACCATTCTTGAAGTCTCTATTCCAAATCAGGGTGAGTAGTCCACATATTTTCAAACCTAAAGGGATGACCAACCATGTGAGCTCTGACATCAATTTTGAGGATTAACGGATTATGATCCAACCCAATCCTAGGAAGGGTGGAGAGAGTGTAATGTTGTTTCAAATCCATTGAGTATTGACAAAAAAATGATCCAATATTATTTGAATAAGATTATCCCCCCCTCTCTCTGTTGGACCAAGTGAATTTAGAGCCACTGAGATTTAGATCAATTAAGGCATTCCAACCCATGAAATTACCCAAGTCCTCCATACTTTCTGTGAAGACATTAATACCCCCTTTCTTCTCAGAAGGGATGAGAGGCGTATTAAAGTCTCCACCAATAATCCAATTTAAATCTTTAAAAATTCTCCTGAAAGTCATTTTCTCCCATATCTCCCTTCTTCCCATAGAGGTATTGGGAGCATAGACATTTGATAGGATAAACTGATTTCTAGATCTGACTTCAGTAAAAAAAATAGCTAAATGGTGTTGACTATTGATGAGAGGAAATCCTTCCAATTTATCCTTTTTCCATAGGCACAACAAACCTCCTGAGGCTCGAATAGCGGAGTTGTGACAAAGTGAAACCCTTCATGCTTACTTCATTCATCTTAGTTTCTTATAACATTAACACATTTGGTTTCTCTTTCTCTTTTAAATCCCTCAAAATCCTATGCTTACTAGGCTGATTTAGGCCCCTAATGTTCCAGGAGATACAAATCATTTATGATAAGAGGATTTCTTACCCAACACTAATGGTTTTTGGCGACCTTCCATGATATCTTTCTTTGTCACTTTATCCCTTTTTTCCTTCTCCAAAGGTCATCCTAGGGATGCCTTGTTTTCTCCTACATCTACCTTAGATTTGGTTCTTGGTGTTGAAATCTGGTTAAGGGATGGCCTAGAGTCAGGGATGAGAAAATTTGAGCTCACCATAAAAGCACTCTCTTTGACCACATCATCCACCTTCTTACTTACATTTGTATCTTCTTTTCCATTTATTCATCAAGCTCTTGTCCCCATTGTGCATCCTCCACAATAGTAGAGATATCCTCCAGATTTACATCTAACATTTGATACATATTTCTCACCAGTAGAGCTTCCTCTAGTCTCTAAGAAAAGAAACTTGTATCCAAAGAGTCTGGGACTATTGAACCCACTATATTATCCTCCTAAAAATATTAAAAAAACATCATATCCTCATTATTCCCAGGTTCTTGGGTCGCCTCACTATTGCTGACCTTATCCTACCCTTCCTCAACAAATTTCTTGACTTGTGCTTCCAAGTGACTTCCTTAGGATTTTCTAACTATCTTCATTTAGGATTGACCTTCGACGGTCCACTACCATTTAACTACATTGGTCCCTTTCCCTTTAGATCCTCCTTGTTCTTAGTCTTCTTAAGTTGAGCTTTAATAGCAACCTCCTCTTTAGCTTTGGGACAAGATTTGATATTGTGTCCTACTTTAAAGTAGGAAAACACATAAAAGGAGAAAACTCATAGTCGATATTTTGGGTGTGACTACCCCATGATGCTTTGATCTCAATGCTTCTTGGTAAAGGTGTTTTAGGAGTGAAATTTACATAAAAACATTCAAAAAGAGGCCTTATTTTAACATAGGTAACTAGATTGATAATGTGCAAGAATCCCATGGCCTTAGCTATCCCATGAAGGATATCCAAGTCCTAATATTCTAATGGAAGGCCAGATAACTTGACCCATACATGATATTATTTTATGAAATTTTATACGAGATTGAAACCTGACACCCAATTTTGAACCAAAACCATAGCACGACCCATGAACCAAGGCCCTCCTACAAGAATCCTTAAGAAATCCTCCTCCAAAGATAGATGAATCACAAAAAGGCATTAGCATAAGCCACTATGTCCATCACCCCCTTAGGCATCCATTTCCTATTTTCCCATTTCTTGAAGTCTTCAATATTGGGTCTACTACTAAGAATCTTGTCCAAATTCATATTACTCATAGAAGACCAAACACGATTGGCTAGAGAATCTAGGCTTTCCAAGAAAACTTCTTTTTCATTACAAATAGGGGAAAAATCGATTGAATGTACCTGTTTGACTAGTTTACCAATAACACACCTCACACATGTGACATAGGGTCCCTTGATTGGCTCAGCCTTATCCTTTCCGTTGTGAACTAAGCACCCTTCATGCCCTCCTACAAATGCTTCTTGTGATCCTTTAGACCAAGCTCTTGTTTTTAATAGTATTTACTTTTGTATTGTATGCTAGCTCTTTAGAAATCTTGGTATGGTGTAAACTATATATGAAGTACAATATTTGCTATTTATTTATTTTGTTTGAATATGAGATGTCATTCAACAATTTATTTTTATTTTCCCATTTTCTATGTAGAATCAAATGTGCATAGAACCTAGAATATAATGTTTGTTTTATCATTGAAATCAAGTCGATTATTTTTTTCTCCTTAGACCTTCACTTTTTTCCTTTGTGATTTGGTGGATGGTATTGTTGTCATTGATGGTTTGAAAGATGATTTTCTATAAGGGTTTTACAAGGGTATAATTTTTGGCTTATGTTGCCACTTATTTTCCAATCACTCCAGTTATGTTCTTGTAAGTTATATGTCTATTTGAGTCTATAATTCCTATAAACTGGGATGGGTTAGCATAGCGTGAAGTTTTTCAAAAGAAAACATAAATCAATTGACATGTATTTGAAATTAATATCAGGGATAGGAGAATGTTTCCATATTATTATTTCCTTAAGGCACATGGTGGTTTGTGACGAAGCCTCATGGATTTCAATAGATGGATTCTTCTATTGGAGAGAGTATTGTTGTGGTTTTGATTACATAATTGTCAAGTTGTTATCAATGTTTTTTATCTTTGACTAGATAAAATTGGGGAATTAATTTTTGTTTTTCAAATGCCCAAAACAATGTAGTATAAGGGATTTTTGTAATCATTTATTTCTTACAATATTTAGGAATCATTAGTGTTATCTTTACGATGGTGTTATGTTTATGTAGACACAAAATCTATACACTTGGGTACATTTTAGGTCCTAAAGTATACTAATGTATACATCATTCATAAGAAGGAAAACTAGTGGTTGAAAAATCCTTTTGGCCTTTTGGTTACTTTATCTCTTCCACTTTACTAGATTTACACAACTTACGGTTATTCCGGACACTTGAATGATTTACATTTTGTATGGACTCGAGATAAGAGTGCCTAGTTAGGACATAATAACCTAGGTGATCCTATTCCTCCTAGGGGATTTTTATTTCTCTTTCTTCTTATTACTCTTTTGGGTCCTTTTCACTTCTTAGTCACATTTTAACACTTTGGGTCAACCTTTCAATTGTCAACTATGAAATTCAAACAAGGGAATCATATATATACTTAGTTACTTATTTCACATAAGGTGCCAAGCACTATAATAATTGTAGATCACCACCTGGGCTTACACAAAGGTGTAACACAAGTACAAATTACATTTCTAGCACATTTATACAAGGGAAAAGGGATGCATTGGTATGCATACTTTACATAGGAGGGAATATCATTTTATTCCATCGCACAAATTTTACATATTCAGGACAATCTAGATCTATTTTTCTATCATCATTTGACTTAGAAAAGGGAAACGTAGGACACAAAAACACACAAACATGAAGAACTACATTGATTCTCAGATAAAGTGCAGTGCTCAATCATAGGTTCACTCTTCAAGTGACTATCGGGTCATTCAAACTTCACATTCTACATCTTTTTTATTAGATTTGATGTGGTTTGTGGGCATGTGTAGTACTATTTATTTTGCATTTTACATGTTTCACCAAAGTGAATAAAGAGAAAAACCAAATAAATAAAGAGAGAATAACACCGAAGATCTTTGTACCTAGCAAATTCTATGTTACGAGCATCCGAGCAGATATAAGAACCCAGATCAATCATTAGTTTCAGGTGCTCCTTCCTTCCTCCACGTGCTTCTATCATTCACACATTCATGGGTTTATGAACCTGGGCGATTCATTTTGACATTTTTATAGCTTTTTCTAGTATATACAAAGTTCCAATCAGTCGAGTACATAGAATCAACTAAGTTTTATTCTTCCCTTCACCTACTTAGGATTTTACATCATTGAATGTTTGTTTCTTACATATTACTATATTTAATCATCTGAATATCATTTTTTATAGTAAGTTACTCTGGAATAACATTTAATTCAAATTAGATTAAATCATTTGGTGAATCGATCAATCAAACCCTATCTTCTATAGATGTATCAGATTTTATCTCCTTCTTTTGATTTTATGGACAAATCATCTTACACATCCTATGCACCCACAGGGGATTCTTGCACGAATGCCATTTTTATTGATTTTATGTTGGTTTGTACACAACACCCTCCCCACTTTAACCCTCTAATGCCTTACCCAATATTTAGTGTGGTCACCATCCTTCTCTATTCCACCACCTATAACCTTTAGAGTTTCTACCGACACCCCAAAGGTTATGATATTATTGAGAAAATAAAGAATACACCAACCAAAATATCAATTTCTGATATTTTATGCGATTCACCAAATTTTTTTCATACATTTGATGCTTCCCTACATTCCATTAAAATTACAAGTGATAATCCCCTTGTTTCCTTCACCCATCTTGTTCAATCCCTAAAACACCTACCACATGCCATATTATTTAGTAATGAAGATATCCATCCCACTTTGTCATTAGTGATCATTCATCACCTTTTCTTATTACAGCTACAATTGGTTGCTATCATATTAAGTGCACAATAATTGACAATGGTTCCACTCTAAATCTATGTTCCCTCTCATTACTCATGGAGCTATAAATTCTTGATAGTCAAATCATAAAATCTTCTACCTTTTTTGTGTCTATGATTCTACTACTCGAAAATGAATTGGAACCATAACCATACCTTTACATGTTGGGCCCAAATCCCTTCCCACTTTGGTTTATATCATTAATACATAAATTCAGTTCAATATTTTAGTTGGTAGACCTTGGATCCACACTATGCATTATATTCCTTCTATGGTTCATAAATGTGGTAAAAAAATTTCATGATGTATATGATCATATTGTTTCTGTCCATCCTGAACCATTCAAGTTATTTCAAATAGTCCCAATTACTACCATGTCTATACCGCAACTTAATCCAATTCCCTTTCATACTATTTATACATATGATGTAAGTGAATCTAGTGTTTCGTTACTTCTTCTACCTCCACATTCACCCCTTCCATCGCTACACATACCACTGATCTTATTTTTACTAGCATATCTCCCTACATCACTACCACTATTCCACCATTTACTTCTCCTCCTAGCCCTATCTACACCACTCCTCCCATTAATATCCTTGATAATTCTTCACAAGAAGATAATGTCAACAGCAACCACTTTGATGATGAGGTCAAGGATTCGTAGAAATTATTGATGAAAAATTGTGCAACCTCAATTTTAATCCTCCTAAGGTAGATGAATATTATTTCCAATACACCTTCATTTCTATTGGCCTAGGTGAGTATCAATTCAAGTAACCCCCTCCCTCTACTACAACTCAACGAGTATTTTCTAGGAAACTATACATATACTAGATCTCATATCACCTCATCTATCACCCTAGGTAACCTTTGGTTTGCATCTCTATCCATTCAAATGCACCTTACTCATACATGACTCTTATTGGCCTCATATCACATTCAATATTTGTTACTATGACCTCCCCACCTCATTCTCCCCATATGTTTCGGGAATATGTATTTATTACTCTGGTGCATATGGTATTCATGTATTTTGCTTATCAATCTTCGTTGCACATACACATTTTCCTCTCGATGCACCCTCGAGAAAATCCTAGCTCGACTATATTGGTGGCCTCAACCCTAACCAAAATACTATTAACTTTCTTATTCTTATTCGACAAATCTCTATTTGAAGTGATTCCTTCCTTAGCTATGCCCAAAACTTTACTCTCTCATATGCACATGATTGTTGATGACCCCCTTTTATGGATGAAGAATATTCTATGGAAATGTATAGTTTAGACTGAATAGGATCTTTCTATGATCAACCTCATAATATTGCATTTTATTTCTTGATTCCAAATCCTATTGGTTATGAACCCGACAATAACAACTTCTTTAATGATTTTACTTGACTCCCCACCCTATCCACAATTGAGGGGAACTCAACTTCCCCCTCATTAGTAACATCCTAATGAATTTCTCTCTATCTCTCATGAATTGTGCTTCATGTATACCTTTTGAGAATTTCCACCTCTCTGGTACACATACTTTACCATTATCACCCGATGACAGGCTCTTGTTCAATGGTTCATGATTTACTATTGAGGGTGCAATTCCAAAATGAAGCTAATGTCACACAAATTTGTTGGAGGTAATAGAGATAGCCTTATGTACACATCTTGCATATCAAAACACACCATCACATTCACACAATGTTTACCTATACTTGTTATCTTTACTCTTATTAGCTTATATTACTTACATATGAAACTTGGTTTCCTATCTTTGGTTGGATACTTAGTATGCCATTATCTTTTATTTACACACACATGCTTGTTCACATGCTATATTGAGGTGAATGTAGGAACTTCATATATTCCTACATGATGTATGATTCTCTTCATTGTTATTTACAAGTCCCAACAAGGCTCCTTGAGGAATCTACCTTTTCTCCTTTCATATTACACATCAAAAGTCATATTGTTATAGTATTTACTAATTCTTGTAACTATCACTTAATTTTGACTTCTCTATACATGATTTGACATACTATTTATGTTTTTACCTATCTAATGAGTGCTTCATGTGTAGCATTTACCTTGTAAGTTACTATACAACCATGGTTATCTGTTACCTCTTCTTTACTATTATTTGTCTTTATTTGTGAGCTATCCCTTATGTGTTTCTTTTTATTTTTTTTTTCTTATGGCCACTTAAGCACTTTGAGTTTCTTCTAAAATTATGATTGATGTCCCATATATTTTACCTACTATTTGTATTCCCTCTTTTCTTCATAGTTAATTGATACATTGTATTATAGTGCATACTAGATATTTTACACTAGCACTTGTTTCTAGCTTATAAAGTTTACATATGAATTGGTTTCTACCATGCACATCTCATACCCCCATTAGGTATCTCATATAAGATATGTATATTAATATTTAGTCATTTGATTTGGGCCACATCCTCCTACATTCGTCACAAACACCCCAAACGAGGGGGCAACACTTGGGTGAAAAAATAACCCTTATAGAAGTAAAAACTATAAAAAAATAATAATAATAAAAAATTAGCAAAGGCATGCAATTACGAGTTGTTGAGAATCAGACTTGGATCACAAACAAATAATAGAGAAAAGTTCCAAGTGTCATATAGGAACATTTGATGCTTGTCTCCCACCTAGATGATGGTGTCCTACGGAAAATAGGTCAGTCTCTCAATGCAAAAAGTTTCTATTAGTTTACAATACAAATCTACAATATCAAAAACTTAGCTTCAGTTATAGAGTTTTGTCATTTAGCTACAATTTAGTTACATTTTTTTATAATTTAGTTACAAATAGATTACAAATATCGACGTTCCAATCAACAAAGTGGCACTTATCATTTGAGAAGTATAATAAAAAGAGATAAAATATATGTCTCTCCCTAACACTCTTCTCTTGGCATGAGATTGCTAAAAAAACTCATCCTTGGTGTGAGATTTCCCAAAAAGCTCATCGTTGGCATGAGATTTCCTACAAAAATCATTTTTGGGGTGAGATCACCCAAAAACTCATCCTTGGTGGTAGACACTCAAATACGTGGCTCGATGATTTCTTGGTTTGGAATTGATCACTCCAAACCCCAATCTGGTAACATCTCCAAGATAAACAAGAAAAATTTATATCCTATTCTTTCTCGTACATCGGGGCACTCTTTCTTTAGCTACTAATTTTATACACATTTTACTTATATACATATTACTCTAATTTTTCATATACTAGACTTTGAATAATTGTTTGATCTTATTTCACATGTCTATCCTAACAAACAGCAAGATACAACTCACATCAAGAAGCAAAAGATCCAACACCATGTTAATACATATAGGATTCACCCCTAGGGTGTACCTCCTTTTCCTAGTTACCACACTTCACATTACAACTGATTCATGCTACACACCTCTTTTGATAATAAAGTGTGCATCTTCTTTCTACTTTATACTATCGATTATTCACTCGATAGCATAATATGTGGCAAAGTGTAGACAAAACATATATGCACTCGGTACATTTATAGGTCCTAGAGTAAACTAATGTAGAAATCATTCCTTTGTAAGAAAACTAGTGGTTGACTACTCCTTTTTAAATTTTGGTTTTTTACCTCTTCCATTTTACTCACTTTAAACATCTTATAGTTCTATTGGTATTTGACTAGTTTACCTTTTCATAGCCTTGGATACTAGCGCCGATCATGAAATAAGTTCCCATGTGCTTATGTCCTTCCCTTTCTTCTTCTTAATCTTTTTGGTCCTTTTCAATTCTTGGTCACATTTTAACACTTTGGGTTAGCCTTTAATTTCTCAATTACAAAATTCAAACAAGGGAATGATATCTATGCTTAAAACTTACTTCTTTCAAATGAGGGAGCAAACATTATAAACATTATCTATCACCACCATGTTTTCAAAAATGTAGAAGAGAACCAAAAGTACATATCTAACATATTCATACAAGGGGAAAAGGCTGCATTGCTCTACATACAATGAATAGGAGAGGAGTTCATTCTATTCCATTGTAGACATAAAATCAGGAACTTGGGTGCATTTCTAGGTCCTAGCAACATGTACCACTATTCTTATGATTTTTAAGTGTAGACAGACAATCACGCATGTTGGGTAATGACCTAGTCCTGATCTTATACTACTATTCATATGATTCCTAAGTAATAAAAGAACTCATTAACGGATGAATTGGAAAACTTTATTTTCTTTCTATTACTACTTTTAGTCGTGCACCCTTATCCGGTCGCCTAACCTTTTTCTCTTTAGCATTTGTCATCCTATACACTAGTGCCTAGCAAAGATGCTAGTGTTAGGAACCCTCATTCCCTCTTAGAACCCCTATCCGTTTGAGTGTATTATCTTTTTAATAGTCAGCCTTTTCAGGGTTAATTACAAAATTCAATCGAATGAATAATATAAATATAAAGTTATGTGATCATAATGAAGGACCAAGAACTAAACACTATTTATCACTACCTAAGGTTGTATCCATCATGGTATCTAAGAGCTCCATTTACATCCATCTAGCTCCATCACAAGGAACACCAGGGATGGTATTTTTCATCACACTTCATAGGAGGGAATTTTATTCTATTCCATACACACATTTCTTACATTATACATCTAGCTACTTGCTCACTATCCAACCGTGGTATGCAAAAGAGAAACCTATGTAATAATTCCACACACATACACAGAGAAATACATTGGGTTTGAGATGTAGTATAGAGCTCAGGTGGAATTCCACCATTTTGGCATCTAAGGACAATCCAAACCCTCATTTTGCATCTTTCTTTTTTAGGATTTGATTTCTATTTGAGGGTTTTACAGGTTCATTCTTCTTTACGGGTTTCGAGCGACCTCGGTGATCTTGGTGCGAGCTTGGAGCAACCAAAAGTGACTAAAGTTGATTTTTTTACACCTCGAGGAGGTTTTTAAGTATTTATATAGTCCTAGGTGCCAAAAAATAAGTCTAGGGCACCTACGGATGCCCATGTCCCTCTCCAAGCACCCCGGTCCAACGTGTTTATGTAGTTATGTATTTTCTTGTGCTCTTGTGTGACGCTTCTTCTTTTTTATTCAGATGGTTAGATATTCGTGCCAATTAGGATTTCATTGTAAATTAGATAAGGTTCTTTACCCTCTCTGTTTGAATAGGGTTTCAATATTTATTTACTTAGTTTCTTGGGTGTGATTATTGTACTTCATTGTCATTTATTTAGTGGTGCTAAAGTATTTGCATTAGGCATATATATTTATACTCTACCTTAATCATTTTGGTGAATGTGACTCAATGGAATATGTTTGGATCCTCATTTTGCTTCGTCATGGGTTGTAAAGTTCATGAAATTCTTGTCTCATTTACTTAGAATGCATCTCGATTGATAGGTTATTCTACAAAAATCCTTAGACTCCATGTGCCTTCCTAAAGATATTCCATCGCATGAAATAAGTCCTATTTTCCATCATCTATCTGAAAAATATAGCCTTCATGAACCTCTATCCAATTCACACATATCGAAGTAAATTCAATCTTCGCATATTCTATTTTATGAAAAATATCAAGATATAGAATCCACAATTACACCTCTCAAATCTGAAATCAAACATATTAAGGACACTTCTCGGGATAATGTTTGATCTCCTTCTACATCTCATCTTCATTCTATGTATTCTATATGTGCTCATATTAGTGAACCTCAAATTTTCTATTGTCCACACCTCTCAAGTTTAATCTCAATGCTAAGCAACAAGATATTATTTTGTAGCTCATACCTCATCAATTAATGAAATTTCCATCTACTAATTTTTATCCTCCTTATCGACTTGCAAAAATATCAAGGTCACCCATATTGTAATTATCAATAAAATCAATTTACATAATGACAATTACCACTACAATTTAAAATGAATAATTAAGCATCTAGAGCATAGGGTTTTATCTAATTCACTACACAACATCTTGTTGCATGCCCATATACAAATTCTATAGAAAAATGGGATCCTAAATCTACTCCTTTTATTTCTAATAAGCATCAAACCACCACTTCTATTTTTGCTTTTTATAATGTCAAGTGTTTCCTATTTAATCCACTCGACCTCTTCTTAAGAATGGTCCTACTTCTTTTACACTCAAGCTATCTGCAACATTACTGTTAAAATTTGAGGATTCTAGTAAATACAAATTTAATTAACTTAAATATTATATAATGTTACAATAAATATTTAAATAATCTTTTTGGAATAATACTGGTCAAGAGTAGAAATTTCATCAAGCAGGTCAATAAATGGAAAGTGGGGATGGTAGGGACATAAACATCTGGGAGGATAATTGGTTTAATGGAAATCTCATGGAAAGGTTTGGGATCTGTTAAGAATAGTCTTATAAGCAAGTATGGCATTAAAATCAAGGACTATATTGAGGAAATGGTACTACAAAAGAATTGGAAAAAACTTATTCATGGAGAGAAATGATCGATGAAAATTATTTCCTCCTTCAAGATCAATTAGATCTTATTCCATTAAGTCGATGGATTCCAAGGATGATTTGGTATGGAATAATGCCAATGATGGGAATTACTCTATCAAAACTGGATATAATAATTTCTTCCACTGTAGTCAAACAGAGTTCAATTGGAATAAGATTTGGATGACTGAATTAACTCCCTTTGGCTGGCTATTAGAGGTAGGATTCTTACCACTACCTATTCGACAACTTTGATGAGAAGAGGATTTATAATCCCTAATAGGTTCCATATTTGTAAGAAATATTCTAAGGATATCAGCCACCTGTTGATACATTGTGAGTATGCTACTAGAATATGGAGTTTTTCCCTCTCTAAATTTGAAGCTCTCTGGGTGGTGCCGAAGGATATTAATTAGCTATGGACTTAATGGAACCCACCCTTTAGGCATTGTGTTGTCAAAAGGATCTGGAAGCTAGTTATCCCTCATTTAACTGGAGGATATGGAAGGATAGAAATGATATTATATTAAAAAATAAGAAGAAAAACTATAAACTTAGTATTGGTAAAATTTCTAATGGTATCAAAGAGAATATTGCTAGATTTAAACCCCCAAAAAAGAGATATCCAGAGAATGAAGAATACATCTTATCCAATCGCGATTGGAACTGCTCAATAGTCAAGTAATCCTAAGAATAGCATTGATATATCTTTGATTAAATGGCATCCTCCTCGATTTTAATTGGTATAAGTTGAAATTTGATGTGGCCTCTAAGGAACCTTAGGATTGCGGCAGGGGGGAGGAGTGATACATGATCATAAAGGTAATCTGATTACTCCATATACTCTTGGGAAAATGGGAATTCAAACTAATCATTTTGCCAAAGTATTATCTTCTCTATGGGTATTTAATCGAGAATTTCCTAGACTCAAAATATCTAGAACCTAATTATTGAAGGGGACTCTAAATATCATTAATCTTCAAACAGTGCTCATCTCAAGTTGGAGCATCAAGGATTTTATCTCGCTAGTCCATAAGTATTTTCAAAAATTCAATAACATCAAGATCATGCATACTTTGGAGGGTAATAAATTGGAAGATGCGGCTGGCTAATTAAGGCATTAATGTTAACCACGCTGTTTGGGATAATAATAGCATCCCATTTTGCTTCAAAACACCATTCATGCAGATTTATATACGCATGCAATATCTTGAGTTTTGAGTTATGATTATTGGGTGGGGATCAGCATCAATAATACTTCAACACGTGTTGACTTAAAAATATGATTATGCAAATCATGTCAAATAATCAAGATAGTGTGAAGTATATGGGGAATTCCAAGTTGAGTTACATTGATTTGAAAATCGCGCATGCGGGATGTGTCCCTGTTTTAAAAGTTGGATACAAGGCTCCATTTCTTCAAGAGAGTAGTAATGTGATTGATGATAGGGAGTGGGCTAACAAAAAGACCATTATTCCCACATGTGATTTTTGTCAGGATCAGATCAGCAGACACGGATCTATTCGTGGGAAAAGCAATGGCTCTCATTTCCAACATTTCAGACGGATTACATAACAAGTAAAAGAAAACTTGCTTCAACGCTCACAAGGATTTGGGAATTTGTTGCAAACAGTTAAGCACAGTGAAGATGGGGGGTCCCCCTTGCCAAATTGAGCCTAGTGCGGACCCGGACTGGAAGGATAATATTGAGCTATGGAGCATACTCAGCAAGGGTGGCATCACCAACTTCATGGAGAAGGTTTAGGGGCATGATCAAAGCATCTCAGTGTGTTTTGTGAAGGATTGGAAGGAGTGGACTGTGGAATATGGGGGCAGAAGATATTGGTCAATGAGGAACTTATTGTCTAGTACCTGCCTAGGCTTGGAGGGCTACCACTTTTTTTAACAAAAGGGTCGACAGAGATGTTCAAGAGAGGAGATTTGTGGAGGGAGATAAGAAGCATTTATCTACATTACGGTGGGCATTTTCGCTTGTTAGCTCAATCCCTACACCTTTTGATGAGGTTACTCACATGATGATACGGTTCATTTCCTTGGAAGGAAGGTTTAACACAATGCACTTCTCCCTAAGCACCTTATCTTTCTTAACCACTTCCGTAGGAATCGCATGGTTTGTTTCCCCATTATCTTGAACTCTCTTGAGAACTTCATTTTGGAGTTTCAAAAGCATACTCAGGTGGTTCCTTTACACCATGGGCTTATTTTGCTACTTCATTACATAACATAAATGCTGTCTTCTTAAATATCCCGGTCTCCCATCCTCTCCTACTCGGTTCCCCCTCTGTGAGGGTTGGTTGTCAACATCATTAGCCCCAATTTCTCCATTCTCTCGCCATCGCGATAGGCACATTATGACATCCCCCTACCAGCCATCTAAGCTTCTTCTTCCATTCCCCCTACCGCTGCTCCCACCCCCACTTCACCTCCACCTCCATATTTTTATCACTTTACTGTGGCTTCTAGAAAGCTTAACCTTGAGACACTTCTTTGGGGAAGGGTCCTCATGAAATTGAAATTGCACATGACCTACTTAATATTAGCAAGATTTGCTCGGTCCCAAGATGTGCATATGGAAAGCTCTTAGACAAAAGTTTAGAAGCCTTAGAGGTGATATAGTCCTTGTTGAAGGATGAGGTTAAGAACTTGGCAAAATAGAAAGGTAAGAGGAAGGAGGAGGAGGTGGATATTGATACCTTTCTAGATTGATGATATCTACAAGAAGTTGAACTCCTTAGACTCCTACCTTTTTAGGAAGCCCAAAACTCATCATGATTACAATATGGCCATCTTTAGGGTGATTGAGGAGTTCATTGAGCACCATGTCAAAAGTGTCTCCAACCTCGGTGGAGTTTATAGCTAACACTTGGGGGCAATGATAAGGAAAGAAAAAGGACCATTGATCAAAATTTGGATAAGATTGACATGCCCACATGACTACTTTGGGTATGTTCCATTTAATGGAAGAATATCAAGACTAACATAGACAAAGCTACCAAAAACTAGTTGTAGATGCTTTATTTGTTCTTCTCTATTTTTATGTTGCATTTTTGTGGTCTCTCTACTACTTTTTGGAAAAAAGTGTTTTTGTTGTTTTGTCTTCTTTGGGTAGCTATTTTTTGGCTACTTTGGGCATCATTACATTTGGATTCTAATCCTTTTCTCTTGGTTTTCATTCCTATTCGGATCCTAGGCCATCTTTTGTACTCAAGGGTATAATCCCTTTCAAAAAATTATTTACCAATAATAAAAATATATATATTTAAATAAATATTAAATCATAACATAAGTAAATAAAGAAATACTTACAAGAAATAAATAACACAAGTGACACAGTATTTATAGTGGAAAACCCCAATAGGGTAAAAACCACTTTGAAAATAACCTTTTACTTCAAAGAACTTATTTTACATCTAGTAAGATCACCTCCTCCTTTGAAATCCTATTTAGCAAGGGTAAAACCAAATGAATTGATTTGCAAACCTTTGATATATTTCCATAATATATCAAATGAGGACCTAAAGTCTTTTTTATATAAAGTGATTGGGTATGTCTCATGACGCACCTTTTTAACCAAAAATGGTTGACACATACACCTAGGTTTATAATATTTAATATTAGAAACATAATGATTTCAGTATATTAAATATTTAACCTAAAGTATATACCTAGGTTAGCATATTTAATAATAAAAATATAAATATAAATATTATTAAATATTAACCTATATGTTAGTGGTGGACCCATATACATTAAGGGTTGGCCAAACCACTTAATAATTATGTTCCAACTCCCCTTAATATGAAGTGGGATAACGTAACATATGACAATAGATTACCTGTTCTCATGGTACACTATAAGATTTACAATCCTTAAACCATAAATATTTTAGGCTAGCATATTGGTTGAAGGAATTATAACACCTTCATCATACTCAATTTACCTTTTGGTGCAAAAGGATTTGGGATCCCAAAGATAATCCCATGATTAGTGGCTAAGTTTGATTCGTGAGTTTTACATGTTCTCATAGGTTCTCATAAAATGTTATTAAACCCAAGCATATAAGAGCCTTGTATAACCAAGAACATCCTTAATAATATGCTTGTACTAGATGTTTACTAGTAAACTCAATAGTACTAAAGAGCTTATTGAAGAACACATTTAATATCTTTCTACACTTCTTTCTAAAAAAGAATTCGAGAGAGATATACATACCCGAAGGTCTTTTTACACTTTCCGAAGGTCTTTTTAAACTTTCCGAAGGTATTTTACAAATTCCCGAAGGTCATTTTACAAAAACCAAGTTCCATTAGGAGGTGACATTGTCATGCATACTCTCCCCTCAATGGAAAATCTAGCAATCCAAGATTTTCACGACAATGAAAAACTTTGTAGCACTCGGGGACTTTGTGAAAATGTTAACAACCTACTCTTCAATCCACACGAACTTGAAATTTATGTCATCACTTAGCACCTTCACATGGGTGAAGTTTATATGTATTTCAATGTGCTTCATCCTTTGATGTTGAACCAGATTATTAATCAAGAATAATACAACTCGACTACCACATAGAAGAGGAATACTTCCTTTAACTTTCATGTGTATCTCTACCATTACCGTTGCAGCCACATGACTTCTTTACTTCTTCCATTGTACTTCTTTCCTCGGTAGAAGAAATGGAGACTATTGATTACATTTTTGTTTCAATTAATGGTTCCTACACAAAAAAACTTGAACACGTATCAAAGTATATTCTATAACACAACATCGTATGGTTAGAATCACAAAATCTATATAGCAATGAATTTTCATTCTTAGTATAATGGAACCCATAATTTATTGATCCTCTAATATATCTAAATATTATTTTTATAACATTCCAATGATTTTTAAAAAGGTTCCTTCTTAAGCCTTGAAGTAATTCCTATATAGGAAATATATGATCTAGTTATAGTTAGATAAATAAAACTATCAACTAATAATGTATATAAAATAGGATCAACCTTTTTATATGTATATTTAGGGTAAATATTTATTCCAAGTTCCATTGAATTAGAAAATGGTTTACAATCAATCATAAGAATTTTTTTCAATACAATGGTTGCATATTGTGTTTTGAAAAATAACAATAGAATGAAATACAGTCATACAAAGAACATGATGTGAGAGACCTAACTCATTCATTTCAAAGTAATGCTTCAATTTCTCTTTAATCCTATGAATTAAATCAGAATTGTCACCAATCATAAGAAAATCATCAACATATATACATATAATGATAATATGTGAGCCTTATTGCTTAATGAATATATCATTATTAGAAGAACAATTAACAAAACCTAATAGTTTAAAGAAGGAAACAATTTTTGCATACCAAGCTCTAAGAGCTTGTTTTAAACCATACAAGGATTTCTCAACTTACAAACATAGTTTTCTTTACCAATTTCTTCAAATATTTTAGGTTGAAACATGTAAAGTTTTCGATTTAAATTGCAATTCAAAAAAGTATTTTTTGATCGATTTGGTGGATTTCCCACCAATATTGAGTGAAATTGCAAATAAGGCCCTAAGAGTACTCATTTTAGCTACATAGGAAAATGTCTCAACATAATCAATACCTAGTTTTTGATTGAAACCTCTAGCAACAAGTCTAGATTTATGTTTTTAATACTACCATCAACATTATACTTTACTTTGTATATCCACCTAGACCCTATAATACTTCATGGCTCAGGTTCATACAAGGTAATTAATGCATGGTACATATGATGGCTTCTGGTCATTTTCTTAAGGTTAATAGGATTTGAACTTTCTAACATAGATTGAGCCCAATTTAATTTCTTATCTAGGAATACAAGAGTTTCAAAAACATTTATTACATGAAAGCATCGTCATGACCATTTACTAAATTAGAATCAAAAACATCATTTAGAAGCATTTAATGAAGACAACACATGTAAACATTTCACTAGATTATATCTATACATTTCATATAAGCTTTAATAATTAACATGTCCTAACCTTTCATGCCATAGTTTTGAATTATTCAAACTCTGAGATATAAAACAAGATGCAGAAGATAAATCATCAAAAATATATAGACCATTTCTTTGAATTCCTTTAGCTATTATACTCTCATTACTATCCTTGATATACCAAGTATCCTTCATGCATGGATTCTAGTTATGTCCATACCTCTTTTAGATGTTCGATATTACCAATGTGTAGAAGGTACTCATCATTCACATTGCACAAAATCATAGACAAAGCCTCCCGCATTCATTGTAAGAATGCATTCATGTTATCTACAGCTGCTCAACAACCGCTTGGAGAAACTTAGATCTGGAAACAATCATCCAAAGTTTCCTCACCATAATTTTTTTACCCAAATGTTGTAGTTGGTTTCATTCGGGATCTTGGTTTTGTCAAGACAAATGTAGTTAGATGCCATTATTTTCATAAACCTGTAAACACACCCCAATATAATATATAATGTACCATAGAGTTAGATACATATTTATCGATAATAAAAGCAATACTTTTAATACAATCAGATCTAAATTTTATAGATCTAAATAAATTATTTCATCATCCCCGATTTTGTCATTACAATGCATTATAATTAACCTCCCATGATCAAAATAATAACCATAATATAAAGGGCTCTACCTTATACCCTAGATATATAAAAAAATATTTTCGACCATATTGAAGTGAAGAAGAGACCCCTAAGAATGCATAACAACTTCAATTTAAAAAAATTAATGTAGACAAAGTTCGACCATCTTAAATTTGATGTCTAAATGACAGTCACAATGGCCTTTTTTTGTTTTTGTGATGGTCATTTGACCATAAAGTTTTACACAATGAAAGTTTCTGGAACCTACGAGCTTAAATTTGACATTTAAATGACCGTCAAATTTAATGAAGTGAAAACTTTTGTGCATTTCAAGAATGTGAAATTCCAGAATTTATTATTCTATATAATATTAGGGAGGTTATATTTTAATACATTATAATTTCCTATTATAATTTATAAGATAAAAATATATAAACTTAAAAAAAGGGGGTATATAGTTTATAAAATGTTAAAAAAAATAACATATAGTTCATAAAAGTTATAAACTATAGTATTTTTTTATACAAAAACACAATGACCAAATAAAAATATCATCCACTTAGTATGCAATTATCATTTTAGGTTTTTATAAACATAAACTATGCAAACGCAGCCCACATTAATATGTCATGATAATTTGGAAAAATATGTTAAGATATTAGTTTTTTTAAAATTAAACATGCCATACTTACCAATTCCACTTGAAAAACCTAAGAAAATTCCATATGATTTTAAAAACTAAGGTTTTAAGTTTAAATTTTATTTATATCTCACATAGAAAAAGAATGGGGTTGTTTTAGAGTTGAAGTAGTTTTTACTATTTAGGTATCTATTTTTTGTTTTTGTAATGAACAAGTATAGGATTAAACTTAGTAATATTGATTACTAAGGGCACCAACCTTCAAATATCCACCATTCACCATGTCGGGCATTAATTTTAAAACAATGTTTTATATTTTAGGTATGTTCAAAACATTTTTTTACGCAGCCCATACGAATTTGGTAGTTATAAACTATAGTATAAGAACTATACAAAATATATAGTTTTCAAATTATATAAATTTTAATACAATGTTTATATAAGTTATTATATAAAAATTATTCTATATATTTTTTAATTTTAAAAATGTAGTTATAGATTAACTATAAACTATATTTTTCAAAACAAATTCTTTTAGAGGGGTGCAAAGAACACGCAGTATGAATCTACCTTCCTAATATTTAACCCGCAAACATTTGAAATTATAGAAAACATAAAAATTATTTCATATACTATTAAATCCTTACTTTTTTGATATGTTATTTTCAAGCGAGATAAATATTTAAGCCCCTTTAACCTATGGACACATCAATCTCCAAATAAACTTTAATTCCATATAATTTACAAAATGTAAAAGAAAGTAAGAATCATATCATATTACATCTGCCCCCCAAAAAAAAAAAAAAAAAAAGGGATTTAAAATTGGAAAACCCTAAAATTTTTATCGAGAGTTTAATTGCACAAATGTAGTGCCAAAATAAATTGGGGAAAAAAGAAGGGGAAGAGATACTTTTAAATACCCTTTCGGGTTGGTTGAAAAACCCCATACAAATTAAATAAATAAATAAATAAAAATTTGATCTTAATTTATTTAATTTACCTCTCTCTGTTACCATGTTAGAATTTGAGGATTCTTATAAATATAGATTTAATCAACTTACATATTTTATAATGTTACAATAAATATTTTAAAAAAGAAATAATTACCGAAATAAATAACACAAGTGACATAATATTTATAGTAGAAAACCCCAATAGGGTAAAAACAAGTTTTAAAATAACCTTTTACTTCAAAGAACTTATTTGACATTAAGTAAGATCACCTCCTCCTTTGAAACCCTATTTAGCAAGGGTAAAACCAAATGACTTGATTTGCACCTCTTTGATCTATTTCTGAATATATCAAATAAGGGTCTAAAGTCATTTTTATATAAGGTGATTGGGTATGTCTCTGACCTACCTTTTTCAACCTAAAATAGTTGACACATACACCTAGGTTTACAATATTTAATATTAGAAATATAATCTTTTCATGATATTAAATATTTAACCTAAAGTATATACCTAGGTTAGCATATTTAATAATAAAAATATAAATATTTCATATTATTAAATATTAGCCTATATATTAGCCATGGACCTATATATATTAAGGGTTCACCAGACCACTTAATCATTATGTTCCAATCATTACCAAGTCTAACTAGGAAATCACCTATCAAGATTCATTCTCCATCACCTCCTCCTACTAAATCGTCCATAGTATTAGTAAGAAAACCTAAGCAACCTCCTTTAAATCTTAGTTCAACTCCGGCCTTCACTCAAGTCTTCCACAACATTACCATGTAAGCCACCACCATGCAAAATCCTTCCTAATCACCACTCCAACAACTAATAAATTTTGTTAAAGAAACTACTCCTACTTGATGGTAAGGACATATTTCTAACTCTTCCACCATCACATGGTCCTAATGTTTCTTCCACCACTACATGATTGTTTAATCTCTCGCAGTGACTTTTATCACCTCATTACCTTATGATGGACTCTTACGCTATGGCTCTAACTTAAATATTGAGGGCATCCTATACATGAATCTCACACACTACACAATACACACTATACATTATACACCTCCACACACCAGAACTTTTTGTACATATACACCATCTTCCTCTTCAACCTACCTTATCATTCTCTACGCACTACACTCACTACCCAATGATGCACTCTAGTAAAATGGTTCATACTTGAATGTTGAAGGTCCAAATAAAAATTAAACCTCACCTCATCATACTTGCATCATTATACACTTTCATCTTCACAATCCATTAATTAACCTTTTTATCATACTATGCGACATTTTTAGCCATCACCTTATTCACACATTTCGTGGTATACACTTTGTGCTACATCATCACATTTTCCACCATCCTATTCATATATTTTATTGTATACTTCTCATGCTACATCATCACAATTTTTAGCATCTTACATCATAAACAAAATACCATGACACAATCATCACTCTATTCATCAACCCATTTCTACATACAAAAATCACTCAAACCATTTCTCAATGATGTACTCTCATTTATATTTTATCCTTGACTATTGAGGGGGCATAAATAAATGAACCTCACTGTATACAAACACACCCACTTAGGGGCATGTTGATCCTATCATTCATATTGTGTTCTATTCCATCTCATCCATAATATACTTCATATCTTGGTTGTATTTACTCTTGTTTACTCGCTTTTATTTGTTCACTATATTACACCTACTAGATATATATCTTATACGTCATTATATTTCCATAGACACTTCCACATTTAATTTCATTTCTATTCATGATCATAGATTATACATGTGTATTACACACAACATAGATATTTGACTTAGTACTATTACCAATCCCATTGCGGCTCATGGGGGCATGCAATTTCATACAAAATAAGTGTTATTGTTTCATTGTGTACTTAAAACTTTATATTATCTTCTTATACATGCTTAGACATAATTTTTATCTTTCTAAAATGTTAACAGTGCTTCATGTGTAGCATTTGTTTTGCAGGATTATTTATTCCATGGTTTTCTAATGCATTGTGTGCCTTTTCTCATCATTGTTTGTGTGGTTTGACCTATGTCTCTCTTGTTCTATGACTATTTACGGCCACTACGGCCTTGATTTTCTTGTGACATTGTGAGTGATGTCCCATGTTTGCAGGTATCTTTTCGAGGTCTACATTATCTTCTTGCATGTTTATCTTAGCTTACACATTGTCTACTAGCTTACATTTTACATGAGTGTTTGTATTTGCTTGTACTAACACTAGTTTTCCTAGCCACTTGTTTGCATGTGCCTTGGTTTCTAACAATAATATTCCCTTCCCCCTATATGGCACAATTTCAGCATATCATCGGTTCCTCTTTGGGCTACATAATCATTCGGTGATGTCACATGTACCCGAAATGAGGGGGCATCATTTGAGTGAATCATTCACCCCATACAATGTTATACACAACACGGTATTAGTACAACACATTTTACACTTTCGGACATGACTCAAAATCGAACTCGTGTCCTTAGCAAAACATCCTTTCTCATATGCCTTAAACTAGGGCCAATAATGCATCCTTTCTTTGATACCTAAGACAAGGGTGCAGTTATAAAACGATTGCTAGTTCAGTATACTCTACAAAACTCCATACATAGTGGATTTTACAAGGTAAATAGTATTTAGCACATGCATTTATAAACACCATCTGTAGTGGTGTTCTACGTAGTGAGAATTAGTTAAAGGTTGACGAACAACACCATAAATTTCTCCCTACTCTTATTCCATTTCATTGGTGTGAGATCATTTGAAAATCTCGCACATTGAAATCATCTATGGGATCCTTTTCTACACTCTTTCGTCATCACATATTAGGTGCACATGTTACATTTTCACATTTTTACATACTTTTCTTACACCATTTTTACATAATTTTAACATATACATGCATATTTGAGTAGTAGTTGGATTTTATTTTGCAACCCCTGTCTATATGGGAAGTGGTAGTCAACACCAACATCATCAACAACATCACACACATCAACATCGATATCAAAAATAGGTACATTGTGACATTTACACATGCGTCTCCACCCTAGGTTTGAATTTTTGTCATCATCAGTATTTACACTTTTTCCTCCTTAGAACCCATGCTTCACATTTTTATCACTCCACGCTTTGTGTAGTCCCTTAGGACACTTTTTCCATCAATCTACATGGTTATTAGATACGCACCTCTATCTACTTTGTGGTGCGTGATTTCTACTCACCAACAAAAGTGGGGAAAATGTAGACACACAATCATGCACTTTGTGTTATTATCTATTCCTCATTAGATACTACTATTCATATGATTCCTAGCTAAGAAAAGTTCTAATCAACCCATGTCTTGGCAACCTTTCTTTGCTTTCTATTGTTAATTTTAGTCTAGCACCCTTATTTTCTTAGACTTCCTTTTTACTCTTTGACATTTTTCATCCACGGACACTAGCACCCAACTAGGACACGGCATTTGGGAACCCTCATCACCACTTAGAACCCCTATCCAGTTTGTACTTTAATCTCACTTTTTGGTTTGTTCTATCCATTTGAGCATATTATGATTTTGATAGTCATTCTTTTCGAGGTTAATTACAAAATTCAAGTGAATCAATAATATAAATATATAGTTATGTGATCATAATGAAGTACCAAGCACTAATCACTATCTATCACCACCTAAGGTTGTATCCATTAAGGCATCTAAGAGATCCATTTGCATCCATCTAGCTCGTCACAAAGGAAAAAAAGGATGGTTTTCTGTATCACACTTCATAGGAGAGAAGTTTATTCTATTCCATGCACACATTTATTACATTATACATCTAAGTACTTTCTCTCTATCCAAGTGTGGTACACACAAAATTAACCTAGGTAACAATTCCACAAACACATATACAACTACATTGGGTCCGAGATGCGGTGCTGATGTGTAATTATAACTCAACCATTATGGTGGCTAAGGAAAGTTTGACCCCTTATTTTGCATCTTTCTTTTTTAATATTTGATTTATATTTAAGGTTTTTGCTGGTTCATTATTCATTGCATGTTTCAAGTGACCTTGAAAATCTTGGTGTGACCTTGGAGCAAATAAAGGAAAACACTTTGCGACACCGAGATGAACTTTTTGAGTATTTCTCAGTAGACCCAAGCACCTAGAAACTAGTCTAGGGTGCCCATGGGCACCACTACCCCTCTCCAAGTAACCTTTTCTATCCCATTCCTCTAGTTCTAGATTTTTCTGTACTCCTTTGTGATGCTTCTTCCTTTTAGTTTATCTAGTTAGAGCTTCGATTTAATATAGAATTCATTGTGAATCTACTAAGGCTCTTTACCCTTTGTTTTCCATTAGGGTTTCTTTATTTATTTTCTTACTTGTTTGGGTGTAATTCCTTTATTTCATTTTCATTTATTTACTAGTGCTATAACATTCAGATTAGGCATATATATTTACACTTTAGCTTAATCACTAAGCAAGAAAACTAGTAATTGACATCTATCTTTGACCTTTTTCTATCTTTTGGTTTCCTCTTTGGTCTTCAATAACCCACAACCAAGGTTGATGTTCGTTTCTTTATCTTTCTTGACTCTGGACACCAACATCCATTCATAATACCAGTGCTTAGGCACGCTCGTCCCCTCTCGGTGCCCTCAACCTCTTTGTATCTAACTTGAATATTTTGGGAATCTTGTTTTCTTATGGGATGGCCTTTTAGCTATAAATTGTGAAATTCAAATAAGGGAATCATATAAATACAAAGATATGTGACCATTATAAAGGACCAAACTCTAAGCATCTATTATCTCAACTAAGGTTTGATTCAAAGGCATTTGAAGCACCAAAGCAATCATCTAGCTTCATTCAAGGGACAAGGGCCTACATTTTTCTACATACATGTCATAGGGGAAGTTCATTTTTACATTCACACATCTAATTAAATATATTCATCTAGTTATTTCTATTTATTTAATGCATATTGCATAATAACCACTAGGGCATGATTCTACAAACACACACAAAAAAAAAACAAAACACACACAACTGCATAGAGTATGAGATGCAGTGAGATCTCTATTATAAGTTCACTCTTTTGGCTAATCTGTCATGGTTAGTATGACTCCCCATTTGCATCTTTTTATTTTGACGATTTGATGTGTTTTGGGGTTTTGTAGGAGATCATTTGTTTTGAAGGTTACATGAAAATTTTACAGGACATCCAACGATAAGCAAGAAACCAACTATGAAGGTGAGTGACATTGGTATGACATAAGAAAAATAAATTCCTGAGCTTCTATGCTAATAAAGGAACCCAAAAGCAATCTCTTATTCTTATGAACCTTTGACCCAATCAAGGCACCCTTGTTTAGATTGTTCCGATAGTTTTGCAATTTTTGGGCTTTGTTGGGACAATTTGACCTCTTTTTCATAAGTTTTCCCACATTGAATACTTCGGGATTTAATTGAAAAATTGGCTAATTACTCTATCATGCCTCTTAGACCTAGGGTTTCATGTTTAATTAGCTTATTTCATGTGTCACATTTGTACATTTGTTATTATTGCATTGTGGCTCTACAATTAGGGTTTTACAAATTTCAATATTTGTTAAATCATTTTGTGAACCCGGCATTTAAAACCTTACCTTTTAATTGTGTATTATTCTTCTTAATTCATAGATCAAATTTTTTATCCTTATTTCACCGCAACTAAATTTTTGACATGGTTACTACTACTGCTACTAATTTTATGCAAGTTCATACCTAACATCCTCTTCACTTTATTTTTCCTAGGGATCATCCAACTATTAATATAGTCACTACTTTTCACACTAATCCTCCTATGGCTCAGCCCATTTCTATCCCACCACCTATCAGTTCTACGACATACCCCACAACTTCTAAAGGATATGATATCATCAAGAAGCCTAAAATACTCCAAAAATATATCTTTACATGACTTAATGCATAATAAACGTAATTTTTATCATACATTAGAGGTGATCCTTTGTTTTATCCACATTAAAAGAAATAATTCTTCAATGACCTTCACACATTTCATTCAATATCTCAAAAATATGCCACATGGTATATCATTTAGTGATGAGAATATATCACCTTATGTCTTTGATAATCCATGTGTACCTCTACTTATCACTGACATCATTGGCACCATTTATATCAAGTGTGTACTCATTGAAAATGGATCTACTTTTTATATATGTGATCACTATAATTTAAATAAAATCGGCATTACTAATAATCTCATTGCTAAAAATTCCACTTTCATTCATGGTTATGATTCCACTACTCACATATGCGTAGGCACTATCACATTACCTATATAGGTCGGGCCTAAGATTTCTCCTACAATATTTTTCGTTATTGATGCCTCATTTGAATTTAATCTCTTGCTAGGTAGACCCTGGATTCACACAATGCATGTTGTCACATATATTTTTATCGATACTTTAAATTCCTACATGATGGTTATGAGCATACCATTGCGGTTGACCCTAATCCATTCAAATTATACGCAGATAGACCCTATTATAGTTATGCGTATTCCTCCATAAAGCACCTTATTCCATATAGAAATATTGGCACATATGATATTGGTCAATCTAGTACTTCACAACCATAAGAATTCCATCCATTTCCAATCGTAATATTGTTATCATTTCACCCACCATCTATTATCCAATAAAAATGCCACTCCTCTCGCATCCGGATCTAGTTCACCGCTTACTAGTATCCTTGATACTACTATCAAGCATGACAATGTCATCATTGATGATTATGATGATGAGGTTGATACTGATGATCTTACTAATGATAAATTATGTAATCTTCCTTTTACTCCTATCGAGATAGATGATTCCTACTTTAATGATACTTTCATTGCTATTGGCCTTGGTGAATATCAATTCAACAAACCCCTTCCTTCTACTAATGCTATGGTAATTTTATCGGAGGTCGGTTTGTACATTGGATGTCATACCATGTTTCTCATCTTCCAATGAGAAGCTTGGATCTACGATTCCTCCTTTTAGATGTAATAAATTTTTATGAATAATTGTCATTGGCATCACATTTCATTTGATCCCACTTTCTATGACACTATTTGCACATATGATGGCTTGGGTTGGCTCGAATTCACATTGGATGATCTCCTCCATCCATGTCATTCTTCTCATCTCTATCATGGATATGTTCACATTACGGATGATTATGGTCTTCATGTCTTCCATCTATTAGTATTTTTATGCAGTTCTCCGGTCACACTTGGGCAGTCTTAGCTTGACTACAAGTGGAGCACTCTAGACCCTAATCATAATGACATCACATTTATCATGCCTTTTGGCCATATTTCTATTTGTAATGATTCATTTATTAGCTATGCACAAAATCTTACTCGTTGGTATACACATGGTTGTCCATAACCACCTTTCATTGATGAAGAATACACAAGGAAGCATGTACAATTTACAACGAGAATGGCTTCTTATATGATCAGCTCAATCCTATTTCTTTTACGTCTCGACGCATCACCATTTGGCTTCAACCATGATAATGATGATCCTCTAGATGATGTTACTTGACTCTTCTCTTTCTCATACTATTGGGGAATCCAAATTATCCTCCCCTTCCTTTTAACACTATTTCTAGCTTATTCTAGTAGATACATGGTCTTGATCACTCACAAGTTGCACAAAATAAGCTAATTCTTCTTCCTTGTAGTTAGTTAGAATTTTACGTCATTAAATCCTTGTTGCTTGCATATTATTATATTTAATCAAATGCATATCATTTTTTTATAGTAAGCTACACTAAAATAAAATTTTATTCAAATTAAATTAAATTAGTTAATGGTAAACATCTTTTAATTTCACATCTACAACCTTGATAATAAATTTATAACCTCATTTTGATTTTTATTCACCGTTTGTAACCTTGTTAAATAAATCCTTAGTAGGTAAACTTTTGACATTGTGTCAAAAAATAATTCGGCATTACGTATGTAACAAATGTTATTTATATTATTTTGTAAGTATCCGTCAAATAAACATGACTAAAACGATTCCTATGTAGCAAAAAAACATTTGACGGATTTATAACGTTCATAACTTTTTCCACATGTTAAAGAAGATGATATAGTCATTTCGTAACTCTTAAGATTTCTATCTGCATGTTTTCTCAAATGTTCTTAAATGATTATCATCACCACAAGCAACAATGTACTTAAATGATGCAGAAGCTTACATGGGATAAAATAATTACTTTATAATTGCTTGTTTAGAAAATTTTGTTTTCATCGAAAAAAGGTAAACTGTTTGTGATGGTATAATTGCTCTCTTATAACATCCAAAACGCGAACATGGTTATAATGTTATGAAATGGAATAGGTTTCAAACTTTAGATCGGTATAATAGTTTGTATATAGTTGTTTCTACTAATGTACAAGCTCTATAATTTTGCAGGAAAGGTAATTACTATCTGCTATAATCTACGGATTATATGTGGTTAAATGGTTTAAAATGGGTGCAATACTTACTATATATTTGAAAGGAAATTATTGTATGGTATAATCTGTAATGTTTACATGGTTAAACGGTTATAATGTTGTATTGGGGCAGTGTTAGTAACATACTAAAAGAGGAAGAGAGTTGCTTGATTTTTCTTACAACCTCTAAGTGGTTAGTTTGTCAAAAAAACATTTTTATTGTTTTCCCAGAAATGGAATCTATTTTTAGCGTTTATTGTAGTATATGGTTTAATTTATTAGAACATTAAAATATTGAAATGTTTTTTCTATGCTGGAATGTATTGTTTAGATTTTATGTAAGAAAATTGTTTATTATTATATAGAGATTAATTTTTGTTTTAGAATATAAAAATTCATAACATGGTTTATTTTAAGAACCCACTTTTTAAAATTATTATAGAATGGGTGGCGAATCTCCTAAATGGAATTTGAAACATTGTTGAATTATTCAAAAATGGTAAAGACGATTTGACACACTACTAGAAATAGTGTCCTTTCTCCACTTTGTTATCCACAAAATATCATTTTGTAAAAAAATTGTGAATTATCAACATTAAATAGATATATTCTATAAAATATAGTGTAGATTCTCCACAATCTCATAAAATTCATTATAAACATGTAAAATATCCACAATTTAGATATTTAATTGTGGAAAAAAACACAATTTCCATTCTTTTAAATATATTTTCCACTATTTCATCAAATTCAAATTCAAACTTGTGAAATATCGCCATTTTCTCAACTTCATTGTGGAAAAATCACAATTTTTCTATATGTTTTAAAAATATAAACCATTGAAAATAGAATTGTGGATAGTCTACACATCCAAAATAGAAATTATAATGATTGTGATTTATCATACAATTTATAAGAGTAGAAATAATTAAATCACGAATAATATAAATTACCCATTACTTATGAATTTTATTGTGGATAATCTGGTGATCAATCAAAATGTATTAACAAATAACTTATAAAACCACAATTAAATATACTTCCTAACTAAATCTACATGCATAAATAATCAAATCCTAATAATGGTATTTTTTGATAGTCCTCTATATTATATAGGCTCAAATAACCTTTTCTCAAAGAAGAAAAATGGATAGTTTCTATATAAATTATAATTTAGATATGCCACAATTTGATAAAATTCACACTTGTATAGTATCTACATGTAGAAAATACACATTTTCTACTCACATGTTGAAAATTGAATTGAAACTAGAATTATTTATAGTTTACACAACCCAAATTTAAGAAATCATGATTCTAATTTTCCACAACATTTGTAAAGAACTCAAATGCAATTTTTAGAAAACGTGTACACTGCTTAAATTTTAATTGTGTAATATACATAATTTAATAATATATACATTATGGAAAATTTAGTAAATCACTTATGTATTTTTTGGTTGATAATCCAAGCTATATAATGCACCACGTTTCTAATGAAATTTAAAAAATTATACATCACTAAATTATTGATTTTTTATTATCTGTAAGATATAAAGTATATGCTTTATCAATAGAAAGTTTTCATGGAGACACCTTGAGATAGGGTAACTCTTAGTCTTGTAGATCAAGAGGAACATACCCACACTACTAAAAGTAGGCTCACTTATCCATGATATTATCCAAAAAATAATTTTTATCTTGACAATATGTGAATTGTCAACAATAAATTGATAGATTATCTAAAATATAAAATAGAAATTTTGGTCATAGATCATAAAAATTGAAATATAATGTAGAAAAATTCTAATTTTTCACATCATTTCTAAGGTTTGATTTTATATTTTGTAAAAAAATGTTTACATATTAATAAGATTTTGATTATGTACTTTCCATAAAATGTAAAATATATCTATATTATGAACATTTTTTGGTAATCTAAAGCGTTCAGTCAATACCCATCAACCTGGAGCATCTAAGAGTGAATATATAACACAAGGTGAGCACAATCGATCAACCTCATTTGAAGAAACATATATTGAGCCCTCAAAATAGGCTTCATGTAAATAATGATATTTTAATCCATGAATTGTACCTCGTATAAAGGTGGCCAACCTTAGGGACTTATCTATTATAAACAATTATTTACACCACTTAACTATAATGGACATCAAAAAGAATCTAGAATAGTAGGATTTAGGGGTGTTCTAAATAAATAAATAATTAGAACTCTAAAAATCTATGTAAAGAAGAGAAAATTCTTAAATGGTGTATTGTAAATATACAAGTTTTTAGGAGGCATTGTAGAAATAGTGATAAAAATATTTTTATAGTATATTTCAATGTCCATTATATATTTAATTATCATACCTCGAATAATTATTTATTTAATAATAATAATAATAATGAAATATTATTAATACCATAATTTCCCCAATCACTATGAAACATATTTCATTATGAAGATTATAAAATTACAATATCCAAATCAAATAAATAAAAATAAACTCCAATAACCATTCATTAAAAAAACATATTTAATTTAAAGTTATAAATCTAGTTGTATTATATTAGAGTAAATAACCATAAAATATAACCTACGTGTCAAGAGCCCTACGATTTAACAAACTTATCATACAACTAGAAGGGACTCTTAATATTAAAATTTCCATTCTTCACTAGGATCGAACAAGAATCTTTGTGGGTCGTTGATAAAAGAAAGTAATCCAACGGTAGGGATACATTCCTCGTTGATAAGAAAACCTAAATTCACTCCCTTTTCGTTAAATTGGGATTTTTTAGTATTTCTTTTCTATGGATGGTTGGATTAAAGGGTATACTATTTTGTGTAGTGGATCTGTACATGCATGCATAGGCAGACAATAGTTTACCTGATCTATTTTTGAGAGGAGATGAAATGAGATCTGATATTTATTTCCAAAATATGAAAATGGTGAGGAAGCTTGACATTTGCAGAGGCCAAGGATTGTGCTTTCATGTGTAAACCAATGGCTATAGTATTCAACTTAGATGTAAAATGTCTTCAAGCATCCTAAGCCATTGGATTTCTGTATTGCGTTCATGGATTCCAAAGCAAAATAAATGTCTGCTAGTAGCTAAGAATGACATTCGTGTACAAAATTGTTACTTTTTTAGTTTTAGTTTTTGACTTCTAATAATTTTTTAACACAAGATTATTTTTCTGACAAATGCATGTCTACAGCTATGCAAGATTTTACAGGGTCTTTATTTAATAAACAGACTATTTACGATAACAATTTAATCAGGGTCTTCTTTTTAGTAAACAAAATGGAACATCATGCATTAGAAGCCATGCACTTATTGAATCTAATATCTTGCAATTAGATCTCTTGCTATTGCTGCACGAAAATAATAATTTTATTCCATATAAGGTTGTGTTCATCATACTCTTCATTATGTTGGAATTCTCTAAATCTTGGGAATAACAACTTCAGTGCGAATTCTTCTCTAGAGCCATAAAAAAATGATTTTACATAGATAATGTGCTAATCTAGCTTCAACAATTCATATGAAATCTTCCATTCCTCTTTGCTAAAAATTAATGGAAATGTACAGGAAATATAGTTTTCAAACAATATTTTGAATTTTTTTATGAAACTGATATATATTTACCTTATTAAATTTTAACGTGTCTTCTCTATCTAAACAAAAATTTGAAGGAATTAAAGAATATTATTTACCTCAAGAAATGGAAATTGAATGAGATGAATTTTTTTGCTCCTATCCGCCAAAGCGCAGCAAAGTCTAGACATTAATGAAAGCAACAAATGTTCCATTAATATACGTGTTTAAATATTAAAATATTTAATTCCATAAATATTTTTATGGAATATTTTTAAGAGACATATCTATTTAAAAACTATTTCTATGATTAAAATAGTATTTCATATATTTAATTTAAAAAATTATGTTGCATGTTTTAAACAGATTTACTTCATTAATTGTTTTTTGCTACTAATAATTTGATTTTTCCCCTTTACACGGATTTTTTTAAATATATATTTTTAAAGCTAATAAAGTGATATTGTTAAGTCTTTTTTTTTTTTTTGGGAGATTATTATATTTAACTATTTCGAATTTTCATGTTTCTGCATGCATACATGGATGCATGTAAATTAAATGTTTTTATATTATCATTCGTAAGAGTTTAATTTTAAAAATTTGTTTTTAAAAATTCTATGAGTTATACAAATCCTTTTATTTTTTTGAATGAATGTAGTGATTTTTATTTTCAAGAAAGAAAATATAGAATATAATTTAACTTTTAAATTATGTTAATTATTAAAAATCAGAATAAAAATATATATTACGATACAATTTAAATTATTAATAAAAATATAAATGTATACATATTTTAATCTAAGAATTTCAAAAAAATTATAAAATGTAAAATAATTTTTACAATTATCAAGATTATAATTTCATAACAATTTATTTTATAAAAATAATTACAATTTTTAATTATGGACATTCATACAATTTCTTTATTATTGTAGTATATGACACAATTTTAAAATTATGGATTTACAATATTATTTAAATTGTGAAAATTTTCACAAATTTTTCAATTGTAGATATGTAACAATATTAGAATTGTGATAAATACCACAATAATAAAATTATAGAATTTTCACAATGTATTTCGTTGTGGATTTTATCACAATTTTTGTCACATTTAATGTTTTCACAAAAAATTGTGGGTGGAGTCCACAAATTTGGATTCACAATTTTGAAAAAATTATCTACAAAAATATTGTGGAATTGTTGTGGATAATGAACCCATATTTTTGTAGTGTCAAGTCGTAGTTTTCCTTGATTTCGTGTAGTTGGACAGGTGTTAGACGACCATCTCTCTATGGTCAAATGAGTGAGTCAAAGATATTTCCTTTTGAGGCGAGATGAACTAAGTAAGACAATAAGAATAGGTCTGATGACTATCTCTCCCTATTAGATGGATAGAGTTAGATGACCGTCTCTTTCCTATTAGAAAGACAATATTGGAATTTTGTCTATCTATACTCAAAGTAGGTTAGACGATAATCTCTATTGTATTGCATGACCATCTCTTCTCTACTAGTCGCATAATATTAGATGATTGTTTGTTCTCTATTCCATGGACTGCATTAGATGGTCATCTCTTCTTTGTTAAAAAAATGTCCCTATAGTGAGAACATTCATCTAATAGACAAAGAAACACATTTATTTTATGGCCGTGAAAGGTGCATGAAGATAGGCTTGGACAATTGTCTTTGTATTGAAAATGGAATAAATATAATAAATAAATACATATAAAATATGGCTTTCAAGGGTGGTTTCCTTGAACCCATGAGGGGTACCCCCCCTTGCATTCCCCAAACTATATATATTATACCTCAACGAATTCGAAACATTGGTGAAATACATGAATAAGTTCATGTTAAGTATAAACAGTGAGGCAAATTGACCCATAAAAATGACATGTTAGCCAAAACTTTTAGGCGAAATGGGTGGTAGCTGACTTCTAAAATTGCCCATTTCTAATCATCAAAACCCCTAATATTCACGAGCTTACGAAAATTTGACACTCAATTTTTCCTTGAATCATAAGATATAAAACTTAATGTGTGTTTCCAATTTAAGGAAATGAGCACTTTTTTTTTTCAGGACAATGAAAAATATCCTCTTCAAATAGTAAATATTTCTATCTTATTTATTAGTAGTTACTTGGATCTAATAGCATTTTCTCTTTTTGATGTAAAAGTATTCACATAGTGTATAGAATTAATTAGCCATACTCACTTCTATTTTCGAATAGGAGCACAATTAATTATCCATTTGTAGTGAAGTAAAAATAGTACCTACCCTCTTTACTACCATCATGAAGGGGCATGTGCCTTTGACATTGACAGGATTTGTTATGTGTCGATGGACGTAGCTCCATGTGAAGCCACATCGAAGCTGTCCCAAGTAAGACATTAGACTATTTAATGGAAAGGTTTTGAATCTTCCTACTAATTGGAGAGACTTTATTTTTCACCTACTATGTTACATAAATATTCAAACTTGAATTTCAAATGCCGATACATGCTCCTTAGGAATAGAACCTTGTGATAGTTGTCGGAAACTTTCCTTCAATAATTGAATGACTACGTATTTGTTTGTTTCTTTTCATTTGGGAATAATGAAGAATAGGAATATAATTTCCCACACTCCAAATTTTGTGACTGTCACTACACCCCACTTAAAAATATAAAAAGTGTTTAGAATGATGCAATTTGTTGTGAATGTTTTTGCATTGCACGTAACAAAATCAAATAATGCCAATGTTTCATGAGTTCAGTTAAAAATCACCTCCACCTTTTGTGAACAAGCCCTATTTATCTTTCAATTTTTATACAACTAGTGCTCATTCATGCGGCTTTGGCTTAAATTACGATTCTAATGAGGTGCCATGAAATATGATATTTATAAAAATAAATTAAAATGTGTGTTCCAACCACCAAAAAGGACTCGAAAATAAAATAGTATCCACCAAGAAAATTAGTAATGCTATCACGAGAAAAAATGAAAAATACATAAAATGATTTCCTTCTCTTTAGCCCCCTACGAGAAGAGTATAGTTATACATTGTCTAAAAATATGAAGCTTTGAATATTAGTGGTATAAATTTTGTAAATGATTATCTTTGGATATGTATTTAGAGAGAAATATGAATCTCTTTTTGTCCATGTTCCTTTTTTGAGGTGATATTCCCAAATAAAAACAAATTTATGTAATAAATCTTAAGATATTTTTCACATTTTGTTATTGTTTTGAGAATATAAATTTGAAAACAAGAAACTAAAAAGAACATATTCGTTAGTGAAGTTAAAAAGGTGAAAATCATCCACGTAATATTTTTACAAAGTAAAAAAGTGTTTCCCTTGTGTGGTTTTGAAAAACATGCTTTCTTCATCTTATTTGTACAAAAATATACTTATAGCTATAAGTTTCCTATTTAAATTATTGTTGATTTGCACTTTCTTTCTTTGTAAAAAAATACTTGTGTATTCCTAACACATTGTTGTGCATATGTATTGAGAAAAATTATTTTCCATGTGATGGAAATTTACTATTTGTAAAATCATTACCCTTTTTGTAAAACTCCTATTGATTTATTTTTCATGCAATCACATAGAACAATGGTGTAGTTTCTTAATTTTCAGTGCTTTGATGTGTTACGTAAGTTTCAATTGTTTACAAAGTTATTTCCCAATTTTAGGAGAGGTAAAATTACAACCAATGTTTTTATGAAACCATTCAAATAATATCTTTTTTAACAAAAATTAATAGTCATTGTAGTTTTTGTCCCCCCACATAAGTGCTAAGAAAGACTACACATTCATGTTTATCATATTATTTACATTTTCCACTTTTATTAATCATTATGATTAACGTGTAGTTGTTCCATTTTACCTTGGTGTATTTTTCCTAAAATAGACACATCTTTGACTTCGGGGCACTAAATGGCTAATGATGGGTTGTCCTAATGCAGATCCAACATTACAACTTTTGAAGAAAAAAAAGTTGCATTGATTATTGAACGCTCGGACCCAACCTTGATTTGACATTTCTAATGGAGTTCATCTTCAAACAATGTTGCATCTCACTTGATTTACAAACCTATATTTATTCAAAACATTGATAGAAGGCACCATTTTCTGCTTGGATAAAAGAATTTTGTAGGATGTTAAAATATGAGATGTATGCTTCTACCACTTTCCCTTTACTAATGTCCTAAATTCCCTCTGCAAGGTTTCTAACATTTTTCTTATCCACTCATTTTCCTGTAGGACTATTCTTATTAATGACATGGATATTATATTAGAAACACATGCATAGATCAATTTTACTTCTCTTCTTCCATCCCATATTGATCGAGGAAATAAAATAAGGATGGAACCATCTCTCTGTCTCCATAAAAATTTCTTCCACAAACACCACCTTAGAAAATCAATGTTTCATCCATATATGCAATCATGCCTATCCTTATTAGTGCATTGAATACAACCATGTGTGTATGGTCTATTGGCATATGTGCCTTTCAAAAATATTCCTTTAATAATATAGCAATACAAAGGGTAGTGGATATTTCTTAGGATTTTATTTTTTTAAATGTGGAGAGAATCTTGTCACTTGTTTTAACAAGATTTCTGATGTGTTATATGGGAATATTGAAAGTGGAAATATTTAGACCATCTCCAATATTAGAATAAGAAATCCAAAAGCATGTTACAACAATCTTAAAAACCATAGGGAAATTTTCTTGCAAACAACCTCAACTTGATCTCCTTTGAATGTCATAGATGATACCATACATTTGTAACCCTTTCACTTCATTTAAAGCAAACCAATACATGAAATACATGTCCATTCTTCTATTAACATAATTGGGATTGTTATTTCGAGTTCTCCATGCTAAACTATCTATAAGCATGACCAAACTGAATTAGTGAATATAACACTAAAAGTAAAGGATGTGTATGGATAAATAATTTCTATCACCTTGTGGGGTCAATATTTAAATTCACTTAGTGAAGAAATTACGGCTATTTTTGTATTCGAAGGTCCCGAGTGCTAGTGCTGAAAAAAGTATGTAACTTTAATTTTAATTGAACATTTCTAGATATTATATCCAATATAAAATCATTTATCAAACCTATAATTATAAAAAAATAACTTCAAGAATGGGTTGCTTCGGATGGTTACTATATTTCAATGTCGTCATCGAAAAAAAAATATAGGCCATCTAGGGAACTTGTCATCATCTACAACAGTATCTCAAGTCCTACAAATGGTAAACATAGAAAGGAATGAATGTGATACACAAATATTAGTAATCATAGACATTACATCGGATAATGTTTTTACATGGATTTGCCTCTCATAAAAGGACACAAGAAATGTAAAAATAAAGTGTATGTATTGGAAAATGATGCATGGTTTTGTGCGAAATGTAATGCAAGTGTTGAACAATGTGATTATAGGTATGCCCTTCAAATGAATTTGAAGGAAAACATAGAGAAACTGAAGTCCATAAAAACATTCAATAAAGCTGAAGAAAAATAATGGGCGTCTTTGTTGAAGACTTGTAGTTTATAAGCATCCATGATATCATGACAGACTAAAATCATAGACCACATTATAGGCCACAAATTTAAATTCACTCTTTCCTTCAAAATAGAAACCTACCATCGAAAAAAATTGAAATATGTCATTATTAACTAAAAAAATTAGAAACTACACATTGTGCTCACTAACTTATTTTATTTCAAAATTAAAATAGCTTTCCTTTGACTTGCTTTTCCTAATCTTTCCTCTTCTTTGATTTTGTATTTAAGGGTCCTTATATATGGTTCAAATAAAATAATTTAAATACTTACATATACATTTTAGCATTGTTGTTGTAGTTTTTATTGAAGTTCAATCAATATATATTCATGTCACTTATATGCCATTTTTCTTAAACATGATATACCTGTAACTTCTACTTCAACTATCTAAACATGTTGCTAAGTTTCTTCTTAATAATTTCTTTAACATATTTTATATTTTCACTTTATTTTTTTCTCATGTACTTTCTTGGTTATATTGGAAGCATAATTTTTTTTATACTCACTTTTTCCATATAATGAACAACAAGACTAAAAATAATCACATGTCTATCAAAGAATACAAATGTCATTCTTTTTTATTGCTATATACATTACTAGATAAAATATTTTTTCTTATGCTACTTCAAAATTTGTTTTCTTTTGGAGAAAATTATGGTGTGCATCATTTTAGGGAAAGTGCATGGAAATAGGGGGCCAAAATGGGGTCTTAAGTGGACACTTTTTTTTGAAAAATAAAAATCTTCAACTTCTACGAGTTATTTGAAATAGTTACACTCAAAATTGGAAGATGTTATAAGAACATGAATCATAGCATTTTGAGTCTAGTTTCTAAGCTACTAATTTTTTTGAAAATGGTTAAGTATAAGTGGGTTAAAGATATAAAATACCAATAGGTGCTCTTATTTTTGTTAAAATACATAAGAGATAGTTGGTCATGCCCCCAATTTTTAGCACTACATAGTATTTTAAAAACCCTTTGGTAGAAACATAGATAGGAGAATATAGTTTGTGATAGATTTTTATAGAATTTTTTAGTGAGTATTTAATTTTTATGATTTTTTAAGTCAAAATATTTTAAATTTTAAAAAAGGGATAGTCGGCCCTACCTCCCTTAACTACCTCAAACAAATCAAAAATTAGATTTTTATTTAATATCTGTACAATTAGTCCTAATTTGTGATTTGTATAATTTTTATTCACTTTGGAAGTGTGAACCAAAAGATAAGAATATACAATCCCTAACAATAGAGGTATTAAATACATAGTTTGAAATAATTATAAATGGAAACCTTAGAATAATCAGAAAATATAAATAGTAAATATTTAGAAAAAGGATGATTTCTTGACATTATAGGAAATTTTTAAAGAAATATAGATTTTTGTAGGATTTAGCATGGTCAAAGGTGTTTTCTGCATATTTTATCAAAAACATGCAAGTTAGTCTATTGCTACAGGTCCAAGGCATAGGTTCATGAAACAAAAGTAATTCTAATCTTGTTAAATCATGGGTCAGAGGAATAATTATAGGGAATGCGAGTGCGTTGTAACACGGGACTATTATAATTTGAGGGCATTTTAACGCGCTCCGTTTCTTAAAGTATAGGCATTATATATGTTTATGAAAGGATTTTATTTACAAAAATAAATGTTTAAGTATAATAAATACTAAAATTAGGGTAGTATAAGATATTTATTTTAGTAAATATAAGAAATTAGGATCACTCCTCACCTTATGAAACTAGGAGATGGTTTTTTATAATTTATTTCTTAGTACATAGGTAATTTTCAGGATTTAAGAATTCATCCTAAAGTTTTTAACGTTTAAATTACTCAATTGATGTCTCTATGTTGGCGATGAATATATCCATTATTTAGGTTTTTGGGCCTTTTGGATTATTTACTAACATTTGTAGTAGTGTTAGATGTGTCAAAATTAGATTTCACAAACCTCACAATTATCAAAGGAAACCATAGCTTCTCAAATATATGTACTCATAAAATTCCTTATAATACATAACAAATCAAAACACATGTTTTGGCCATAGTTTCATTGGTGGTGTCATTGATGTCAAGTTGTGTCAATGGAAAATGGTGTCCAGAGGGCATACCGGTTAGCATGATTTGTCAATCATCAAGAAGTATGAAGGTTGATTAGTAGTTCCCTATTTTTTTGTGAATAAGTGTTGCATTGGTGAAGTGACATTTCGGAATAAAAAGGGAAGCTTAATTATTTTCAAGTACTTTATTACATCTTCAATCCTTATAGATAAATGGATATCTTTGACATGTATAGGATTCACGTATCTTTCCAATGCCTATATTTTTTCCTTTTAACTCCTTATAGAGATCCTAGAAACTTCCAAAGAAGTAAAGTTTCACCATTAGAGTGTTTGTTCCCTACACATGTAGAAAACCTACTATTGAGAAGATAGTCCTTGAATGATAAAACCTTTCCTAAATCTTCCTAAATTACCTTCAACACTTCTAATATTCCCCAAAATCACCTCTTGATGCTTAAGATATTTCCTAAACTCTACCAGAGGGTGTTTTATTAGCTCTAGAATGGCCAAAATAACTAGCATGGAATTTGAAAATTTTGAAGAATGACAATTAATCCCTAAATTGAAAACAAGGCTTCTTGAATTCAATGTGAAATCTTCCTCCGGTGATGCATGAGCATCTTGTTAATAATACATTTTGGATTTCTTAGGTGATTATGAGTGTCTTGAATCCATGTGATATGGTCATAGCTTGTACTAGTCCATTTGGACTCCATAGGAAAGAATAGGAAAGTCCCCTCCAAGTGTATAATTCTAATATTTGAACTATCCTTAGGTATGTTATAGGCTTAGGTGTTAAGTTGCACGCAGTTCTCTCGGATCGAGACATCAAATTTGGAGGTTAGAGACTATTTAGCAAATCATTTTCATGTGTGAATATATTTTGTTGGATTTTCTTCTTATCTATATTGGTGTTCAAGGCTTCATGGAACCCTCACAGTCTCTAAGGAATTGAAAATAGAGAGAAAGACTTAGTTAGACCATATTATACCATGTTTTAGAATTTTAGTAGTATGTATCATAAACGTAATGATTCAATGGAATCATTGACTATATTTTAGGGCATTGATCACGTGGACTTGGTGTTCCAAAATTCAAGAAAAGGTAATAATCCATCGAAGAAAGATTAAATAAATTAAAATTGTGTTTACAATCCTAAGCGTGTATGCCTAGTCTTAACGGCCTATAGTAGAATATTCTTTGTAAAATTTAATAATTATGAATTTTATAGAGTCGTTGATAAGTGTGTAGGAAGATAATAAGAAGACAAACAGTATCAAAATCCATAGTACATATTGGAATAAGAATAAAATAAAAGGAATGTGAAAATATAGTTTAGCGCTATTGATGCCTAGTTTGGAGGCTAGGAAGGATGTAATTTTAGAAATTAGTATTTATTTCATGTGTTTGAATTTGGTGGAGTAACTGAAAAGTTAGAGGATGGCCTAAAAGCATTAATGACTCATAAAATTATGGCATAAGGATAGAGTATTCAGTGGTTAGTAGGTAAAGGAAGCAATGTACAATCATGAGTATTTAGTGATTGTTGATACCAATGTTAAGAAATATTTGTCTTAGGAAATAAACTCATAAGGAATTTTTATCTATAATTCATGGAGTGGTTTTATAATTTTTTGAATCCTTAAGTAACAGGTGAAAATACTTATATAAATTTAATTAATAATTCCTTAATTTATCATCCTACAAAGTGCCATGAGGAGGTCTAGAGAGATTAAGGTTTTGTATGAAAAGCCTTAAATGAAAGAGGAAGAGTTGAGTGATTTGCATTAGTGATTAGGAGAGGGGTAAGCACATTGAGATGAGTGAAAATAATATTGAGTAAAATTCAAGGTGAAGGTGAAAAATAGAGTTGAGAATATTGTTTAGAGCTTGAGAAAACAAGGAGTCTTAAAAATCCAAAATTGAAAATATAGCAAGATGATGGATAAATGAGTAATGGAGCATTGAGGTGTGATTGAGTAAGGTGTATGGGTGTGTTGAAATGTGGGTGAAAGGTTTAAAGGTGGATGCAAAGAAGACTCTAATATCATTGCAGAGATCACCCTTTTTATCAATTTTATCCACTTGGAATTATAACTTGAAGGTTAATCACATGTTTCCAACCTCTATACTGTACTAATATCATTACCAAGCACTATTTAAGTGTTTATAAAACATATTTGGAGGTATGTATTACTTGATAGTATGAGATGATTCATAGCATCACCTTGGTAGCCTTAGATCGAAATCAATTGCTCCCATAATGTAAAGTATTATTCAATATTTTTAGTGCCTACTTGTTTTCCTCCCAACTTGTTACAAATCTTTTGGAATCAACTGAAGAAGTCAAGGTTTACAATTTGTTTTTTCATTCTTTGCAATTGAAAACCCGTTGTTGAAGAGACTATCCCTAAATGATCTAAAATTTCCTAAATATTCATAAACTACTTCCAAAACCTTCAAGTATGAAAAATACCACATTTGGAAATCTAAGACCTTTTCATAACCCTCCTCGATGATGTAAACAAGCTCCAAAAGGGCCAAAATTGGCTCGTCTAGGCTTGTAAGAGAATTAATCATTTACTACACTTCAATGAATGAAATAATGGACCTTAATACACCTTTTTGAAAAATTATAAATGTTCACTAAATGAAATAGGAATAACTTTAAGGAAAAGTTAATCATCACATAGAAGCAGAGTTGGCTCGAAGAGGGATTCAAGAAGAGTTGGGAGTAAGATTTCACATTATGGATTTTTTTCATGGTTTGAGTTTTGCATTTTTGGGTTAGTCAATTCACATGAAAACATCTCCATATTAAGATCACCCTCTTACCCTTTCAGGCTTAAAAATTCTCTTTTAATGGAATCAAATTTCTAATGGAAATGAACTTCATTCTCATATCCCTCTCATGAGAATAGGTGACTTCTTGATCCTTCACACATGATGGTCATGGATGCCTTAGTATCTGACTAGCTCATTTGATTTGTTTTTTAAAGATATTTGGACACAATGGTAGAGTTAGGATATGATGATCATTAATTCACTCCTTGAGCCTCACTTTTCACCTTTGAACATGATGATCTCTTCTTAATCTCATAATTCACCTCCCTACCCAAGATGTCACTTGAGTGGAAGCATGCTTATGATGTTTGGACACCCTCTTTCTCAATTTATCCTCATGGAGATAGTTTTAATCCTAGTGATAGAAGGATTGGTCCCTAAATAAAAATTGAAAGATTTTTTTATAATTAATTCCATTTTCGACCACCACACTATATTGAAACAATGTAAATTCCACATCCCTAACTTGAAAACCTGTGAGTTATGTAGCCTGTTGCATTGGTGGTTATTTTAATTGATGTCACATGTAATTTACGGCAAAGGAAGAGTACAATAGTATGCATGTCGGTGGTATTCAATGGTGCTCAATGGTTCAAGTTGATTTTAGGTAGCTTCAGGCATGATTCAAGTTGGTTTCAAGGTGTTATAAGCTCAAATTGACAGGTGGTTAGTTTCTAAAAGAAAATTACAGGTTGGATTTCTAGTTTTAGATGGTCTAAACATCAGAAATGATATTTCAAACATGATAAAGAGGTCTCATAGTGAGTATCAGGTCATCTTGTTGAAGTTGGTGTCTGGTGCCTAATGAGGTGTGAGAAGTTGGTTCGAGGTAATTTCAAGGTTATGTGATCATGTGAAAATCCTATGAATAGTTTCTATAACATGTGTGATAAAAAAAATACTTAGTTTAGCTCCTAGAGTAAAAATTCAAAAGTGCACTGAAAGTGGATTTGAGAACTGATAGTGTAGGCTGAGGAAAATGAGATGGAATAGAATATTACAAGAATATTTATGGAAAACTGCATTAAGTATCATTTGTTAGGGTGAGTAGTTGTGCTCTAGGAAAAATTTGTCAAGTTCTGAGAAGGTATGTGAAAATTATGCTAGTTTTTCTATAACATGCTTTCTGGAAATTACATAAAACTCAAGAAAAATATAGTGCATCATTCCAATAAATCATAGAAGTATTTTTTTAGATATATCCTATCCTTAGATGGTGTAAAAGTTTTTAATTAATTTGGAAAAGTATCAAAGAAAATATGATCACTTTTCGGCACTATTTTTTTGACTTCCAAGAACCTCCTTGAACCAACAAAGGAAAAATTGGTTTGTTTTGCTTCAATTCTTGTGATTCATATATTATATCATGCTTAAGTACTATTTAATGTTGACACCATTATTGAAAAATTTTACACTATCTAGGCACAATAATAAGACAAGACAAACATATAGGTCATGATTAGATCAAAGGTTGAGGTTGAAATGAAAGGTTATAAATTTCTATGAGTTCATGAAAATAGTTTGAGTTCATAGTGGTCCAAATATAAAAATTATTGATTAATTATTCCTTCTCTCAAAGTGTGTCCTTTTTGCTCCATCTCTCACATGTTATAGCCTAAGAGGTTAGATTTCATTTTCAAAGGCATTCTTGTTATTCTCGGAGAGAATCTAAAAAGAGGTGTTGACTATCAATTTCTCTTTCATGTACTCAACATGGGTTGGGCATTACACAGTTCATATGAATTTGGTAAAACTCCTTGTTGATTTTGTGTGAACTATAGGTTATATTACAAACCTAGATTGACACTATAATGTGATTGTTTGAAGTAGGTTATGTACATTTGATCACTGAGAGAATGTTTAAATTGGTTAAGTAATCCCCTAAACTCATCTAGAAATTTCTTCCTATATCTAAAATCTAAATTTTCTTGACACATAAAACATATGCGTGGCTTGAATAACATTTTCCTCTGTTCTTATAAGATCTCGGATGTAAATTGGAAGATTTTAGACAAGGTAAATTATTGTAGAAGGTGGATAATCATCTCATGAAGACTTAACAACTTAAATTTCTAATTTCTCATCAAATTTGAGAGAGATAGGAGTTTATAAAGCATCTTGTGTAATCAAAGTGGTTCAAACCCTTTTTCTATGGTTTCAAAGACCATTTTGATCAAATCAAACAATATGTCTAACCGAAAAATTGAAATATTTGGTATAAACATTTATCTCTCTTATACATTTTATTTGTAAAAATAAGTTTCCAGTTTTATCAAGTAGGTTTGGATAATTGAATGGCAAAAATACGTATTTTTTCGAGCACAATCAGTTCTTGAAAGAAAATCCATTTTTTCAACAATTTTCCACAACCAAGCATGCAATCAAGATCCATTTCCTATTGAATCATGTTTGAAATGGGTAATATGAATTATGAATATCATTATCTTCATTTAAATAAGGTGGTTTCATTTAAATTCAAGAAATTGTTTTCTTATAGTGGTATATGACTTCTTTCAACTATGGAGAAGGTGAAATGGAAATCTTTAAGTGAAATTTGTTTGGTGTTTTTTTTTGTGACTATCTAGTGAGTGTTTTTGATCTCATAAAATGATCAAGGATGCATGAATGCCTAGAGGCTAAAATTTGAATGCATTAAAACTCCGATCTCAGTCTTTAAATCATGAAGATGTCAAATTGTGTTAAGTGTTTGCATACTCTATGAAGGTATAAAATGGTGAAACTCATTAACTAAAAAGTGTGTGACTCTTGGAGAATATCAAGAGATAGACCTATTGTAGAACTAATATGCTTTATCCTTTCCTTGGTAGAAGAAGATGAGAAGACATTTTTTCTTTTAAAGTAAAAGTAAAGTATCAAAAGTCCAAAACACCTCAAATGAAAGAAGTTTAAGATTCATGTCTATGCTCTTGGTGTTTTGGGTTAAATTACCTCAAATAAAATAAGTTGAAAAGGTGGGAAATATGAAGTTGTCTTAAAATCGTTACTTAACAAAATAGTGTGGGGAAGTGAAGTAATGAGATATAGTGAAAGTATTTTTGTTAATACATAGTGAGAGATATAGAAGACAAACGTAATAAGATACAAAAAGACTAAAAAAAGAGATAAAGCTTTTCATATAATGGATTTGTTGATGATATAAGCGATGAAGTAAGTAGAGGATGATAAATGTGTGTGATAATGAGTAGAAGTGTGAAATATCTTAATGATATAATTTGAAAGTGAAGGTGTTAGTGAAATTAACAAAGAAAGAGATTTGAGAAAGCATATTCACAAAACATAGAAGCTTTGACAAGTAGGTAAAGAGGTTGGAGAAAAATAATAAAGGAAGTTGATTGGAGTACAAACACAAATATAGAGAAAGCTCAAAAATAGATACAAAGAAGTTTTAAAACAAAACCCTAGAAGCTTCTAAACAATAATGTTGTAAAATAGAGATCAAAAGAAATTTAAGAGAGAAAAATAGAGGATTTTGAAGTCATATATATTATGTGATAAAAGAGATAAAAGGTACAGAGATTCTAGTAGGAATAATTTTTCAAATTTGAAGATCAAACTATTCGTTTAATCTTACAATTCATGAAGAACACGTGAATACATCAATTGACAAGATAACAAAGGTGAAGTATTTACGAAACTACAAGTACTTTTGAAGGATATGTTGTTAATTTAGGATCACTATCTAATATGTTATCATCCAAATTGAAGGGTGGTCAGATTTCTTTGACCTTACTAAGTTGTAGCTCAAACTAATAAGGAAGTGGGTGTTTTCTAAAAAAAAATTGGTTGGCATACATTCAAGTTGTTTCTTGACTTGAAGTTATAGCTTCATTAGTTGATTTGTAGCTCAAAATTTTTGTAACCTCTTGGCCTATAGTGTAGTGGTTCAATGGGTTTTCTCCTAAATTGGGTTTCCCACTTAAAAATTCTTGTCTCCTATGTGTGTGATTGTTATTTATCTTTTGATTTACATTTCTGATCAAATGAATAATTTTATTGGTTTTGTATTATGTTAGAATGGAAAATTGATTCACCCCCTCTCGGTGTTCCATTTTTCTAACAATTGGTGTTATAGCAAGCCCTAGTGTAATGAGACTAACAACTCAAAGGAGATCTAGATAATTCAACTATGGAAATCAATCAATCAACTAGTGGTATTTATACCTCTGAAGCACCCTTGTTAAATGAATCAAAATATGCCTTCGAAGTGTCGAATGGAAACCTATCTAATGTAAATTGGATTTGACATATGTAAGTGATATTATTGTGGCTACACTATTTCCACAACACCCCCTACAAATTCAATAGGAAAGAAAGAAAGTGAGAAAATTCTAATGATATGAATGTAATCATATGGGGGTTAGTATAGAATGAGTTTATAAATGTTATTTGGTACACTACAACTAAATAAATGTCAGACAAGATTAAGAAAATTTTATGAAGGATATAAAGATAGATGATGAAAAAAGAGAGGCTGTGTTTTGAGGAAGCTCAAGATAGGTTTAGGAAAGTATAAATGTAAGATCACGTTTAAGTGTTTCAGTTGTGTCCAAGTTAGTTATTTTTCTTCTTATTTTCCAAATAAAAATAAGGGAAGTTAATATGATGAGTAATCCTCTCAAAAAGAGAAGAAGAGATTCAAGAAGAAAAGTGGGAAAAAGAAATACTTCAAAAACAAGAAAAAAATCTACACGAGAACAAGGTTCATGCTCCTTCTAGTCAGTGGATTCTAGGAGATCTGAAAATGATGATGAAGGTATGCAATATGATACTTTTTTATAGCTATATAAGTGTCTAGTATGAGAAATTCTAAAGGAAAAATTCAGACCCAATATGAAAGTTCAAATGAAGAAGAAGTAAAAGTAGATCTTGAGGCTGAATTAATAAGTTCTCTAGAAGAGATAAAACATCAAAGAAAGAGAAATAAAAAAATTGAAACTCATGGTAAAGGAGTATGAAGGAAAGATCATCCTTCTTGAGAAAAATCAGAAAAAGGAAGCTCAAGAGCATGAAGAAATGGTTAAAGAATTTGAATCACAAGTCAAACAAATTGAAGAGGCCTTTAAGATCAAGGAGGAAGAATATTTTAAGATCAAAATAGAAATGGAAGTGCTAAAAACTTAGTTGGCTTAGTCATCTATAAAATTGAAGGTCTACCACAATTTTGAAAAGAGAACAACTGATTTGAGTGATCTCGTAAGAAAGAAAAAATATGCCAATGAAAAACTTGTTTGGGATTATAAAAAATAAGTAAGATGACAAATCAGCAAGCAATAAGGTTACCAAGAAAATCCAAGATCTCCTCAAAGTTAAGAAAGTTGATTTCAAGAGGAAATATTATCTAGGAAGACACTATGCCATGATGTATGCGCACTCATTTTACGGATATTTTTTAAATGTATTGAATTTTTTCACATAGTTACAAAATTTAGGAGGCATTTGAATGGTCATGGTAGAGGCATATGGAATTTTTCCATGCAAGGAAAAAATATGAACTGATTTGTCATAATTATCAAAAGTATGGGCATATCACCAAATTTTTTTATGAAAGACCTCCATACGAGAACATGAATGTCTACAAAGAAAAATAAGATCCTATAGGCACTAAACAACAAGGATTGATAGAAAAAATAGCCTTTCATTCTCAGAGTAAAGATATTGAGTTGTATATTGATAGTCGGTGTTCTAGCCATATGACAGGAAATAAGATAAAATTCATATCCTTAGAATAAAATGCATCTGACATAGTGAGATTTGGGGACAATACATCAAAAAATATTATTGGAAAAGGTAAGTTAAGTCTTGATAATTGAAAAACCATTACTGAAAATTTATTTTATGTTGAAGGATTAAAACACAATCTCTTGAGTGTTAGTCAAATGTGCAAGAAAGGATTCACTATTGTATTTAATGATAAAGGTTGTGACATGAGAAAAGAGAAAGTAGGAAAGGTGGTAGGAAAATAAAAGATAACTAAAAATAACATTTATGTTCTCAAGGAAGTAAAAAGATAAATGTTTCATGAGTAAAGTAAATGAGAGTGGATTTGGCACAGTAAAATTGGGACATCTTGTTGGGGTTAGCACACCAGTTGTATAGATAATATATTAGATCTAAGCATACATGCAAATAAAATCAGATATTCTACCAGAAGAAATATACAAAAAAAGAGACATAAATCAACACTAGATTTAACATGATTCACCGGTGTGGGCTACGTCCACCATGAAACAAGCCAATATATTATCCAAAGCTTTGAAAACTTATAAAATGAATATTTATAATCTTCCACACCTCTCGATGTTCAAGTACTTTATTTCTTCAAGATTTTACTTCATCACCAAGAATTCTATCTTTCACCAACTTTTTAAAGTCTTTTCTAATTCTTGTTAATCATCCACACTTCTAAACCCTAGCTTTTATGCTTATATAGTCATTTATGGACTTAGGGAACTTAGTCATGCAATTACAATCAATAGATATACTTTAATACTTAAAATATATCCAATTTCGAGACTTAATTAAAACATCCTTGTATGCAGTAATCGATGTTGGTTCCTCGCTTTCCGATCGATACCGATCCTAAGTGACCGATGTTGGTTACCCCCTTACCAATGATGGTTACTATATTTTCCAAAGAGTTTCCGTTACATGCTAAACTGAAGTAATTTATCTCCACAAATCAACAATCTCCCACTCGAGATTAGTTATCGCACCATACATGTACAACATCATATTTGGATCCTCCTTAGCTTGGTTTCTTCCTCTTCAACTCTCAAACTCAAAGACCAACAAAATTGGATTGTAGCTCTAACTTCTCCTTTGTTGATGGCTTCATTAGCATATCCACAGGATGTTTTCTCATATGAATATTTTCTAGATTCAGCTGTCCATCCTCCAATACCTTTCATATGAAGTGATACCACAACTGAATGTGTTTCATTCTCGAATGAAATGGTGAGTTATTTTCCAAATGAATTACACTCTGATTATCACTAAACAGTTTACAATTACTTTTCTCCTTTTCCAACTCTTCCATAAACTTACTCATCCATATCATCTCCTTGCTAGCCTCTGTAGTTGCAACATACTCTACCTTTATAGTAGAAAAAGCCACAACCTTCTGCTATCTTGAAATCTAGCTAACTATCATTCCACCTACTATGAAAATATATCCAGTAGTGCTTATTCTACCATCCAGATCTCCATCCATATGCAAATAAACATATCCACATAATGAAATATTTGATCCCCCACATCATAACTACATGCTAAACTTTCCTTTCAAATACCTGAGTATCCATTGGACTACTTTCCAATGCTCTTTACCTATATTGTCCATATATCTACTCATAACTCCCATTTCTTGTGAAATGTCTGGTCTGGTACAAACCATAGCATACATGAAACTCCCAATCGCTGAAGCATATGGCACTCGTGTCATGTATTTGACCTCTTCATGCGATGATGGACACTTATGCTTACTCAATTTGAATGTTTAGCCATAGGTGTGCTAATAGGTTTATCATTTTGCATGTTAAACCTTTCTAACACCTTGTAGATATAATCCTCCTAAGATAAATACAATTTCTATTTTTTCATGTCTATGTGTATTTGCATGCCAAGGGTTCTTTTTGCAGCTCCTAAATCCTTCATAGAAAATGTGTGACCTAGCTTTCTCTTAAGTTCACCAATGTCCTACATACTAGATCCCGCAATAAGCATATCATCCACTTACAATAACAAAATAACATAGCTCTCATTTTCAAGCTTCTTGAAATAAACATAATGGTCGATTCACATCTTCAATAACCATGCTCTTGCAAAAATTATCAAGCCTCATGTACCATTTCCTTGGAGCTTTCTTGAGCCCATATAGACTCTTTTTCAACCTGCACACTAATTTCTCCTTACCCTTGACTTCATACCTAAGTGGGTGCTACATATAAATCTCATCATCCAAATCACTATGAAGGAAAGTCGTCTTCACATCTAGTTGCTCTAAATGCATGTCTTCTACTACAACTAAGCTCAATACAATACAAATAGAAGTCATCTTAACAATATGAGAAAATATATCACCAAAGTCAATACCTAATTTTTGTGGATATCCCTTTAATACAAGCCTTTCTTTGTACCTTTTCTATCCACCCTATTCTTCCTTGATCATGTAAACCCACTTGTTCTACAATGTTCTCTTACCGGCTAGAAACTTGACCAAATCCATCTCCTCATTCATGTCATACTCCCCCTTTGGATCTCGAGTCTTATCTGAAATTTCTTCTTCAAAGCTCTACGATTCAAAATAGGAAGTTGTAAATCTTTACGGAGGTTTACTTACCCTTTGTGACCTTCTCATAAGAGTTTGGAGTACCGAAGGCTCAATCTAGACCTCCTAGAAATTCCTATCCAAATCGACAAAGTGACCACCTCCGATCACCTCTAATTGACACTAGTTCTACTAACTCGATGTTGGTTTAGATATTCTATAACAAATACAGTTTATCCGACCGATGCCGGTCGGGGTCAACCGACACACAGTTATTGTGTAACCCCGTTGGTAATTCTTTTAAATCGATACTTTTTCTCCTTCACAAACTTCTCAACCGGTTCATCCTTGGGTACCAAAATTTGATCCTTATACATTCTCTTTTCATTATATTCAACATCATGACTCCTAATAATTTTATAATTCTCTAAATTCCAAAAATAGATACTGAAATCACTAGATCCATAACCATTGAAAGTGCATCTCTTTCATTTTACATGTAACTTTTTCTATTTTCCTTCTCAACATGCACAAAAGCTTCGAACCAAAAAAATTAAGAAAATAAAGATCTACCTCTTTTCGGTCCAAGATTTCTCTAGTATTCCTCCATCTAGTGAACTTGAAGGGCCATGAGTTAATCAAATAAACCATTGTATCAATTGCTTCTTCCAAAATAAATATAAGGAAATTCTATAATGTATCCTCATACTTCTAGAACGCGTTCCATGATTTTCATATTCATTCTTTCGCAACACCATTCTCCCCGTGGTCTTCTTGGAACCATTCTACATTAATCATTGAAAGCCTTGCTACATTATGCACCACCATTTTCAGATCTAAGTCACTTTAACTTATAATTTGATTCATTCTCAACAAGGGCTTTCCATCTTTTAAAAGTCTCAAAAATATCAGATTTATGTTTAATATAATAAACCCTATACCTTTCTTGTAGCATCATCAATGAAAGTAACTTAATAGTTAGATCCTCCATGAGAAACTACCTAAGTTGGTCCCCACACATCCGAGTGTAAAAGATCCAATTTCTACTCCTTCTTAGTTGCCCCAACATTGAGAAATGTCAGTCTCTTTTTCTTTCCAAAGATACAATGCTCGTAGAAATCAAGATCTAAATCTTTCAAATATGGTAACTTACCCTTTGCCTTTAATATCTACATTCCTTTTTGACTCATATGACCCAACCGGTTATGCCACATGCATGCATCTGAATCTGAAGTAGATAATGCAGAAAATGAATCAGTAATATAGGTAGATTTATATGACATTCCTACCTTCTTACCTCTTTCCACAAAAAAAGCAACCCTTGGTGACTTTCTAAGAGTCTCTGTAAAAGTAACCATGTAACCAGATTCACCTAGTTGCCCTGCAGAAATAATATTACTCCCGAGGCATGACACATGTCTCACATCTTTCAATACCCATTTATTTCCATTCTGCAATTTTAGATGAACTTCCCCTTTACTAGTAATACTACAAGGTTCATCATCAACCAAATAAACATACCCAAAATTTCCCTTGACATAATTTATGAAATAACCCTTATTAGAGGTTGCATGGAAAGAATATCCTAAATCTAAAACCCATGATTCAATTCTATTATCTAAAGAAAGAATAATAGCATTTTGTAGTACCCTTGATGTAGCAAGATTTTCTTCTTTACCTTTTTCTGGTTTCTCGTTCTCTTTATTCTTTAATCAACAATATTTCTTTACATGTCCTTTCTTTCAACATTTCCAATGAGAAATTCCCTTACTTCTGGATTTAGATCTGCTATCCATTAACTTTTATTTCCCATTACTCTTACTCTTGGATCTCTCCTTCCGGCTGCCCTCGATTTCTACATTCAAAGCATTTCTAGATGATGATTCCTTTGTACTCTTCCTATGAATTTCTTCATTCAAGATTATACTAACCACATCATCAAAATTCAAAATATTATCAGTAGATGTTGTATTATTAATAGTCATTACCAAGTTATCCCACCATCGGAAAAGAACATAGGAGTAAAATTTCTCTTACTTCATCATCAAATGGTATCAGAATCGATTTTAACCGATTTTTAATATATCGAAATCATTAAAATGACTAGATGTAGATCCGCTTTTATGCATCTTAGAAAATAAATAGTTTCTTCATCAAACAAACTTTATTTGAAGCACTAGGTTTTTCATATAAATTAGCAAGAGATTTCATTAACTCTACTTGTAGAAGCCTCTTTTGTAAGATTGGAAACCACGGATATTACTAGGTTTAATCTTATAGATCCCAAAGCCTTTCTATCAAGAATCTTCCATTCTTCACCAGTCATCTTTATAGGTCTAGACTTCTCATCCAACGGTAAATACAAATCTCTTTGATACAGATAATCCTAAATCTACATCTTCCATGATTGATAATTTTTTCCATCAAATTTCTCTACCTTGTATTTGTTTTCTTCTGCCATTTTTGTAGCTCCCACTCAATCAGAAAATCCTCTATGAGTAAATTTGTCAAAACACAAAACCCTCAAACAAATCTCTGCTATCGATTGTTGGGGTTTAGCACACCGGTTGTACAGATAATATATCATATCTAAGCATACATGAAAATAAAAGAGGATATTCTACCGGAAGAAATATACAAATCAAGAGACATAAATCAACAACAAATTTAATGCGGTTTACCCAAAGTGTGGGCTACGTGCATTAAGAAATAAGATAATCTAAATTATCCAAATCTTTGAAAAGATATACAATGAAGATTTACAATATTCCACATCTCTCAGATGTTCAATACTTTCTTTCTTCAATATTTTGCTTCATCACCAAGAATTCTATCTCTCACCAACTTTTGTAAGTCCTTTCTAATTCTTGTTAATCATATACACTTCTAAACCCTATATTTTATGCTTATATAGTCATTTATAGACTTAAGGAACTTAGCCATGTAATTACAATCAATAGATATATTTTAATGGTAAAAATAGATCTAATATTTGAGACTTAATTAAAAAATCCTCACACAAGTAACCAATGTTGATTAGCCCTAATCGATGTTGGTTCCTCCTTTTCTTGACCAATATCGGCTACCCCCTAACTGATGATGGTTACTGTATTTTCTAGCAAGTTTCCATTACATGCTAGACTAAAGTAATTGAGCTCCATAACTCAACACATCTAAATTTTGACAATATTGTAAAAATCAGTTTTATGGGGTGTGTTAGAAACATGCCTAAGATCAGAAAACTAGTTGATAAACTTTATAAAACATGCCTCCATGGGAAACAAACAAAGAGAAGTTTCAAAAGAAAGGAGGATTCCAAAAATTGCCTTTCCAATTGATTCATACAGACCTTGTGGGAAAAATTACAACTAAAAGTATATAGGGGATAAATATTTTATGTTGTTGATTGATGATTTCAGCATGATGACATGGGTTGCATTTCTCAAGGAAAAGTCAGAGGAACTAGAAATATTCAAGAATTTTAAAGTTGTAGTTGAAAATTAAAATAATGGAAAAATAAAGAGCTTGATGTTTGACAAAGGAGGTGATTTTTAGTCAGCTGAATTTGATGATTTTTGTGAGACTCATGGAATAAGAAGACAATTTTCATCTACAATAACACCTCAAAAAAATGGGTTGGTTGAAAATAACAAAACGGTGCAAGAAATGGCTAGAACTATGCTAAATGAGGCAAAATTACCTGATGGATACTAAAGAGAAGAAGTAGGTACAACAATATACATATTAAATAGAGCTCAAATTAGAGTAAACAACAAGAAGACACCATATGAGCTATGGAAAGGTAGGCTTGCAAGTGTAAAACACATCAAAGTATTTGGAAGCAAGTGTTACATCAAGAGGGATGATGAAAATCAAGGTAAGTTTGACTCAAGATGTGATGAAGGTATCTTTTTAGGATACTCAACTATTAGTTCAACTTATATGTGCTATAATAAGATTCAAAACAAGATAATTGAAAGAAAAAACATTATATTTGATGAATCATGCTCAAAGAAGGTGAAAAGTTAGCCTAAAGAAACTCCACAAGATACTACAAATCAGAATGCTAAACAAATTTTACAAGTTGAACATGAAGAAGAGAGTGAAGAAGATGAAATACCTAACACCAAATCACCTTCAAGCCAAGTCAAAAGAGATCATACTTCAAGTAAAGTCATAGAAAACAAAGAAGAAGGTGTTCAAATAAGAAGGAGAATAAAAATATTCAAAATCAAGAAGATATGGCTCTTTTATCTAAGATAGAACCAAAGAATGTAATGGAGGCAAGTAAGGATCAACATTGGATAAAATAAATGAATGAAGAGCTTTATAAAATTGATAAAATTGAAACATTAGAGATAGCACCTAGGAAAAAGACAAGAATATTAGTGGAACCAAGTGGGTTATCAGTAAAAAGGTTATGTAACAAGAAATAAAGAAATGTTGGTTGGTAAAGGCTATGCACATGTTAAATGACTAGAGTTTGATGGAATTTTTCTCTTGTGGCTAGGATGGAAGCCACCAGGATTTTATTATCATATGCAGCTCATAAAGGATTCAAAGTATATCAAATGGATGTGAAGTCATCCTTTCTCAATGGGCACCTAAATGAAGAGGTTTATATTGAGCAACCATATGGTTTTACTCTTACTAATGATTTGAATTATGTGTGTAGGATGAAAAAGGAATTATATGGGCTCAAAAAAGCACCTAGATCCTAGTATGGTAGGTTGGGAAAATATTTTATTGAGCAAGGATTCGTAAATGTGTAGTGAGATAACAACTTGTACATTAAGGAAGAAAAGGACATCTATTGATCATGGATGTAAATGTTGATGACATAATTTTTAAGAGTAGAATGAAAACATGTCACATGGATTATCCGAGGTAATAATAAAATAATTTGAAATGACTATGTTAGGAGAGATTTCATTTTTCTTAGGAATATAAATTCTTCAAAATAAGGAAGGAATGCTCATTTCATAGACAATGTATATTAAGGATATGCTAAAGAGATTCTAGATGCATGACTGCAAGCCAGTTAGCACTCCTATGAGTGAAAGATGTAAACTCACAAGGGAAGATAATTCACCTAAGGTAAATCATAATTTATACAAGTCCATGGTAGGTAGACATTTTTATTATACAACATTAAGACCTTACATTATGTAAACAATTGGTTTGGTAGGAATATTTCAAGAATACACGAGGGAAGTTCATCTTCTAGAACTGACAAGAATATTCAAGTATCTCATGGGAGCATTAGATTATGGTCTTTGGTATCTAATATGTAATGAATTTCAGACTAAGGACTTCGTAGATGCAAGTTATGTAGGCTACTTAGATCATAGAAAAGGAACAATTAGCGGAGATTTCTTTGTAGGTAAGTCCTTGTTTCATGGTTAAGTAAAAACAATCTCTTGTAGATATTTCTACTGATGAAGATGAATATGTTTCAGTAGTTATTTGTTGTAAACAAGTGATGTGGATGAAATAAACACTCGAATATTACAAGAAGGAAAGTTAAAGGCCAATTCCTTTCTACTGTGATAGTACAAGTGTTATTAGTGTTTCAAAGAACCCATTGTTGCACTCAAAGACAAAGCATATACCCATCAAATATCATTTTATGAGAGAACAAGTCAATGAGTAGATAATCGGGCTTGAGAATATATCCAAAAAAGAAGAGGTGGTTGATATAATGAAAAGCCTTTTCCTAAAACCAGTTTTGAGTACTTAAGGTATAAATTGGGGGTATCTTCAGCACATAAAAGTCACTAAACATCTCAGAATGATAGGGGGAGCAGCTGAGGTAGCATAGTTACTCCAAGAGGGCTCATTTTTAGTCAAGACAAGAGGAATTTGCTTTCAAATCCTAGCCACAAAATAAGTGGTCTAGTAAAGACACTAGAAGATGGTGAAGGTTGAATATTTATGTTTTTATCTTAGAGGTAGTGTTTCAGGTGTTGAATTTAGGAGAATGGTAGCAAATTTGAGTATCTTTAGATGAGAGAGCAGCATATTCCTAGGGGGAGTTCCTTAAGGTATGATCATGCTGTATTTTTGTTAATTTTTCAAGATCATCATTTTGTTGTGTTTGTAAACCTTTTTCATAAATTTGAAAGGGGGAGAGAGTGTGTTGGAAACTTGATTTCAAGGACTAAAAATGTCAAGCATATCAGCTTTTAATCAAATTTTCAAAGGTGTTTTACCATCAATGACAAAGGGGGATATTGGTGCACCTTGTTGCATTGGTGGTTTTTTCATTGATGTTGCATGAAATTTATGGAAAGTGAAGAATGGAAGATCATGTAGGTCGGTGGTAATAAATGGTGATCGAGTAGTTTACGTTGATTATAGGTAGCTTCGTGTATGATTCAAGTTAGTTTCAAGGTTCTAGAAGCTCAAATTGACATGTGGTTGGTCTATAAAGATAAATTATAGGTTTTATTACTATTTTCATATGGTCTCGCATGTCATAAATTATTTTTCAAACATGAGCAAGAGGTCCGACAAGGTGTATCAAAGGTCATTCGGTGGAAGTTGTAGTTGAAACTCACCCATTTAGGCTTATTTCTTGTGCTTGATGAGGTGTGAGAAGTTGGTTCAGGTCGGGAAATGTCATGTGAGCATGGGACTAGCCTAGTAATAGTGTATAATACGTGTGATAAAAAAAAAAGGCTCAATTTAGCTCCGAAGTCAAACTTCAAAAGTGCACATCTTGTGGCTTTGAAAAATGACATTGTAGGCTAAGGAAAATGAGATGGAATATAAGATTAAAGGAATATTTATATAAAATTGGATTATGTATCATATATTAGGGTGAGTAGTGGTATTATAGGAAAAATTTCATCAAGTTACGAGAAGGTATCTGAAAGTTATGTTAACTTTTCTAAAAAAGGATTTTAGAAATTACATAATAAGGTGTCTAGATTCTTAACACTCAATAAACAATATAGTGCGTCCTTTGGATAAATAATAGAAGGAATTTTTTTATATGATTCATATCCTTTGGATAAATAATAGAAGGAATTATTTTATTTTTTGAAGAAATTTGGACAAGTATCAAATAAGATATGATCACTTTTTTGGCACTATTTTTCTCACTTCCAAGAACCTCCTTGAACCAATAAAGGAAAAAGTGGTTTATTTTTCTTCAATTCCTATGTTTGAGCTATTATATCATGTTTAATATCTATTTAATGTTTAAACGATGGGTCTGAGTCCTTCAATTCATTTCAAATAATGATTTCTCTCTTCAAGCTCTGTCAGAAGAAGGCAAAGTTTGCACTACCAAGGCACATTACGACAATACAAACATATAGGTCATTATTGCATCAAATTTTGAAATTGAAATGAAAGGTTGGACCTTTATATTATTTCATGCCAAACAATTTGAGTTCATAGTGGTCCCAATATCAAAATGGTTGAATAATTCTTCCCGCTCTCAATCATCTGCTTTTACTTCATCTCTCACATGTTGTAGCCTAAGTGGATAAATTTATTTTTAAAGGATTTCTTGTTATTATTGAAGAATCTAAGAAGAGGTGGTGACTATTAAGTTTTCTTTCATGTCTTCAATATTTTTTGAGCATTGCATAAGTTCATACGAATTTGGTAAAACTCCTTGCTGATTTTGTATGAATTGTAGGTTATATGGCGAACCTAGATTGGCACTAGAAAGTGATTGTTTGAAGTAGGTGGTGTACATATGAGCACTAAGAGAAGGTTTCAATTGGTTAAGTCTTCCCGTATTATTATATATAATTTTGTTCCTAGATCTAAAAGCTAAATTTGCTTGACACATACAACACAGTCTTGGCTTCAATAACATCATGTTCAGTTCTTACAAGATCTAGATGTAAACTGGAAGATTTCAGAAAAGGTAATTGATTGTAGGTGGAAAATCATCTCATGAAGACTAAAAAAATTAAATTTCTAATTTATAATCAAATTTGAGAGAGATAGGATTTTTTAAGGGTCTCACGTCATCATAGTTGTTCAAACCCTTTCGTAGGGTTTAAAAGACTATTTCGCATAGAATCACACAATATATCCAGCCAAAATTTGAAATATTTGGTATAAACATCTAACTCTCTTATACATATCATTTGTAATAAGAATTTTTAGTTTCATCAAGTAAGTTGGGATAATTCAATTATATAAATTCTAGGTTTTCATGCATAGACGGTTCCTCACAAGAAATGATTATTTCAACAATTTTTCACAACCAAGCTTCTAAAAAGAACCATTTCCTATTGAATCATGTTCAAAAGGGGTTGTATGAATGATGAAGATCATTCTCTTCTTTTGAATAAGCTTGTTTCATGTAATTGCAAGAAATTATTCCCTTACAATGGCATATGCCTTCTTTTAAGCTGTGTAAAAGGTGTAATGGAAATATTCAAGTGAAATTTGTTTTTGATTGGTTTGTGTGACTATCTAGCAAGTTTTTTTATCTCAGAATATGCTCAAGGATGAATCAATTCCTAGAGACTATAAGTTGAATGCACTTGAAAATCTAATCTCAACCTCTAAATCATGAAGCTGTCAAATTGTGTTAAGTGTTTGCATATTCTATGAAGGTGGAAAATCGTGAAATTCATTAAATCAAAAGTATGTGACTCTAGAGAATATCAAGACACAAACCTATTAAAACACTAATATGCTTTCTCCTTTTCTCGGTAGAACAAGATGATAAGATTTTTTTTTCCTTTTCATGTAAAAGTAAATTGTCAAAAGTCCAAAACACCTCGAATGAAAGAAGTTGAAGATTCATGTCTATTATCTTGGTTTATTTGGTTGAGTGAGCTTGAATAAAAGAAGTTGAAAAAGTGGGAAATTTTAAGTTGTCTTAAAATCCGTTAGTAACAAAATAGTGTGTGGAAGTGAAGGAATGAGATATAGTGAAAGGATTGATGTTAATACAATATGATAGATACAAAAGGCATAAAAATAGAGAGATTTTTTTATAGAATGGAGCTGATGATGATATAAGAGATGAAGTGAATAGAGCATAAGAAGTGTGTGTGACAATGAGTACAATGGTGAAATCTCTTAATGATATAGTTAGAAAGTGAAAGTGCTAGTGAAATTAAAAAGGGTAGATATTTGAGAAAATATATTCAAACAAGATAGAAGCTTTGACAAGTAGTTGAAGAGGTTGGGGAAATTGAATAAATGCAATGGATTGAAGTACAAAAACAAAGATAGAGAAATATCAAAAATATATAAAAAGAAGTTTAAAAAGAAATACCTAGAAGCTTATAAACAGTAATATTGTAGAACAAATATCAAAAGAAATTGAAGATAGATAAATAGAGGATTTTTGAAGTCAGATATATTGTGTGATAACAAATATTAAAAAGAGATAGATTTCAATAGGAGTGATTTATCAATTTTGAATTTAAAATTCATCCTTAACATAGAAATTCAAGAAAACAGGTGGAAACATAAATTGAAAAGATAGAAGAGGTGAAGTCTTAAAGAAATCACAAGTACGCTGTGAAGGATGGGCTAAAAATTAAGGAGCATTATCTGATGTGTTGACATTGAAATTAAAGGGTGTTAGATTTCTATGTTCTTACTAAGTCAGTAGCTAAGTCTATTCAGCAAGTGGGTGCTTTCAGAAACTTGTGGCTTGCATACATGACCAAGTTGTTACTTGACTTGAAGTTATAGCATAATTAGATGAGTTGTAGCTCAAAATTTTTGTAGCCTCTTGGCTGTAGTGCAGTGGTTAAGTGGTTTTTCTCCCTAATTGGGTTTCCCACTAAAATATTGTTGTCTCCCTGTGTTTATGTGATTGATATTTCTCTTTTGATTTGCATTTCTTATTAAGTGAATAATCTGATTAGTTTTTTATTAAATTTGAATTGAACACTTATTCACTCCCTCTCTTAGTGTTCCAGAGTTTCTAACAAGTTCATTACAAACATTGATTAAGTGTTTATAAACACCGCTTGAGATGATCTCGCACCATCACTCATGGTGAGAATCTCTTATCATGCTCGTGATGATCTTTCCTTGATGATTTGGATTCCAATGAAGCTCTTGATGTATTAGATCTTTCATGAGACACTCGTGATTTTTATGATTACACCCATTGTCCTTATAATGTTTTCAGATCCTTAAAAGACCTCATGATGACCATTCCCTTGATTATTTAATTTGGTAAAAATTAGATATGTGTTATGATTTTTAATGTGTTATAAGGAATTTTATTAGTCCATATTTCAAAAAAAAAAAATACTACATTTTAGTTTTTTTGAGGTTTATAAAATATAGTTCGACACATTTGAAACTCATAAAAATGATACTAAATAATCCAAAAGGCCAAAAAAACTAAACAATTACTATATTCTTACCCAAACAAGACATAAATTCAGAGAGTTTAAAACCTAAAAATTTAGGCTAAATGTTAAAATCTTGAAAAATACCTATGTCTTGACAAAATTAGAATTAAAAAATTATCTTCTAAATTGTTATGATGGATTTGTGCAACTAGTTCCATAAGCTATAGAGTGACCATAATTTCTTATATTTACTAAAATAAATTAAATACAAAGAACTAGAGGATTTGTGAAGTCAGAGATATTGTGTGATAACAAAGATAAAAAGATAGAGAATTCAGTAGGATTGATTTTCAAATTTGAAGATCAAAATCATCCGTAATCTAGAAATTTAAGAAGAACACATGAATATATCAATTAACAAGATAACAGAGGTTAAGTATTGATGAAATTACAAGTATTTTATGAAGGATAGGTTGTGAATTAAGGATTACTATCTGATGTGTTGACATTCAAATTGAAGGGTGGTCGATTTATATGTTCTTATTGAGTTGTAGCTTAGTCTAAGAAGGAAGTGGGTGCTTTATGGAAAGTTTTGGCTTGCATACTATGCATACTATCACAGTTGTTACTTTACGAAATTATAGCTTCATTAGTTGAGTTGTAGCTTAACATTTTTATAACCTATTGGTATATAGTGTAGTGGTTCAATGGGTTTTATCCCAAATTGGGTTTCCCAATTAAAAATTATTTTCTCATGTGTGTGTTTTATTGATATTTCTCTTTTGATATGAATTTCTTATTAAGTGAATAATCTGATTTGTTTGGGATTAAGGTTTAATTGAAAATGGATTCACCACCCATCTAAGTGTTCTAGTTTCTAACAAGTTCATTATCAAATGTTGATTAAGTGTTTAGAAAAATCTCATAAAATATGCATCGTTATTGAGTCTGAGATTATTTCCACCATCACTCATGGTGAGATTCTCTTATCATGCTCCTAATGATCATTCCCTCGATGATTTGAATCTCAATGAAGTGCTTGATGTTCTAGATATTTCAGAGACCTCATGATTTTTATAATTGCACCCATTTTCCTTATGATGTTTTAGATCCTTTAAAGACTTCATGATGGACATTCCCTTGATTATTTATTATGTGTTATAAGGAATATTATGAGTCCATATATTTGAGCAATTTTTGTTACTTTTGGGAGTTGTGATGTTTATAAAATATAGTTTTGACACATTTAACACTCCTACAAATGTCCTGTAAACAATTCAAAAGCCCCCAAACCTAAAAATGACTATATTCTTACCCAAAATAGACATCAATTGTACAATTTAAATCCTAAAAGCTTTAGGCTGAATGCTGAAATACTTAAAAATACCTATCTTCTACCAAATTAGAATTAAAAAACTATCTTCTAAGTTGTGACTCGATGGAGCTATGCGAGTAACTCCATAAGGTGCAAAATGAACCTAATTTCTTATATTTACTAAAAATAAATTTAAAGTATAAGTTTTTCATTTATTAATTTTTATTAATAAATTATAAATATTAGTAAATAAAAACTCATACTTAAACCCTTTATTTTGGTTAATATATCCCTCCTAAAAGTGCATATACCGCATTGCAAATAGGTAATGTGCTTGCGTTATAAGCAGCGATCACGTTATGGTTAAGTAAATCTAAACCATAATGCACTCTCATTATAGTGTGAGTACATTATGGTTTGGTGAATCTGAACCATAACGTGACCGCATTTTTATTCTCGAGTTATAACATGACCAAGCCATAAGATGAGTTCGTTATTACGAGAATTGACAAAAATCATATTTTTGTCCATTTTTTGCCCCCAACTTGGTGCACTTACCCGTGAACTCCTCGAAACAAGTCTAGATAAGAAAGCTCTATGCCAAAAAAATCAAATTTACATTGAGAAGTGGCACCATTATCATGCAAGGAAAAACAAACCCTCTAAGTGCTTCTCTTCTACATGTATACTCAATAAACATTCACTCTCGTAGATTGTCTTAATTGGATTATACTTCATCTAGAAAGCGCTTACAAGGAAACATTTTAGATATCAAATGTTCTTTTCCTATTTTTCATAACCATTTTACTCTAGATAAAGTTTCCATTTATAACTTAATTAACCATGATCGGCCCATGATAAGGCCTTTATTGCAAACAAAAATGTCTTCTTCTTTTTCCCCTCTTCATCCACTCCAAATTTAGTTACATAAAGAATTTGCCTCCTAGAATGAAACCCGCTTACCTCAAAAGCATTCTTATGTTTCGCATTTACCTCTTGACCCCTATGATCTAGAATAGGACCCTTTTGCGTAGGCCAAATGAAGGTTTCAAAATAAAATTTATTTTCTATATAATAACAACACCCACTCTATATGTTTGGAAAATTACCAGGAATACACAAAAACTTCCATGGAAGGTTCCACTAATGCGCTAGATGCGGGTTCGAAAAGAAAGGGAATAATTTCTCCTTGCGGAGTGATATGGACCCTAGAAAATAACCTTTTGTCCTAAAATCTTTGACCCAAGTTGATGAAATATTGATAGCATGAGTAAATCCAATTCTACAAGTTACCCATGCTTGTGGTGGATAATAAAAATAATCCAGGAACAAAATAAGTTTTGCATAAAATATTTCATCAACAGCAAAGTACCTCCACTGTCATCTTAGAGATTTGGATATAATGTTGGTGCAAAATATAGGATTACACCAAAAAAATATTTCTATGTTATTAGATATCATGTATGGCCAACCCTTAAATACCAAATTTCCCATGATCCATACTAAAATCATGCTCTGATTGACAATGATGTCCTTACCTCCCTTTATCAAGAATCAATAAATATCGCTTCCTCTCTTATCAAAATTACAACGAACATTCCACATTCTGAAGACACCACGGTTAACCACATAGTTTTTAAATTATGATCCTTTACTCTCATGGGATAAAACTTCACAATAATCTTCATTTATGCCATCAGCCCAAAAATATGTTTCAAAGATGAAGTGGTCTCATAATTCCTTCTATCACAAAAAATCAAACATTTTGTTATCCATTTTACCCTATGGGAAAAATAGATAATGGGAAAGGAACAGACCCAGGCACATGAAAAGGCCCTCACAGGAAAATCATGGATTCATATGTGAAAATCATAATTCAGGAGCATTCAACAGTGATTGGGAAGGCTTGAAATCATTAAATGGATTTTTCCTCTTCTCGGTTTTGAACTTTGATATCTCAGTAAGAAAGATGAAGGAAGCATCGGAGGTCAATCTTGGAGGAAAGATCATGGAAAATGACATGGGGTGAGTGAATTGATGGGCTCGACAAGTTAACTCATCCGAGGGTGAATTGGTTAGATCCGAGTTCTTGAGCTCATCCATTGAGGGGTCGAAAAGTGGCTCGCGACGCATGAGTGATGGCGTGATCGGAGCAAGCCAACTACGTAGAAAAGGGAAAAAGGATTCCTCGCTAAACCGAACTAAGGTGGAGCCAGCGAGGGTGAGTCCAAGCGAAACGTATTGAGAACATGGTGCAGACTGAAATAAACTCGTAGGGCGAGCCTAGCTCAAAGATTTCCACGGGGTGAGCCAAACATGTAGAACATACAGGGAGCCATGCAAAGAGGTCAGCTCAGTTGCAAGGAATCAAATGCACCGAGCTCATTAGAGGATTCACAGGATGTTATAGGTTGAATGAGAGGTAAATAGGTCTATTTTGGGCTTTGAGGGGAGGATGTTCATCGGAGACAAGGCAAGATCATCGCAAAAGGGTCGACATCGAAAAAGGGGTCCCGCCTGAGCCAAATTAGAATGTCGAGGAAACAGTGAGTCCAGAGGGATGAAGAATGACTCGATGATATAGGATTTTCTCTATGGAAATGGACGTGGTCTGAGTCGCGAGATGAAATGTTAAGTGGGATCACCAGGGGTGTAGGCGGCATCACCGATCTACGTGATTAAAAAAGTAACAAGTCAGAGCCGATTAGGTCAGATGAAGGATGAGGCTCGCCGAATATCTCGTCGAGCCAGGTAATTGTTTCACCAGGTTGTCGGTGTGTGATAAGAAGGATTAGCCCAGGAGTTTAAGTTGAGCGGATCGCTGAATGTGTGAACGCTGAAAAATTTTAAAGCGAGAACCCAATTAAAAACTCAGCAGGACAACTAACTCGGCCTTGGATGAAAAAATTCACAACGTGCATGAAAATGGAGGTCGGCGCAGTTTTGGGATTCAGCATTGACACTGGGTAAAAGGTGAGCTAAGCTTTTTGGGGTTTCGGGAGATTTGGGTTTAGAGGCAAGGGGATTGCAAATGTAAAGCGGTGAGCTAGTTTCCCGAAATCTGAGCTCCGAACTTCGGAGTTCGAAGTTTCAGTGATTTTGAGTCTTGGACGGGCCAGGTGAACATTGTTCTGGCGAGCGGGCTTGGAGTTAAGAACTACGAAGTCCAAATTTCTGACATCGGAGGATCAGATTTTACAAAAATTAAGCAACTCACCCAATGAATAGCGCGACGAATTCCGATTCGGAAAATACCAATTATCTTAAGTGGAGATGTCTGATTTGACTCGGTCAGGTGGTGTTGGGGAATACATTAGGAGTAGGTGAAAGGGTATGCCGAGTCAGATCACTGAGTTGGTGCATTGATATATGGAGATCAGGGAGGTCCCGAGAGGTTCGGTGGAGCCAAAGGTAGAGGTTGTTCTAGAGGTGAGCAGGTGGCTCGCCAACGTGCAATGTAAAATGGCCGAGTCGACTGATGGGAGTTCGAAACGGCAGTTAGGGGCCAATACAAAGAATGATTTCAAGGGTTGGTAGGAGGAAAAGATGAGATGACAGCACACCATTGCACGTAGAGATGAATGTCAACGTCGATGGATGCAATGCATGTTAGAAAACAAAGAGAATGTGAAGTGGCCGGGAGCTTGGGGGTGTAAAGTAAAGCGGGAGGTGTGAAATGAGGGGTGACTTCGCCAATATATTGGGGAAAACAATGGAGGGGCCAAGGATCCCGAAGCACGGAAGTTAGTGTAGATCTCACCGAGCATCTCAGAAAGTTTCTCGGAGGGCTACTCGCAAATGCAAGGTGCAGATCCAGTATACATAAGGAACCACCAAAATCGGAAAGGCCATATCTTTAGCCCAAATATTCTGTTTCTCGAAAACTTATAGTCAAACAGAAACTGAGAATGAGATCTACATGATGGAGACATGAAAAATGGATTTTTGGATATTTGAAAAACCTGAAATTGTAGAGACCCCCAAACCCAAAATGCTATATCTTGAGCTTTGCAAGTTAGACTTTCGAAAAATACTAGTCGTTGGAAAGGTGGGTAAAAGATATATAGCATGGAATCATCAAAGATGGATTTTAGAAGGTTCAGACCTCCAAAATTGTATGAATAGTAAACAATGTTAGGTACGTGGAGGTGCATTAATGAACCTTTCGGTTTCTCTTTTTAGTATGGGAGCCAAGTATGGAAACATTGGCAACCTCCAAAGAACTCCAGAAGATAATGCAATCAAGGATGGGATTCCATACACATTAAAATATGAATACCTCTCTCTCCCTCTAATATTTCCTCTAGAAATTGTAATGGTGTTGCACATTGCACGGAGTTAGTCATTTTTCTTCCTCTCGCACCCTTATTCTTCTTTCCTTCATTTGGGTTGTTGTGAATTTCTTAGGGTTTAAGGCCTTAACACTAAAATTTGTAATGGCACTCTTTCCTCTCCCTACCATGATGCAATGTGTAAATTCGGAGGAGAAATGAAATTATGATTCCATTAAATTTTCTATCCTTTCTTGGTTTTAATGTTTCATCTTACCTCTAATCATAATTAGTTGTAATGTGCAAATTTCTTGTTTCCATTACAGGGTTTTGGTATTGTTGTGTTTATTTAGGAATGTGTAATGTGTGTAATTTAGTCTATGGTGCGGGATTACCCTCTCCAAGTGCTTTTTGTTAGGTTGTGGAGCTAGATTGCTTCACAATTAGCATGTAATGGAAAGTGACTGGAAATACAACAACCCGTCATTGGTCAAGGGGGAACCAGAATGGTCACCGTAACCATCATCGGTCAGACAGGCCCGACATCGGCTAGAGCAAGTGGGAACCGTCCGGGTTACGTCTAACATGTGCCAAGTTACCTATGCAATGTGTTTTATTTTAAGTCACGGATTTAAATATAGATTTTGTTTTAAAGAAAATCTATTGGATGTAATTGCATAGCTAAGGTGCCCTAAGTTTATATATTTTATATATAAGCGTGAAAGTTAGGGCTTAGGTGAAATAATGAGAAGGATCAGATTAGATCCTTGATTCTCCGAGACCGAGAGGATGAAGACAAAGAAGTAGAGGAAAAGGAAATAGATTACATGAAGACAAAGTTTGCATGGAGAGGAGCGAAATAGAAAGAAATAGTAGGTACATCTAAATGGTGAGAAGAGGGAAACGTCCTCTATCTATTGTAGTTCCTTTGTATTGTTTAGTCTCATGTAATGGCTTGCATAGTATGCAAAGCACATAGCGTTTCTTCTTGTAGATCCACATGTTGGTGAGATATTGTATTATAGATCTATGTAGATCTAGTCTTGCATTGTAGATATGTGAGATCTTGTATTATTGATCCATGTAGATCTAGATATTGTAGAGGTCTCATTTGAAGATTCATAATACAATGAGAGCTTGGCTGCGCAGTGGCAAATGCAAGGTAGCTTCAGGTATGTGAGATCTGGTTATGTAAGAGAGACACAGTTCGAGTGCACTCGTGTAGATCTTGTTAGAGATCCGGAGGAGACACAAGTGGCGCGGGAGGCACGGTTTAGTGTGTACTCGGGCCTAGATGCAGTTGAAGATCGAGAGGAGGAGGAGATACTCTTGTAGAGATACATGTACTCTTATGTAGAAGAGTTAGTTTGTAATCTCTTGTTATATTATATATATATGAGATCTCTATATTTGGTGGAAGTAGCCCACATTGGGTGAACCACGGTACATCCTTGTTATGTGTGTGTGCTTTTGTGTGATTTGGATTATTGTACTTTATGCTCCCACTATTGTAGATTTTGTGGGGAATTGTTTTGGGTCTGTGTGTATGATTTTTTTTTCTATTAAATCATAGCACTATTCTATTGTCCTGTATTCCCAACAGTTGATATCAGAGAAACGTTTGTTTTTCTTGATGATAAGATCACAGGAAGAGATTTAATCTCAAGTGGGAGCTAGAAGAGTAAGGTTGCTAGAGAACACACGATCACCGGCATTGGTTCAAATGGCGACCGACATCGGTAGGGTAACCGTGGCGGTTCTCGAACAACCTAGTTTTAAACAGAAAATCACATATATGAAGGAATGGAAAGATGCATAGAATGTATCTTGTTTGCTGAGGTGTTCCTATTTCTTGGAGGCATAAGCATGTTGGTTAGATTGCAGATCCTGGTTATTAAGGTATGGTTTTATCTTGGTATTGCAGTGCCTATATCATTTTGGTTACACATGCATGTTTGGGACTATAGATCTAGATCTGAGAATGAAATAGAGGAGCAGTTATGCATCCTTTGGTGTAGTTAGATGCACGGGCTTTGGTAGAGAGGTAGTAGCATAGAACGAAGACAGGGCTTCCATCAGAGAAGCATGTACTTCAGTTGAAGATGTGGTTGAGTGTCTTGGTGCTGGTAAGGTGATGTGTTTCATCTTGATGTAATTTATTGCATGGATTTGTTGTATTTTTTTTGTACAAGATTTGGATGCTTCTTGAAAAAATTGGCTCAGCTCAACTATCAGCTTCGGTCAAAGTAGGCACATGGTGTGGTGTGCTATGCCAAATCGTATGGTGTTGGTTTATTTCAGTAGTATTGACATTGCTCGAGAACCGAGGTCAGTCATAGAGGAACCAATACTGGTGAGCAAACCATGGTTGGTTAGGGGATGACTGTAGTTGGTCCTTGTGGCTACTTATCTCTACAAGGTTTTTTGCAGCAAGAGAGGGTAGTTGGTTCAATGTCCTGTTTTGGAGGATCTAGTTTCTGGCACAATGTGTATAGGTAGAAACAATGTTGATCACTTTAATGGTTTGGATCAGAAAGAGGACGGAGTTGGCTCGGTTAGTCCATTGAGACTTTGAGTCAAGTATCTCTATATGGTTCATGTTTTATTTCTTTCGTTTGGAGTAAATGATATTCTTTCAAACTATGTGTGCACAAATTTACACCATGCTTTCTTGGTTTTGTTTGACTTTTATTTCCTAGTTGTGTGGAATCTTGAGGACAAAGGTTTCTAGTCTAAGGACAAGATCCTACATGAAAAGTCATTGTTAGACACGATTTTAGGTAACGAGAGATGTTGAGTACATATGGATAGAAAGAAGGTGATTCACCTACTTCACAATAATTCCAAACTTCGTGATGTAGAATTATTCTCGAGAGAAGAAAGGGAATCAATTTTATAGTTCTTTCATCTTGTTTTATTTCTCATTGATGTATTAGTAGGTAGTGCAGGGATTTTTTTTCGGTGGGAGCAAGCCATGGTTGTTGGCATCAGAAGATTGGATGCATGATGCACATGTAGAGTGAGAGGAGATTTCTACTATTCGAGAGGCGGAGTCGGTATTTGGTTTTGGAGGAAAGTCATGGATTTACAGGTATATTGATTTTATTTCTTTGTGATGTCACTGGTTTATTTTTTGTGCCTGGATATCCCTATGGGATTACAGTTGATGGTTAGATTCAGCTAGGTGAAGATGATAGAGTAATTTTTCTGATTTTTAATGGTTAAAAGAGAAAATATGAATATTGTAGAGACCGGTGTCGGTTAGGATTAACCGTGGTCGGTCATTTGGTAACCGTGGTCGTGTATAGCGATGGCAAAGGCCGGGGTCGGTTTGGTCACAAGTTTAACAACAGTGTTTATTTACCATTTTTAGATGGTGCCCTTGTTTTTCTTTCATCTTGGTTGATTTGTGTAGTATGTTGATGACATGTATGATGATATTTGCACTTGGTATTAGTGGCATGGTTGAGCATGGATGTTTGTTATTGACATTGATGAGCACAAGATTCATAATCAGCTTTAGAGTTAGTCGGTGGTAGACTTGGAGATTCTGGAGAGCTGGTGATATGGATGGATGTACATGGTGAGTTTGTACATGTTGGATAGATTCAGTTTTGTGAGTCTATGATGATGTAGATGTTTGATTTGCACATGGATTCCTTAAGGATGAGTAGGGGATGTTTGTATTTCCTATTCTTACTATATTACTCCTTGAGAGATGTTATCTATAGATGGTTGTCTTGGACATGGTAGTTGTTTATGCAGAGTTGTATCTTCAAACTGTAGTGTTTGGATTCTATTGAGTTATGCAGGTTTATGGATTGATCACCCACTGCTGCAGGTAGAACTCATGTGGCTGTCTTTACCCAGGATCTTGTTTTTCTTTCACATATTCCAGTTTGACCTATCTTGGTCTGTTGGGTTGGTAGTTGCATGGAGACATGGAGAACATGGTTGGTTTTACATGTATGGCTATGGATGTAATTGAGGCTCATAACTTTAGTTTGAGTGGGAGCTCTTGCAGGTGTGTTAGTCATGATGGCTTATTGCATGAGGAGCTAGGTTGGCTTGTTTTTCTGATACCAACAATTGGTATGGTGTTACGATTCAGTGGGAGCTTGAGGCTTGGTGTCACGGATCAGTTGTAGCTTCGTGTAGGTATGGTAAGTCATGGTTTCATCTTCTTGGTTTGAGAAGATGGCTTTGATCTTCCTAGTTTTTTTAAAGAGAATTGTTGAAGGAAATAATAGATAGTATTCACGGTGCGTAGAGGACAATGATGTATAGGTACAGGTACAGAGATTCAACAATTTATCTCCAAGTGGGAGATTGTTAGGTTGCGGAGCTAGATTGCTTCATAGTTAACATGAAATGGAAAGTTACTGGAAATACAATGAGCTTTCATTGGTCAAGGGGGGAACCAGAATGGTCACCCATAACCGTCATCGGTCAAATAATCCCGAGATCGGTATGAGTAAGTGGGAACCGTCTATGGTTAGGTCTAAGCTCGCCGTCGATTACGTGCGATGTGTTTTATTTTAAGTCGCGGGCTTTAAATATAGATTTTTATTTAAAGAAAATCTATTTGATGTAATTGCATAGCTAAGGTGCCCTAATTTTATATATTTTATATATAAGAGTGAAAGTTAGGACTTAGGTGAAAAAAATGACAAGGATCGGATTCGATCCTTGATTCTCTGAGAATGAGAGGATGAAGATGAAGAAGAAGAAGAGGAAAAAGGAATAGGTTACATGAAGATAGAGTCTCCATGGAGAGGAGTAGGATAGAAAGAAATAGCAGGTACATCTGAATGTCTTCTACTGTATTTCCTTTGTATTGTTTAGTCTCATGTAATGGCTTGCATAGTACGCAAATGTTTCTTCTTGTAGATCCACAAGTTGGTGAGATCTTGTATTATAGATCTATGTAGATTGAGTCTTGCATTGTAGATCCGTGAGATCTTGTATTATTGATCCATGTAGATCTAGATACTGTAGAGGTCTTGTTTACAGATTCAAAACATAGTGAGAGCTTGGCTGCACAGTGGTAGATGCATGGTAGCTTCGGGTATGTGAGATCTAGTTATGTAAGAGAGGCATGGTTAGAGTGCGGTCGGGTAGATCCGGTTAGAGATCTAGAGGAGACACAAGTGGCATAGGAGGCACGGTTTAGTGTGTACTCGGGTAGATCCAAATTGAAGATCTAAGAGGAGGAGGAGATACTCTCGTAGAGATACATGTACTCTTGTGTAGAAGAGTTAGTTTGTAATCTCTTTTTATGTTATATATATATATATATACGAGATCTCTATCTTTGGTGGAATTATCCCAAATTGAGTGAACCACGGTACATGCTTGTTATGTGTGTGTAGTTTTGTGTGATTTGTAATTTCTATTTTATGCTCCAACTATCGTAGATTTTGTGGGGAATTGTTTTGGGTCATGTGTGCATGATTTATTTTATTCTAAATCATAGCACTATTCCATCGCCCGTATTCCCAACACTTTCTTCTCCATTTGTAAGGTTGGGAATCTATCTAAGACACCCCTTCTCTTGGTGTAATCTCCAATCTTGTGTAGTAATTCCTTCATTTCATACATTTTATTTATCCATGTCTCCTTGGAAGTGTTAGGATAGGATTAATTAGTTTGGTTTATTGTATTGGGGTAGTGTAGCATTAGGATTAGGAAGAGGATGTCATCCTTCTCCAGAGGTCCATCTTAAGCTTGCAAGTCCCATAGCATGAGAGAGGTCCCATGCTAGCAAAAAGTAGGGATCCATAACCAAAACTACTAGGGTCCTACATTTTTGTCATAATAGTTTTGCATTCCCGTTGGAACAACATTGAAGTCAGTAGGTATCATTTTTAAAACTTGTTCCATTTTATATCTTGTTACCATGTATCCAAGTTCATAAATTTTGGATTTTAGGGTTCCCTTGCTCTTTTGATTTTGGAAGTTGTAAATTTGGGATTTAAGAGGTTTTGTTGCATGGTTAAAGTTCTGATATCATTTTGGAGGGGTTCACATGCGCAAAATGGGCTTTAACTTTCACAAATGATATGTCTGTGCACTTTTTCTATAACTCTTCATGCGTTATTTTTACACATGTGATTTCACTTAATGTAACTTCTAGGGTGCATTTTTGAACCGAATTTCGTAAAAAGGTCTTGATTACATGGTATTACTTCCATCTTCTATTTTTAAATATATTTAATTAGTTCGAATTTCCTCTTCACCCAATGATTTGGCACTCGGATGTTGCCTTATGCATGAATTAACATCTCATTCAATTCCTACATATTCAATTCTTGTATTCAATAAAATAGCTTGAGAATTTTTGTATCTTGCATAGTATTGCTGCCACAATCCTGCTAGAAATTGCATAGCCAAGATTTGTTCACTTATGATATCCCTTTTCCACTTGCATTGAAGCAAGCGGACTACTTTCTCGGCTGCCATTTCTCAAGTTCCTTATCCTAATGTTACCTTTGCATTTCCAATTCCTTGCAATGATATGGACACACAAAGAAAGAAAGGATAAACATAGGGGAAAAGAATAGATACAACCAGATTTTCCTAATCTCTTGGTTATCTAAGTTGGAATGATTTTCATGTTTTCTTCATTTGTCAAGTTATCAACTCCGAGTTATTCATTTCAACTACATATCAAACGAGTAGAAAAATTGTCCATTTCATTTATTCAAGTAATTACAAATAGAGAAAATCATTGGAAAGCTTTCTATTTGACATTACCAGGGAATTAATGGGGAACAATAGCTCTTATAGAGTTATGATTTGTTCTCTACTTTTGAGGTAGGTTTTAAAGGTTTAAATTAAATTAGTTCACTTGTTTTAGATCCAGATTCACGTACTTTCACAAGTAATTAACTACAAAAAGTTGATTACTTGTATTTAACTTCATTTATTAGCTTAGAAGCATTGTTTAAAATCCCAAAAAGATTAAAAAAATAATCTTTTGCTAGATTATTTTTCTTTCATTGTGTTGTTCAGATATAATGTGAAAATACAAAAACATAGATGAAATTTCCTTTGATATTTAATTTTCTTTACCAAAAGAAATTCAATTCATTCGGCATGACCATCAAAGGTCCACAACAAGAGAATACCTTCAGTTGTGATCCATTGGTCCCACAACCCAACGGGCCTAAGTTGTTGACTTAAATTGATACGGGTCTACGCTTGTTAGTTTTATGCACACCTATTATGTATTATGAGAAGATAGAACAATTAAACACATTAAACATTGAAGTTGACAAATCCTACAATTATCAGACTGCCCCTGACAATAGGACTTAATTACACATATAACCATACAAATACCACAACCTCTGCAATTTCATGGTTGTGATTCCTAGGACCCAAAACCCAAGTGGTCCCCTGACCAATTAAACATCGACATTGGATTATATGCACTGGTATTTAGATCATCACAAATTCCACCTGACATTATTACCTCTCATAGACTCCATTGTTCCACTACGCATCTCATTCTAATCTCCACGACCTTGCATGAAAATCTATACAAGGAATCTATAGGTAACTTTCTCGTGTGTTCCAAAACTAGTGGACAAAATCTTAAGACAACTCGATATCGACTACATCCTCCAAGTATCTATTCTATCCGACCATTCCACTTCACCACTTTATCTTAGGATGACTTTCTTTTCCTTGGAATCACATATCCCGATATTTTTTGTTGAAGAAATAATTTCTCCTTGTTATCTTGTTCATCGCTACCACACATACATCCATTTCCATGTTATGCTGGCTATCCCAGCATGACCTCAGGAAGTTAGGTACAAATAAGGTCATGTGTTGATTTTCTCTCGTAAAAATTGGTGAAGCTGATATGAAGAGATAGTCTCTTAAAGTTTCCACTTTCATCATCCATCTTCCTCTCTCCTATTATTCTATGGGTATTCTTATACCCCCCCGAATATGTCAAGATATAATGAATATGGTTGACCGCTCTCAGGTTTCAATGTGTATGACTATCAAACATGTATACAACAACAATCACCTTTGCTCTCTACATGGGTAAATAGACATTCAAATACCCGGTCTCAAAATCCTCTTCCTTAGGGAACCAATGTTAGTTCCTCCCTACATATTCAAGAGCTTGACCAAATCACACGGGCACATCCTCGTAACTAGTTAAGTTCTAATAACATGACTTTCACTAGGAGGCAAGTTCATCTCCTTGCATTTTTTTCAGAAACCCATTAGCATGTAGTTGGACTAACTCCCGCCTCTAGAGGATTACTTAACATGATACACCTGATATATGAGGAACACTTAGTATGATACACTAGGAATGAACAACACTTCTAGAATATAAACTGGGATTTTGATAGATTACAAGGACATGTTGATGTCTTTCTCCAAAAAATAACACTACCCCTCTAATAATGGAAAACATTTCCAACGAGGGTGGAAAAACAACAAAAATCTCATAGCAAGATACCACACTCCTCAACAATCTCCAAAATTTCAACAAGCACCGAAACAAAAGACCACCCCATCAATGGGTGATGTCATCTCGGCTTTAGCAAAAAAATTCAAAGAGTTAGAGATTTCCTAAAAGACTAAAAATTCATATACGGGGCAAGTAACAGTTTTCTCACTATCTCGTATAGTTATGGACAAATAGCTACTATGTAGACTCCTCCAGTTTATATGAGCACTCTAATCCTGTATATTTTCTAACTCGGATGAGCACCTTAGGTATGCACCCCCACACCATATATAGATATCCACAACTAGCACTAGTCATAAGTGTGTTCTCAAATGCCATACCAGCTAGAAATGCATTGTTCTCTTGCTTTGTGCCTTTAACTCCATATCAATACTGATCAACTCGCTTATATACACATGTATTCTAAATCACAATAGGGGTATATGTAAACTTACCCAGGTCCATATGGTCAGCCACAATGGATGCCATATGCCCCAAAAATGTATACATTGTACCATTTCAAAACCGATGCAACCTCCACCTCCCAAACAAGGATCTTCAATGGTTGAAACATATGTAATGGGGACCTATTTTGAATATCTTAAGGAGCCTCTAAACTTATCCATATAGATTTTCATGCTCCCAAGACCCTTGCCCAATCTTCCAAATTTCAAAGGGGAGGGAGATCCTAATGCTCACATCAAAGCTTATCTAATGACCATTCGAGAGCTGCTCCCGTGGGATGCAATTGTTACAAATATTTTCCCTAAGACACTAGAAGGTATCTCTCTCGATTATTACTACACGATACTAGAGGATTTGATACACTCCTTTAAGAAAATCATGTCGAGTTTATTAAGGATTTAGATATGACTAAAATTCTAAGGACATGAGTAAGAGAATTCCTACATATCATAAAAGAGAAAAACGAGTCTTTTGTCCAATTCATTCAAAGGTGGCAATAGATTCTCTATTCCTCTGTAACCTCTCTAAACATGGATTAGCCAGAGCTTTGTGATTTTTTCCTCTACTCCCTCAATAGATAGGCAAAAGAAGAATTCTAGAATTTCCCGCTAAAGAGCTACAAAAAGTTGTTAGATGGTGCTATCCAAATTGATAAAGAAACCATAGCTAGTGGTTGTAATAATTAAAAACAAATGGGAGGTTAGTCACTCGTAAACAAGGTAACTCCGGTTATTACAACAACGGAACAATAATCGGGGACCAAAGGTCCTTAATATGAATCGTGGGGTTAAACCGATGGTGTTACCGATCAGCCCAAGAAACTTAATGTTGTTTTCTCTCCCAATACAAACACTACCAACAAAGAAAACAAAAATTACAATAATCAAAGAAATAATAAATTATTTCCTTCAATCAATGCTATGGATTTTGATCGTCCTTAATAACAACCACAAAAACAAAAACCTTAACAACTAAGATAAGCACAAACCTACGGACCTAATCAGTACCCAAGCGGGTATCCAAACCAATTCAAAAATCAAGGGTAGGGGTTCCCAAATTTTAATTATAAAAATCAGCAATTAAACAATGATTGGAATTTTAGATAATAATGAACGTAAACCAAATACCTCGGGATTATGACCCCGATTTGTATTTTTGTTTTCACAGGGTCCGCAAGCATGATGCTAGAATGTTCCACGATTGCAACAAATTTCTACAACACTTTCTAGATGATTAAAGATAATTATTTGTTCACATGTTTTGGAAAACCCAATAGTGCAAACTCCGAACTCTTATATGGGATAAATATCCCCACAGAACATGCCACTTGGGTTCTTTAGTGATCCTATCCCCCCCCGCACCCAAAATACAATAGATTAGACCCCAATAGTTCAAACAAAGAAATTACAATAGGAACCAATGATCATGAAGCCTAAAATTCCTCAAACTCATAGGTAGGACCTCTTTTGGATGGTCTCCAACAAAATTTTTTATGGGATTGGTAGAATTGGACACCGAACCTCGATTAACACTTCCACTAAAACAAAAGATTATTCTTCACATCCTATCCCAATCTACCGAGACTATATCAGATAAGATTCATGAAACACTAAGCAAGCCAAGTAGTATCTTATGACTTGATCAATTACCTGATCAGAACCTTCTCTCACATTTCCTTCTTAGATCTATTAAAGAATTCCCCTACTCATAGAGTCTCTTTATTTGAAGCACTAGGTATTGGGAATTTGATTAATGTCACAACTCTGTAGAAGTGAAAATAAACCATATAAACTTTTATGTTTATCCTCTATGGAAGACTAAAGGAGTTTTTGGACTCATGTTTGACATTAGTAAGATGCCCACAGATGTTGAAATAGCTCCTAGAGGTGATCCAAACTTGGTTTTACAAGTATGGATTTATAATAACTATGTAAAATGTGTGATGATTTATGATGGGGCAATGTTCAACATAGTACCATTCTCTTTCCTTCAAAATTTAGGTAATGGATAAACCAATTGTTCCTCGACAGAAACACACTAAGAGGCTACGGCAACCTCAAAATGACATCAATTGGAAATATAGTGTTACTAGTCACCCTTGGACCTAAGACGATTTTGACAAAGTTTTGTATTATATATCAGAAACCAAATACAAGTATGATCCTTGACCATCATTGGATTCATTGCATGAAGGTGATTTCCTTCACTTTTTTAGGAAGTAAGATTGGTACATTTAGGGAAGGTCTTTGTGGCATAGGGTGATCCAAAACCCTTCGACATACATCTAGCTAATCTAAAGAAGAGGCTAGGGGTTCATTCTAAGTTTGAGCTTTATGCAAATTGGTTAAACAAATGTACAAGTTCAATGCCGAATAAAATCTTATTCCTACAATGAAACTAGAAAGTATGGGTTTATGGAAGGAGTTCTACCGCAAAGGAAAATATTGTAATTTTTGAGACACTATACACATGAATGATAATGAAGATAGTTGAGTTGTTGGAGTATGACCTACCCCTTCTTCCATTTGATTCCATGGGTATAGGACATGCCCTTGGACTCGGCTCTCTCTTGGCTGATCACACATGCATGGTAGAGGTCTCGAAGCAAGGTAAGATAACCAACAAATAATCTAGCTTCAATCTTCCCATATGACTATTGCACTTCAAATTATGGTGGAGAAAAGTGTGACATTGGTGTTGGGGCAGGTATGATACTTACCAACAATCAAGGAAGGTTCATGCCCTTTTCCTTTAAATTCAATTTTGAATGTACTAATAACGGAGCAGAATATGATGATCTTATTGTTGGTATCATTGTAGCAAGAAGATGGCTGTTCTTTATATAAGGGTGCTAGGTGATTCCCAACTAGTTACAAGTCAAGTATCTGAAGTATACGAGACTACAGTTGAACATCTCGCGCCGTCTCTACGGGACTTTTATCCTTGATTTAAGTAAATTTTTTGATTTCATTTCAATCAAAGCTATACCCAGAGATTAAAACCTCCTTACTGACTCTATAACAACTTTTACTTCTTGTTTTACCCCAACCAAGTAAGTTAGAAGACACTAGCTTTATGGTTTCAATTCATGTCGAACCTTTAGTTAATAAGATACCAATAACCCTAATTCTATCTTATGTAGAAGCCGAGAATGAGTTTATCACCTTAGATTATGCTGAAAGTGATGAAGCAATCCTAGTGTATTTGAATTCCTACACATATTCACATCCTTCTCATCATAAGATTGGCTTTTCTCTCAACCCAAACTCTTCCTCTTACTTTGGAGGTTCCATGATATACCCTTCATCTACAAAAGGTCTTGAGGTCTATGAAGTAGAAGAGGAAGGATACTTAGAGCTATCTTAGGCCTCGCCTAAATTTGAAGAAGGTAATGCCTCCTTAATTTAAGGAACAATTTCTATAAACATCAGACGAGAGGAGGAAAAAAATCTTGAATTTAGGATCCTTTCTAACACTAGAGGAGATAGAAATACACACCAAAATCCTCAAGGAACATGAAAAATATTTCCCATTAAGTTACAAGGAAATGATGGGAATTGTGCCACATGTTGCAGTTCACAACCTCGTCACTAAGCAAGATTTTAATCCAATTAAATAAAATTCAAGACCCATGAATCCAAAGGTGGCCGTCATGGTGAAAGAAGAAGTGATGAAATGCCTACAAGTGGGACTCATCAAGCTAGTTTTTTTTTCACAATGGGTATCTAATATTGTCCTTATTCTCAAAAATAATGGAAAAATCCACATTTGGATATAATTTGAGGGATATCAACAAGGCTTGTCCCAAAGACAATTTCCTATGACCATCAATCAATGTTTTTATTGATGCAACAACTAGTTATGAGTTGTTATCTCTCATGGATGGGTTTTTTGGATATAACCAAATTAGAATCTCCAAGGAGGATCAAACAAAAACTACAATTATCACTCCTTGGGGAACATGCTATTATGTTGTAATGTCGTTTGGACTTAAGAACGCTGGAGCTACATACCAATGGGAAAAGAGTTATATATTCCATGATATTATCCATAAGATTGTGGAATCCTATGTGGATGATATTTTGGGTAAATTCATAAAACATTGTGATCACCCTGATGTGCTTCATATCATCCTTTCTCGCTTAATCAAATACAATGTCATGTTGAATCTAGAAAATTATGTATTTGGTGTAATGGGAGGCAAGTTGTTGGGATACATCATATCTTCATGAGGGATTGATGTAGATCTAGAAAAAATATGAGCCATAGTATAAAATGATTCCACCATCGATTGTTTCTTGAAAAATTCGGTGCAATCTGAAGGTTTATCCCTAATTTAACCTTTGTTATTCACCCAATAAAAAATTTATTAAAAAAGGATTGCTTCATTGATTGGATGGAAGAGTGCAATGAGGAATTTGATTTAGTCAAGAGATACACATGTCTCATTAGCCCGAATGTTAGCTCAAGATGATGATGATAAATGAGAATGTGTAGTCTATTTTACTAGTCAAACATTGATTGACTATCGAATCGTTACACACGTAAATAAAAGGAATGTCTTTCCATAGTATTCACAAAAAAAGTCCCTCATACATTACATGCTAAATCAAGAAATAATAGTCATTGTTAAACTGGATCATCTATAAACGTTTCTCACACAATGGTCTTTATCTAAGAAAGTTGGACGCTTCATAACTCTAATGGGTAAGTTTGAGTTAATGTTTATTAATAAAAAAAAATCCAAAGGAAAAATCATTGTGGAATGATTGGTTGATAACCCATTAGATGGAGGTGATCTAGAAAATATGGACTTTCCCAATGAATGTGTGTGTCTTTTTGAAACCAAGCTTCCCATTGTACACTAACATTATTAAGTTCATTTTGGATCATACATATGCGAAGGGGAAACATCACAACAAAGAATATGATAATGTGTTATAACCACTAAGCACATTATCTTGGAATAGGTTCTCTATTACAGAGTCTTTAATGGAAATTTGTTAAGATGTGTTGATGAAGAAGAATCGAGAAGATTCTTTATGAATCGTATAATAGAGTATTTTGAGGTCACTTCGAGGGCCATGCCACTTCTCAGAAGATACATCGAGATGGGATACTTCGGCCCATGTTAGAACATGACACAAGAGATTTTTTACACAAATGCCATTAATGTCAAGAGTTCTCACATGAAATCCACATCTTTGGTACATGCTCTATAACCAATTGCAACACCATGGATCTTTTCCACATGGGGCCTTGATTTTATAGGGAAGTTCTCTCCCTCATAAATAGATAGTCATAACTTCATAATCATAGTTAGATAATATTTTACTAAGTGGGTAGAGGTTAGGCATTTTACAAGCATGCTTGGATGTGTAATCACTAAGTTCATTACGAACCAAATCATTTGTATGTATGTGGTCCCACAAGTCATTATCTCTGATAATGGCACATCTTTCAAAAATGAGGAAGTACGTGAATTGTGTGAAAAGTTACAAATACATCACCATAAGACTTCTCTCTATTATCCTCATTCCAATGGACAAAGCTAAGGCTATGAATAGTATGTTAAAATCCATTCTCCTTAAGACTATCAAGGAGAATAAATGATATTGAAACTTAAAGATCTTTCTGACCTTTTGGGCCTATCGAACATTGATAAGAACACTGATAGGGGCAACCCCCTTTTCTTTGGTGTTTGGTGTAGAAGATGTTTTACTACTTGAGTTTGAAATACCTAGCCTATGTATCTCACCGTAAGGAATTCTTGGAGAAGAAGGCTATTGAGAGGCAACACTCTGTCAATTAGAAAGCCTTGATGAACCTAGGCTCAACATTGAACAATAGTATATCTTTTACGCTAATCGAATGGATCATCAATACAACAAGAAAGTATACGACTATGAAATATATGAGGGATATTTGGTTTTAAGACTCGACAACTAAATAGAAAAAAATACCAGTGATGGAAGAAAATTCGAGGCCCAGATTGTTGGGTCCATATTAAGTAATAGAAGACTATAGAAATGGGTCATTTCACCTTTATACACTAGAGGGTGAGGAATTTAGATAATCTATAAACTCTCTTCCCTTGAAGAGATACTCTGCATGATCTATAATCATTTCAACATGTACATTACTACATCCACATTGCATTTTCATCTCGCTAGTTCATTTGGTAAATTTATTTATCAAGGGACTTATTCTTATAGCAATTCCTAAAAACTTATAAAAACATTGGAAAAACATTCAAATCATGTCTTTTCAAATATTCATGGTATCATCAATTGTTCCGAATCATTTAATTAATGAAGCAAGATAAGAGAAAGCTTTGACAAGTAACCATACCAAGGCCTACATACTTAGTTCTACTTATAGTTTCGTTTAGATTCAGTGTCTTTGCCATATACATCTCTTTGAAAATAATGACATTCTAGAAATTTTTCCTAGATAAATAAGTCAAATGAAAATCCAGAGAAATTTTTATTTTACACATTTCTTTACCCTACAAACCTTTGGTGTTGAGCTTGCATCTCTTACTAGTGATTTGGGGTTGGGAAAGGAGATAAGCTCCTTACTCTCTTATACCTTATCCATGGTGATTAGCCTCTACTTCCTACTAGTACCATGGAGCAAGGTGTAGGGGGTCTCTTTGAAAAAATTGAAAGTTATATACAATTCATTCAAATGCTACAAAATCATAAATCGAACAAAATGAGTTAGATGTTCAAATTCCAAAAAGAGTTTAAAACCTCAAAACCAGATTTTTTCAACCAAGTGGTGATCTATGGAGATAATTCTAGATAAACTAGAAATAATTTCAAATTTTAAACAATGAAGCAAACATGATTAGAATGAGGTTGTAGTGTCTCAATTTGGTTTTTCCAAAGCCTTGTCTTTCTCTCATCATTACCATTCAACAATTTTCTTTAACGTGTGTCCCTTTTACCTCTTGATGTTGTGCCCTTGCATCTCACTGTTGCATGGAGTTGCGAGTGGGATAAGTTCATTCACTTATCATATCACTCTTTCACTATGTTTTTCCAAAAAATATAAGTTAAAAAAATTCTTAGAGAAACTAAAGTTCAACATTATTATGTGATTGCATTATCATATATCAGGATTACAAACACAAAAAAGAAATCATTCTACTAGCATCCATATCCATTACATACATTATGAAAAGCATATAAAAATGGAAGTTCTAAACATCTAGAATACACATATGAAGTGAGCCAAGAGATAGTTAACTCGAAATACAATGAATTACCAAACCAAAAAGAAGAGTCTGTATATATCATAATAAATTGAGTTTGTATACAATGACATCATGCACTAGGCATGGTAAATACACTCGTAATGAGCCCAAAATATACAATAAAATCATATAATGCCTAAAAAATGGCAACTAATAAATAAAATACACGATGGCCTATCAATCCTTGTGGGCTCCCTGAGATGGTGTATGGCTATATCCAAGACTCCCACCGCAACTACAATGATGAGAATGCCTTTGAATAGTGAGAGTGATCATGGTGGCTTCCATTGGATGTGGTCTCACTACGATAGCATCTTTTCCTCATCAATCACTCAGCTATCTCATACGTGGTCACTTGAGTATGGAGAGAAGTCATGACCTCCGCTTCCCTCTAGATGGGTACAAACACATCAGTGTGTTTATCACCTGGAAGTGTTTTTCCTATGTCCTCAGTCAACTCAAATTGGGTCTTCCTCAAGGGGATTAACAATATGTCAATGCACACCAATCGAATAATCACTCACCACTCCTATGTAGTCACCGAAATAAAAATGACAAGAAAGGAAATTTTTTTTTTAGAAAGTTACAAAACAAAATAAAAAGAAATACCAACTAACATTTTTGACTAAAAATGTCAAGAGAAGAGGATCAACATACTTGGATTTGCAGGAATCCATGTAGGGTTAGTGGTTGATGCTGATACTATTGATGGTTAGCGGTGGCTCCCCTAAACAAGAAGCAAGACGATGTCCCATCATGGACTCGACATCCCACTCTTCGTCATGAGGAAGTGGTTCGTCAAAGATAAGTGTCTCCTCATCTCTAGTCACATCCTCCGACTCTTCTCTTAGAAAATCTCAATTATCATGTCACTCGGGATCATTCTCCTCCTCCATGTGAGCTACCCCATCAGCCTCACCACCCAACCCCTCAACACCTATCTCATCTCTCGTCGGCCTCCTCTCCAACCAAATCTTCTTGGCCTCATCCCCAATATGCTCCTCAAAGTCGAGTCCACATCAATGGGCTCATCCTCCTCTCCCTTGTGAGTGGGTGCGGCCTAAATTCAGATTAAGGGAGTAGGATTGGCACCAACCACCCATCGGGCATGAAAAAATTTCCTAACTATAATAGGAACTCCTGAATCACAACTATCCAACCTAGATCTCCACAGGGCCCTTTCCGGCCTCCATCATGGTCATGTAAATAGATGCCGCTAAGGAAGCATATCAATGTCGGGAAGGTGGAACTGTTGAGTAACTCATCTAAATGGGTGAGTATCGGTCTTTCCCCAACTTGTCAACTAACTAGCCAGTAGTGGTCACAAGCCACCATTATGGTCCCATAATGTCCCCATAATCTAGACATGTCCTGGTATGGAGTGGCCACTATATTTTTTCTAGTTTAGGAAGCCACTTGATGATGTGACACTATTAGAACTGTCATGATTGTCCATCTAGTGGCCCCGATGGCCCTTGGGTCATTTTCGACACTTCCTTCTAATAGGGGATGATCCACTCATACACCCACTCATCACCAATGTGGGGTGGCTCAAAAACTATGCATGTAACCTGATAATCGATACATATCATGATAGGTACTGCGAAGTATATCTGCTCCCCATGTGTACATATGACAATATTCCTTAATCTATGTGATGATGGGAGCGTAAGAATAAAGTAGTGTATCACCTACCTTCTCCCCAATCAACCACAATGCAAAGATACCCATGATGGCCTTGCAAATAGTAGGGATGGGAGTGGTAGCAATGGTTTCAACCTTCATCCCATTCTTCCAACCAAATGAAACCACAACATCCCCCATATAAGTTGCCCATAGAGTCATCGTGGATCTAAATCTTGTTTTTTTAAAATTCAACCACTTGTCCAAGATCGAACCCCAAGAATACATAACACATCCTATACGATGATCATCCATTCACCCCTAGTGCCCGAAACTAGAAGGTATTCCGGTCTCGCATCCCAATAAGAGTACAAATCATAAAATATGTGACTTGCAATATTTCGTGGGGCACCCGCAATCCTCCATATGCCTTCCTCTAAAGAGGTTCGGTCTCATCCCGAGTCAACTGATCAAATATTATTGGGAGCCAAGTCACACTCCCTCTCGTGACTCCATTAGATATAAGCTTCATTCTTTTACATCCACCAAAACACGGAAAAAGATAAATTTAGTGACATATCTTAAGAAAGAAGCTCATCAAAAACATATAAAAACATTAGAAACAAAAAAATTAAGTTAGCATGAGTTTTGGTCATTTTTTAGAACCACCACCTAGTGCGGGGTGGTGGTTTTGCAAATTCCACCCTACTTAAGGTGGCGGTCTTGAATTGAATCTTTGTATTTCTTTGTTACCCTAAAAATTATTTAAAAATGCAAAAATTAGACCATTTTGAACGAAATAAAAGACTACCCTTTAGCCACCCCCTAAAGACTCATTTAAAACAAGAAATTATAAAAATGACCCCCTTAGGAATTTTTTTTTGACATTTCTACATTTTAGGTTTAAAAAGACACAAGTGAGGAAAACTAACTCGAGAACGCATCGGTCGATATTCCACTCACGGAGGCATGATCACAATCTCGCAATGAACATTTTGATCTGCTTCTTTCGATGAGAATGGTCATTCTAGGTCTAGAGCTTAAAAACACCAAATCAATACGTGCAAATGAATTAGAAAATTAGTTTGTTTTGATATATATATGTTTTTATAACTTCATTTTGAGTGCATATGTTGGCTAGGTTATAGTGTTGGCACATGTATATTTCTATACCCTCGCAAAAATAGTAAGTCCTCTTTTTCCTTTTAATAGGATATTTATTTTTGATATTTCATCTATCTATACTTTAGTCTTCCTTTTCATTTTTCTGGTGGTGAGAGTTTGGATGAAGTAATTCCAACACATGCGTGTGTCGTGTATAGCTTCTAACTCCCCATTTTGGGAACGCCATACTTGGAATCTAAGTTTTATGCCTTTTCATGGCTAATACGCTTCTTTGAGGTGGAAATATGTACACACCTAAAATTTCATGTGCTACATTATCAAAAATAGTTACAAAATTCCCCAATGATGATTCATCTACTTTCGTAAGGTGATCGAGTTCCTAAACCCATTCACACAGTGTATATTTGTAGCTTAGACATCCTTAGTTAGCTTTTCCATGCTTTGTATGCTTGGACATCCTTAGTTATCTTTTCTATGCATGTTTTCACCTTTAATGTCATGACATTCACCCTTCCGGATGGAGGTTCAAACCGCTACCTAGGTAGGGCAACATCCTAACGTAAATTTTTCCGAACTCTTCATGCATGATTTCACTTCACTTGACTTCTAGGGTGTGTTTGTGAACCAAATTTCCTAACAATAGTCTTTATTACATGGTATTCCTTCCCTCTTATTTTTTAAAATAGATTTAATTAGTTTGAATTGCCTCTTCACCCAATGATTTGGCACTCAAGGATGCCTTGTGCATGAAGGCACATCCAAGCCAATTCCTATATATCCAATTCTTGTATCCAAGAAAATGTCTTGATAATTTTATGTATCTTGCATAGTATTGATACCACAATCCTACTAAAAATTGCATAGCCAAGCTCTATTCACTTATGTTATCCCTCTTCTACTTTCATCTGCAACCAAACTACTTTCAATCTTCCATTTCTCAACCACCTTCTCCTGTTGCTTCCTTTAAATTCCCAATTCCTTGGACTCATATATAAACCCAAAGAAAAAAGGATAAACCTAATGGAAAAGAACATATTCAACAAGATTTTCCAAAGCTCTTGCTTATCCAGTTGGAATTATTTGTTTGTTTGCTTCATTTTTCAAGTTATCAATTATGAGTTATTCATTTCAAATACATATCAAATAGAGAAGATTTGTTTTTCATTTCAATTATTCAAGCAATTACAAATATAGAATGTAATTAGAAAGCTTTCACTTTGCAATTATCACGGAAGTAGTGGGGAAGAATAGCTCTTCTAGATTTATTATTTGTTATCTACCTCTCGAGGTAGGGTTTAAAGGGTTTTGATTAAATTAGTTGAGTTTTTTTAGAACTAGATTCACATACTTTCACAAGTAATTAGTTACAGCTGAATGATTACTTATATTTAATTTCATTTATTAGATTAGAAACATTGTTTAAAATCCTAGAAAAGATAAAAATATTTACTTTTGCTAGGATAGTTTTCTTCCATTGTTTTGTTTAGATATACTATTAAAATACAAAAACATAGATCAAATTTCCTTTAATAGGTAGTTTGATCTACCAAAATCAATTTAATTCATTTTGTATGACCATCAAAGGTCCACAATAAGACAAAATGTTTAGTTGTGATCCATTGGTCCCACAACTGAATGGCCTAAGTTGTTGACTAACATTGACATGGGTCTATGCTTGTTATTTTTACGCACACATTCTAGGAATTCTAAGAAGATAGAAAAATTAAATACATTAAACATTGATGTTGATAAATCCTACGATTATGGACTGCTCCTTGCAACAGGCTTAATTACGCATATGACCATGCAAAGACCACAACCTCCTCGAGTTCACGTTTTGTTTCCTAGGTCACACAACCCAATGGGCTCGATAACCAATTAAAAATTTACACTAGTCTATGTGCACTGGTATTTAGATCATCATCACTTCCACCTGAAATTGTTACACAAATTTCAAGTGTTATACATATCATCCTATTAGGCTAAGGCTTTCTGGACTTGACTGAAAACCACCCATAGACCCTTTGGTTCCATTACACCTCTCGTTCTCACTTCCATGACCTTTTCTAGAAATATATACAAGGAATTTTCAGGTCACTTTCGGCATGTTCTACAACTAGCAGATAGGATCTCGACAAAGCTCGATATCAACTGGAGCCTCCTATTAGCTATTCTATCTTACCATTTCATTAAACCACTTCATCTTAGGATGGATTTATTTTCCTCTAACTTGCAGATCCTGATATTTTGTGTTGAAGACATAAGGTTTCCTCATTATCTTGGTCATCACTACCACACATAAATCCATTTGCATTCTTCACTAGTTGTATCAACACAACTTCGAGAATTTGGCTGTGAAGAAGGTCACATATTTATTTTCTCTTGTACAAAAACCTTGTCAATGGGTAAGTCCTACATAATTATCTCATAAATTTATCCTTATTCCCCAAAAAAATCATCTCGTCATGTGCTTTAATTTTCAATATTCTCACATGTGCTCCCCTAGTTTGGAATCCACTTCTCCATATCCTAGTCTTGTAGCCCATCTAGGAGTTTCCGTTCTTTTTCTTCCAAATCCAAGTCCCCTCCTTAGGAGAAATTTGTAATACCTTCTCTTACATTCACTAAATATATTGGGAGGAAACTCAAAAGGCCAGTTAAGAGGAACAACAAAAGGAAGAGCCCAACAAAGAAGAAATGATGAAGTTTTTAAGGAAATGGGATTCAAGGTATGGAATGGACATAATTACTATGCTAGTTAAGCCTTCAAAGGAGTCCAAGGTTGGATACAAACATGTAGTGATAGATTATTTGGTTGGAGTGGAAGAAAAGCAAGAACAAGGTTAAGAATATCAACAATCGGTGTGTTCAAAGTGTAGTGTCCATGAGGGAATTTGATTTTTAGAGATAATTTATCAATGATCAGCTGAAAAATCAATAGAGGAAGAGGGAAGATAAATGCAAAATCCTAAAGAGGTGGAGCATTTTTTTGTTATGGAGGATAAAAAAACCATCTCGGATGTATTGAATGTAGAACACAATACACAAGAGGTTTTCAACCATTCTACCACTCCATCTCCAAATAATGATTTTGGGGACAAGTTTGGATTCTCAAACTTCATGTTTGAGGATAAGGAGAACCATGATGAGTAGTCTTCCATTCCTAAGGACATCATGGAAGAGGTTAAATCTGTGGCACATGTGAACCAAAAAGAATCAGTTTGGTATTTATCGATTCGGAAGAGTATTTTGATGAGGTAGATCCCATGGAATTAATCTCTTTTTCGCCCCATAATTAACTTTCCAATAGTAGGAGCCTTCTACTAAAGAGGAAAACATGCATGGAAACCATCCATTTCATAAAAGTATTCTCTAGTTAAGTTTTTTTCACACAGATCGTGCACCTACTAAATTGTTGAAGGATCTCATGCAACATTGGAACATATGCAAGGTGTGGGACCTTGTTTCCTTGGGATAAACCTCCGAAGAAGGAAAAATTCCCTTGGAACTTGGAACACCCAATTTAATATTGAATTTCAAGGCTAAGAATACTTAAAATCATTATAATCAACTCAATTCACAAGGTCCAGGGTTAGAAATAACAAAATAAGGAAAATATGGTGAGACACAAAGAGATTAGAACTAGATAATTTTCCTATCTTTACACCAGAAAGGTTAACTTATAAAGGATAAAGAAACCATCATAATCTAATTTAACTTGTGATATTTATACAGTAAAATAATGAACAAGAAACAAAATACCATATATTCCTTTATAATACCGAAGCATACCTAATAGATAGATCAAATCTGTTTGAATACACAATCAACAAATCATGACAATATATGATATGCACATGTCATACATCTCTTTCCCTTAAGTACATATAATGATAATGTAAATTTATAACAAAAGGAATATAATATTTTCACAATTGATATTCAAACTAACCACATCATTCTCCCATAAATAAAACAAGATACTTTGAAATAAAGGTGAGTTAATCACTTACACTAAGGAATTGCACATTCACAAAGCATACATGGATCAACCATTAACACAATGAATTAGGTATTTCACAGAAAAATATTGTTCTGAATATATTTGAAAGGTTCCAAATCATTCAAAGTACTCTTCCAAGCTTGAAGAGTAACTTCTCCAATGATCTCTATCTATCTTAAAAACCTCATGCACTTAACTATTTATAAGTTCTTTAGGTTGAGCCATTACAGATGGACCTTAACTAACAAATTACTAAAAATAGAATGTAATTAAGTTCCAACAAACAGCTCCCATAAAAATAGAAAAGTAGTTGCAAAGGTTATACCTAGTCAACCCTCCAACTGGAATTGATCCAGAGATTGGAACAACCCTTCCATGGCCACCTAGTTTAGCTTGGTCCCTGAAATATATTTTCCTTCTTTAGTTTTCTCCTACTCTTTCTCCCACACAGTCATCCGATTCTTGTAATAGATAAAATGTTTGATGATTCCTTTTACTTCTTCTTCCTCTGGTTCACATTCACAATGAATCACCACATCGATTGTTTCAATATCTCTTTCCACTTTAGCTAGAATCCTTTTGAATTTACTCACCACCTTCTGTCAACTTATGAAATTCTAAAATGAGATCAACTTGTCAATTGAATCACTACTAAAAGTATTAGTTACCTCATCATCTTTCTTCACCAAATCCTTGAAATTTGAATTAATTTGATCTACTGGAAGAGCATCGATATTCTCATTGAAGAATTTACAATTGATATTATCAAACTCTTCTGAGATATCATTTAGAGCATCCATTATTTCCACATGCTTTTCATCTAATTTATTGATCAAATCTTGTAGTACTTGGGATCTAAATTCGATAGCCTTCTAAAATTCAAAAACTTGGAAACATCATCAATTACTTCTTCTTGAAGAAGTAGATCTAGATCTTCCTCCCTAATCTCACCCCATGTGGTCAAATTCATATTCAAATTATTATTATCTTTAGAGAAAGCCTCTTTTGACTTGTAAATCATTATATATTTCAACAACTTTTGTGATAAAAGGATTAGCTTGTTCAAGCATGCGTTCCATCCATCCATTCATTGATCTTACCTTCTGACCTATCTTCTCAATCTCATGATATGAAATATTTTCCAGAGTGTAATTAATTGTCAGAGTAGTTGTAGTTGAAAGATCGGTGGTTGGAGTGGGTTGTGTTACTTTCATCAACAAAGAAGTGAGATGTTCTACCTTTTCTTTGAGTTCATCATTACAAGTTGTATCCTTATCATATTTTTCCAAAAAATCCTAATATTTTTTTACACATCATGTTTGGCACATTCATGTGTTCCCTTACCTAGTGAAAATCTAGAAATTTGATAGTCCTTTGTTGTGATAGTGTCATTAGTATCTCCCTAAATGGGAGTATAAATTTCAATGTCACTCTCTCTAGATTGGTTCCCAAATAGTATGGAGACAATATATGGTTGTTTTTCTGTCTCCTCAAAGTAGGTTCCAAAAAAATCAGATATATTACAACTACCGGAGGAACCTTCTTCTTCTATTTGGGAGTTTGGCAATACAACCATTTTGGTATAGCAGATGTCATTGGATAGGAGATGAATGATTCAACACCAGGAGAAGTAGACAATACAATAACACTAGTAACATTAGTTGGCAATGAAGTGGAGGTGGTAATGATAGATGGGGTGGATGTGAGAACAACCATAGGAGTGGATACAATGAGGCTAGAAGTTGAGATGGAAGGAAATGACAGGTGCAGAGGAATTGAAATGGGCGGGGACCCGATCATTTCACCAAATGAGATAATAGGAAGGGATGAAAACACTTAGGCCATGGATGGGGATGGAAAAGAAGAAATGAGTGTAGAAGCAGAAGGTAGTGATGAAGGAAGTGATAATGGTAGAGAAGGAGGGGGTGAAATATTTTGTGATACAACTGGAGAGTCAATAACCTCGACAACTTCTTATATTGGTATTATAGGGGAAATAACTTTGGAAGCAGGAGCCTTGGAAAGAGAGGAACTTCCAACAACAAATGAAATCTTCTTAGGGATTATATTGGCCCTTTGGGTAGGCATTTTTCCTTTTATAGGTGTAGGAAGACTCATTGTTGGTTGGGATTTTTTCTTATAGATTGATCCAACCCTTTGGGTGAAATTCCCAAGGTAGCCAACCAATTATATGTTCTTTGCAAAATGGGCCCCGCCCTTTCCTTAGTATTGCAACTTTCCTCTACATACCAATCAATCCATGACAATGGTTGATTGGTGATATTGTTATCCTTGTATACTAAATCCAATACTTCTTCCTCATCCTCCATCTCCTTTGGAACCTCTGCAATACCAAACTGTCTAACCTCATATAAAGTCAACCTTTCATAATCTCATTGCTAGATAATGAACTCATCCCCAAATTGAATCCAAATATACTCAAGCCGAGGCAAGTGAGAATTGGATAAACTGTTTCACCGAATTTTGAGTAGTCAAAATTAGTTTAGGGGTGAAAGGTTCACAAAGTCACTTCAGACATTTTTGCATCCACATTCTTCACTTTATAAATGCTGGCACAAGTATATCGGTTGATTGAAATGGGAAACTGTACTCCCAACTTATGTCATTTGTTCTTTTTTGTGATAATCAAACAATTTCCAAACCAACTCTAGAAAAACACATTTGTAAGTAGGGCACCTTTTGCTAGGAGCACCTACAAAACCAAGGATTTCGATGTATGTAAATGTAGGAAACTTGAGATAAATGGATCCCCACTCTCATACTTCCTTAAAATCCTCATCTGAAATCCTTTGATTATACAAATCCTTGTCAAAATGATAAAGAAGAAAAGTGAAGAAGGCATCATTGACTCTGTGAAAATGTTTTCTTCCCTCATCCATCATGATTTGAGGATAAAAATAAAAATCGAGATGCACTTCTAACACCTTTGGTATTTAAACCATTGAATTCTCCCATGGTGGCTGTAACATAGACCAAGAAAGAGGTCATGTAAAATTTCTCGAGAAGATGAGACTGTATGAAAGAAAAGTAACACGTTACCCTCTCTCGCACCCGACTTCCTAAGGCCACGCTGAGATAGCTGGTGTAGAATAGAAATGGATGTGTGTATGTGGTGGTGATGGATGATCTAATGAGGCAGCCTTATATCTTTAACACACAATAATGGGATTTGCGAATATAAAGAAAAAATTAATCTCATAACCTGAAGTGGTGTGATTTATTGATCTAATATGATATCTTCTAAGAGACTCAAAGTGAATATCGAGCACTATCAAGATTCTATTCACTGGTTGTTGAACACACAGAAATTGATATGTAGGAACCTCTTATAGATTTCTAGAAAAGGTCATAGAAGTAAGAAGGAGAGGCTTAATGAAGTCGTAGGGACTCTGGATGATTCTTCGGTATAGTCCAAAAGGTATTAGCCTGATTAGATATTATGTTCAATAATGAAATATGTGTAATGATATTAGGTGGAAGTGGTGATGATCTAAATATTTATGCACACAAACGAGTGTCAATATCTAAAGGGTTGGCATGCTTGTTTGGTTATGGGACCTAAGGAAAATTTCCAAAAAAACTCATGGAGGTTGTGGTACTATTATAGTCATATGCATAATCAAACCCTATTTCTAGGAGTAGTCCTTTAATCATAGGCTTGATTAGAAGTGATGTTTAGCATGTTTAGTTTTTCTATTTTCTCAAAGAATGTAGCAGTGTGTGTGCAATACTATCAAATCTAAAATTGTATCAATATATGTTATCAACTGTGGCCTATTGGGTAGTGGGAACAAAGGATTGCAATCGTATATATTTTCTTGTTATGTGGCATTAATGGTCATACAAAATGAAATTGAGATGATCTTGATAAAACAAAATAACTATAAAAGGAAATATAATATATTTTTTTGGTGCTTTCACAATATATCAAAGAAAAATAATAAAATAAAACTAATTTAATAAAAGTAAATGCTTTTGATCTTTTCTAGTTTTTAAGAATTGTGTTTTAATATAATAAACAAACAAAGGACAAATAATTAAATGGATGTAGCTAGTTACTTTTGTGAATATGTGAATCTAAATCTAAAAAAATAACCTAATCTAATCAAAACCCTTAAAACCCTACCTCGAGAGGTGAAGAACTAATTATGACCACGAAAAAGCTATTGTTCCCCACAACTTCCCCTGGTGATGTTAAAAAGCAACCTTTCTAATGATCTTATCTACTTGTAATTACCTAATCAATTGAAATTAACAATTTTACTATTCTATTTGATATTTAATTGAAACTAATGACTCAAAATTGACAATTTGGAAAGTGAAACAAGCAAACAAGTAATTCCAATCTAGAAAAACAAGAGCTTTGAAAAATCTAGTTTTATCTACGTCTATCCCCTTAGTTTGTTCCCTTCTTTCTCTATATGTTCATATGAGTCCAAGGAATTGGGAATGTAAGAAAAACATCAGAATAAGATGCTTGAGCAATGGAAACTTGAAGGTAGTCTGGTTATAATGCAAGTAGAAGAGAGATAGCACAAGATATCTAAGTTTGGCTATGTAATTCCTAGCAGGATTGTGGTAGTAATACTATGCAAGATACAAAATACATCTCACGCCCTTTTCTTGAACACAAGTATGGAATATATATGAATTGGGGTTGGGATGTTCCCTCATGTAGAAGGAAAGAAGATGCAGTTCCAACTAACTAAAGCACATGTAAATATTGAAGAGGGAAGAAGAACAAGCAATCAAAATTATTTTTAGAAAGAAAAATAATAAAATAAAACTAATTTAATAAAAGTAAATGCTTTTGATCTTTTCTAGTTTTTAAGAATTGTGTTTTAATATAATAAACAAACAAAGGACAAATAATTAAATGGATGTAGCTAGTTACTTTTGTGAATATGTGAATCTAAATCTAAAAAAAATAACCTAATCTAATCAAAACCCTTAAAACCCTACCTCGAGGTGAAGAACTAATTATGACCCCTGAAAAAGCTATTGTTCCCACAACTTCCTGGTGATGTTAAAAAGCAACCTTTCTAATGATCTTATCTACTTGTAATTACCTAATCAATTGAAATTAACAATTTTACTATTCTATTTGATATTTAATTGAAACTAATGACTCAAAATTGACAATTTGGAAAGTGAAACAAGCAAACAAGTAATTCCAATCTAGAAAAACAAGAGCTTTGAAAAATCTAGTTTTATCTACGTCTATCCCCTTAGTTTGTTCCCTTCTTTCTCTATATGTTCATATGAGTCCAAGGAATTGGGAATGTAAGAAAAACATCAGAATAAGATGCTTGAGCAATGGAAACTTGAAGGTAGTCTCGGTTATAATGCAAGTAGAAGAGAGATAGCACAAGATATCTAAGTTTGGCTATGTAATTCCTAGCAGGATTGTGGTAGTAATACTATGCAAGATACAAAAATACATCTCACGCCCTTTTCTTGAACACAAGTATGGAATATATATGAATTGGGGTTGGGATGTTCCCTCATGTAGAAGGAAAGAAGATGGGTTCAACTAACTAAAGCACATGTAAATATTGAAGAGGGAAGAAGAACCAAGCAATCAAAATTATTTTTAGACAAATCAGTTCACAAACACATCCTAAAAGAGAAGTTAAGAGAATCATTGCATGTTAAAAACATGCATGAGAAAATATGGAAAAATCACACTGGACCGCCACCCTACTGGGTGGTGGTTTCAAACCGCCACCTAGGTAGGGCATCGATTCGGCTTGGCACTAAAGGAAAAAACAAGCATAAGATGAAGTGGAATGCTAAAAAAGCATGGAAAAGCTATGTAAGGATGTCTAGGCTACAAATATATGTTGTAGATGGGTTTTCTAAGCTCGAACATCTTTTGAAAGGATGTGAATCATTATTGGGGACTTTTGTAACCATTTATTGATAATGTCACACATGTAATTTCGGTGTGTACATATTGCCCCCTCAGAGAAGTGTCTTATCGATGAAAAGGCATAAAACATAAATTTTGAGTGCATTATTCCAAAAATAGGGAGTTAGAAGCTATACCTAACACACCCATGTGTTGAAACATCGTCATCCAATCTCTCGATACCTACAAGAGAGAAAGAAGACTCAAGTGTAGATAGGAAAAATGTCAAAAACCAAACACTAAATTGAAATGACAAGAGGACATACCATTTGTACGGGGATATAGATATATACTTGTGCCAACGATCAAGCCGTATGGAAACACGCACTCAAAATGAGGTTAAAATAACATATATATATCAGAATGAACTCATTTCCCAATTCATTTATGCTTATTCAATTCGGTTATTCTTTAGGTCTTTACCCACGCTGACCATTTTGACGAGAGTATAGTTCAAATGACCGTCACAATTAACTAATCATGCCTCAATGAGTAGGATATCAACCACCATGTTCTAAGGTTGTCTTTTTTCCATTTTACGTTTTCAATCGTAAAATGTGAAAATGTCAAAAAGTTTAGCTAAGGGGGATTATTTTAAAAATTCATTATCTTAAATGCATCTTTAAGGGGGCCTCCCATGGGGTAGTCTTATATTTCATCCAAAATGGTCCCTTTTTGTGTTTTTGAGCATTTTTAGGGTTAAACACGTATTCTTAAAATTATTCTAGGACCACCACCCTTCCAGGAAGTGCTCTTGGAACTATCACCCTACACTAGGTGGCAGTGTTGGAAAAAATGAACAAAATAATGTTAACTTGATTTTTTTTTGGATTGTGATGTTTTTCCATGTTTTTGGTGAGCCTATCTTTTGATATATGTTACTAATTTACTCTTTTTATGTGTTTTGGTGAATGCAGGAGGAGCACATCCATTGGAACTATGAGTGGGAGTGTGATTGACTCCTAGGGATTTTGGATCACTTGACCTAGGTTGATTGGGACACTCTCCAAAGGTAGTGCTTTTAGAGGATTGCACAGTGCCACATGTCACTACTGCTAGTCACATACTGTGTGACTTGTTTTCTTACTAGGATGTAGAACGGAACACTTTTCAATTTTTAGGTGCCTAGGGTGAGTGGAACATCATCCTAGAGGATGTATACTACATTCCGTGCTTTGATCCTTGTGAGGAGATTGACCCTAGAGATAGGACGATCTAGAGCCATGATTACTCTATGTGATACTTATATGGGGATGTCATAGTATCTTTTGGTTCGAAGAAGGGGGTTAAGGTTTGATCCATTCCTACTTCGGTCATCCACACTATCTACAAGGCCATCATGGGTATCTTAGCCTCATAATTAATCGGGGACAAGGAGGTGACACACTACTATTTTTTGGGCTCTCATTATTACTCAAATTGAGGCATAATGTCATATTTATACCTAGGGAAAAGACATATTGGGGATCATATATCATGACCTACATAGGGTTGTTAGGCTACGGGGTCAATCACTGAGCCACCATACCTTAGTCATGAGTTGGGTGTATGACCGTATTTCCCCTTAGGAAGGGAATATCAGTGTTAGCTCGAGGGGTTGTTCGGGTAGTGAGGTGGATAGGGATGTCAGTACTTCAGACCCCACACCAGTTAGTGGCTTCTTTGAACATGATAGACATGGTTTCCATACCATACTAGGATATGGAAGGACTGTGGTAGTAGGATGCAACCACGGTGGTGGCTTTCTCTACCACATGAAAGTTAGTTGAATAGGTAGGGAGAGTTGAGATCTACCCATTGCACTAGGTCCCTCCGTAGTTTGGCCTCCCTATGTAGTTATGCTTCCACCAAAGTGGCACCGGTATATAGGATTGTTCTGGGAGGCCCAGAAAGGCCCTAGAGGGGACCCTGGCTGGATTGTGGTTACTCTAGGTGTGTCTATTATAGTTATGAATCTTATTTGCACCCAATGGGAAGCTAGTGCTCCTCAAGCACCTTTATTTGATATTGCGGCCACTCCCACTCACAGAGGAGAGGAGTATGAGCCTATAGGCATGGACTCTAGTTAAGAGGAGTACATAGTATATGAGACCAAGGAGGAGTCATTCAGAGAGGTGGAGGATAAATGGTCGGGTAATGAGGATGATGGGGCAGCCCACATGAAGGAGGAGGAGAGGAATCACGAGTGGTATGACACTTAGGACATTTTGAGAGCGACACATGAGGAGGTGAGTGTGGAGAGAGAGACCTTGGTCTTAGATCCATCACTTCCTCAAGATGGAGAGGGAGATGAAGAGTCCGTGATAGGAAAATGTGTCACCTCTTGCTTTGGGTAGGTGCGCATGCAACCACCAAAAGTAGTAGAAGTAATGTGACCCGCTGATCGACCTAGATTCTTGGAGATCAAATTATGTTAACACTCTCCTCTCGACTTATGTTAGTTGGAAATTTTAATTTGTTTTTTTAGGAATTTTATAACTCACTATTTCTTCTTCTTTTCTTTACTTGCAATGATTGCACAAGAGTGGAAAGAGATTATTAGACAGTGTGCATGGCCACCTTGTTGATCCCCTCAAGGAAGACTTGGGCTGAGCTAATCGAGGATTCAGGCCATCCGATAGACATGCGATGTTTTTACACCTATTTGGAGAGTAGCAGAGTTGATGACCTCCCTTCATACTCTAGTGGCTAGGTATGAGGAAACTCAATGATTTATGACGTAGAGTCACTCTCGTAGTAATACTACGGCTAGTAGCCTTCACCACGAGCACTCACATAACTCATTTCATTCTCTTCCTCATCATAGCTACAACAGGAATCTCAGACATTACCATGCACCATCTGAGGGATCCTAGAGGGATTAACAGGTTGCTTGGTCTTTTATTTCTTTGTTGCAATTTTTCTGATTGTTGTATGATTTTTTTCATATTTTGGTCTCTTTGGGAGAATTTTGGCCATGCCTAGCGTGTGATGGAATTATATACAAACTTTCTTGACAATGATATATACATACTATTTTTTTATTATTTGGATTGATAATTATTTGTATACGAGTTGACTTCTTTTGGCTCATCTCACATGTGTAATCTAGATGTTTAGAATTTATACTTTTCTATTCTTTTCAAAATGTATGCATTGAATACAAATGGTAACAAAATGATTTCTCTCTCTTCTTTGTTTATAATGTTGATATATGATAATGCAAACACATTGTAATGTTTAACTTTAGTTTCTTTAAATAGCCTTTAGTACTTTGTATTTTTTGGGAAAACTTGGTTACACTTTGTGATATGATAAGTGAATGAAATTAACCCACTCCTAACTCCATGCAATTGGTAGGATTCAAGGGCTCAAAACCAAGAGCCGGGGAAAGGCCTAAGTTATGAAATTTGTTGAATGGTAATGATGAGAGAAAGACAAGGTTATGAAAAAGGAAATTGGGACACTAAAACCTCACTCTATTAAAGTTTTCTTCATAGTTTAGAATGTGAATTTATTTCTTGTTTATCTAGACTTAGATTTCTGAGATGGCCACTTAGTTGAAAAAATCTATTTTTGAGGTTTTAAGCTCTTTTGAAATTCTAGACATCTAACTCACTTTGTTTTAATTTATGACTTCACAATATTTGAATGAACCATTTATAAAATCTAAGTTTTTAAAATAGATCCCGATACCTTTCCCCATGCTACGAGTAGGAATTATGGGCTTAACACCATAGACAAGGCATAGGTGAGTAAGGGAATTTCTCTCCTATCTCAACCCTACATCACCACTAAGAGATGTAGGCTCAACACCGAAGGTTGGTAGGGTAAAGAAATGTGTAAAATAAATTTTTTTGTTGATTTTCATTTGAATTTTTTATCTAGGAAAAATGGGTAGAATGTTCTTATTTCCAAAGAGAAATTTATGGCATAGATGCGACACCATGAAGCTTCTAGAATAGAATATAGAAAAAAACACCTAATCTAGGAAGAGACTATAAGAAAAACCAAGTATGGAGGCCTTGATATGGTTATAGTAAAAAAATTCTTATCCTATTTGAATTGATGAAATTATTTGGAGATAATTGATGACATTGTGGAGATTTATAGAGGTATGATTTGAACATTTTTCCAACATTTTTGAATATTTTAGGAATTTCTATAAGAATAAGTATTTTGATCACTGATTTAAAAAAATGAATAGGTAAATAAAAATGTAATATAAATGTGGTGATGTACATATGAAAATTGTAATGGATCATGCGTAGTACCTCTTCAAGTGAAGATATTTCACATATTATTTGAACTCCTCACCCTCTAGTGTACACAAGAAAAATAATCCATTTTTGTAGTCTTCTATTACTCAATATGGACCCAACCACATGGGTCTGAATTTCATTCCTTCGTTGGTCTTTTTTCTATTCGGATGTCAAGTCTTAGAACCAAATCTCCCTCATATAATTTCTTGTTGTATTATCATGAAATCCAGTCAATGTAAATTCTATTGGGTTGTCGAGCATTGAGTCTAGCCTCATCAAGACTTTCTAGCTGAGAGAGTCATGCTTCTCGATATCCTTCTTCTTCCAAAATTCTTTGTAACAATATTCGAAGACTAGGTATCTCGACATTGTTCGTTAAAACCACTTCTGCACCAAATACCAAAGATGAGGGTATTTTCCTCATCGACATTCTTATGATGTCCGATAGGCCACAAGGCCGAAAAATAGTAAATTCTAATGTCATTTATTTTCCTTGATAATCTTAGGGAGAATGGAATTCAATGTCTTGTTCGTAACCTCAGCCTATCCATTGGCATGAGGATAATAAAGAGAGGCCATGTGGTTAATTATTGTTAATTTATCACACAATTCACATACCTCGTCATTTTTAAAGGATGTTCCATTATCTGAGATAATGACTTGTGGGACCCCGTACCTACAAATATTTTGGTTCGAAATGAACTTTTTGATTACTAATCTAGGCATGGTGGTATAAGGCATGGCTTCTATCCACTTCGTAAAGTAATATGTGGCCGTGATTATGAGGTTATAGCCATATGTTGATGAGGGAGAGAATTTCCCTATCAAATCCAGTCCTTATGTGGAAAAGGGCCATGGTGTTGCAATTGGCTGTAGATCCTATGCTAGTATCTGGATCTCATGGGAGAACTCTTGACATTTATGGAATTTACGCACAAACTATACCACGTCATGCTATAGTGTGGGCTAAAAATAGCCCATCTGATTTATTTTATGAGCAGTGGCATGGCCACAGAAGTTACCTCCACATACTTCACTATGTGATTCATAAATAATTTTTTAAATTATTCCTCATCAACACATCTTAGCAACATTCCATAAAAGGCTCTACGATAGAGAACTTACTCCAATTTGACGTACTATGTGGTTATTAAACGTGACTACCTTATTTGTTATGAGGTTTCCCATTCTTGATATGTATGGTCCACTATGAAATTAATGATATTAGTGTACCATGGATACACAGATGGGCGTCTTATTTTCAACAAAATACATACACTCATTACGAAAGTCTAAATTTACTAGATCGCCTCCATCCAATGGGTTGTTAGCCAACTAGTCTGTAATGATTTGTCCTTTCATGGATTTCTGATTAACAAATGTTAACTAAAACTCGCCCATCAGAGTTATGAAGCATCCAACATTCTTAGATAAGGATCCTTGCATGAGGAATGTCCCCAAGTGATCTGATTTAACAATAACCTTTGTTTCTTGGTTTAACATGTAATGTCTTAAGCGTTATGTCTCAAATAGTATAGCAAGGAATTCCTTCTTTGATTGTGTATAACATGTCTCATAAAAAAACAGTGTTTGACTAATGAAATAGACTACATGTTATTTTTTATCAACATCTTCTTGAGCCAATATGCAGGCTAAAGAGACATCCATAGTTCATGAATACAGGATCAAGGGGTGATCTGATCTAGGTGGCATGAGTGTGAGAGGAGACAACAAGAACCATTTAAAAAACTCAAATGCCTCATTGTATTCTTCCATCCCATCAATGCTACAATAATGTTTTGACAAATTGTTGATTGGGTGAACAGAAAAGGTCAAATCAGGGATAAACCTTTGGATTGCACCGAGTTTATGAAGAAAATATATGATGCGTAATTGCACGATGGTGGAGTAATTTCAAGACAACTTGAATTTTTTTGGGTCCACATCAATCCCAAGTGAAAATATGATGTATCCAAAAAGTTTCCTCTTGTTACACCGAACCCACATTTTTCTATATTCAATGTGACGTCATATTTGAATAGGCGGGAAATGAGGATACAAAGCATCTTTGGATGATCACAAGAATTTTAGGCCTTAGCTAGAAGGTCACCCACGTAGTATTCCACAATCTTATGTATAAGATCATTAAATATATTAGTCATCTCCCGTTGGTACATGGAACTAACGTTCATTAGCTTGAACAACATAACAACATAATAGTAAGTTCCCAAGGAGTTATGAACATATTTTCTTCCGATCTTCCTTAGAGATTTTGATTTGATTGTACCCATAAAACCATTCCATGAGATACAACAACTCAAAACAATTTGTTGTGTTGATAATAACATCAATGGATGGTAACAAGAAATCATCTTTGGGACAAGCCTTTTAATATCCAAAAATTCTATACCAATCTGAGATATTTCCACTATTTTTATGATGGGGACGATATTAGAAACCCACTATGAGTAGTCAATCGGCTTGATGAACCCTACCTAGAGGAGTTTCATCACTTCTTCCTTCACCATGAGGGCCACCTTTGGCTTCATGGGTCTTGAATTTTTCTTAATTGGCTTAGCATCGACTTGGCAACAAGATTGTGCAATCGCAATGTGTGATGCAATTACCGTCATTTCCTTGTAGCTAAATGTGAAATATTTTTGATGCTCTTCAAGCATACATGTCTCTGCATTTCAACTTTTTCAAGAGTTAAAGATGATCCTAATTTCAAGATTTTTGTTCTTCCTCGGTCCCAATGTTTATATCTATCATTTTATCGATTAAGAAGGATTTTCCTTCGCAAACTCGAGTGGGGCCAAAGGCAACTCTAAATCCTCCTCTTCTCCTACCTCATAAATTTTGAGTTCCTTCCTAGGGGAGGATTCTATCATGGGATTTCAAAAATAGGAAGAAGATTGTGGAATTAGGGAGAGATCTACCTCATGATGAGTAATATGTAGTTCTTCAAGAGCGTTTAGATATCCTAGAGTTTCTTTGTTAATGTCAATGTGCTATATATCTTGACAAAATCACTCTCGAGTTTCTATGTATGTCAACATTGGAGTTATCGGTGTCTTATAAACCAAAGGCTCAACACGAACCGAGACCTTGAAGTTTGTATCATCCAAATTCTGCTTGGAGTAAAGAGATATGTGTAAGTGTCTATTGAGTATGGGAGGAGGTTCTTCTCTTGTGGAATTACTTCAATCGATATGAATTCAAACCCCTTTGTTTGATTTAACATTGTTGTTTTGTAGAATTTTAAATGCTCAAGTCTAGTCTCATATTCCTCGGATATCTTATTTGAAACAAGTTGAGAATCACCCACCACCCTAATATTAAGAGCACTCATTCTTTTGGCTATAATGAGACCAAGTAGAATGGATTCGTATTCAGCCCCATTAATCATACATTTAAATTTTAACTTGAAGGAAAAAGGAAAAATCCTTCCCTCGGGAGAGGTAAGAATCACACCTACCTTGACACCAAAACGACACTTGGCTCCATGAAAATGGAGAGTCCAATAGTTCCTTGGGAAAATGGATGGTGGATCATCCTTTGTGTCATCTTATTTTACCTTAGTTACTTCAACCATACAAAATTCATCCGATTAAAGGGAACCGAGTGCTAAGGTATGTACCATACCCATAGAATTGAAAGAAGGGAGGATAGGTAAATTCTTCTCCAATAGCTTGAAAATATTCATTGTGGTTCCCAATGATACTATCTCTATGATGATGGTTTCATCTTTGACTGTCAGAATGCCTTCGATCAAACCTGAGACATCTAATTCCATTATTGGAACGATATTTTCCTCTGGTATTGATCTTGTAGGTGTATTTACCTGATTTGTAGGAAGCTCGAAATAAGAGTTGATCCCTCACCTCTTTATCTAGTTAGCTATCAAATGTTTTTGGATCACCATGTGCCACAAATACCTTCCCTAAAAGTAGGAACTTTAATTCCCAAAACAAAGTAGAAGGAATAGCCTTCATGCAATGAATCCAAGGATGGAAAAGAATCATATTATACTTGGTTTCCCAATAAATAATATAAAACTTAGTTAAAATTATCTTAGGCTTGAAGGTGAATGGAAACACTATAGGTCGATGGATGTTTCTTTGAGGTTATCATAGCCTCTTAGTGTATTTTGCGTTGAAGATCAATTAGTCTCTATGTATGGTAGCTTTTAGAGGAAAGAGAAGGGGGATATGTTTACCACTGCCCCATCATCAATCATCAAGTGCTTTACATAGTTGTTGTAAATCAAGACTTGTAAAATCAATGTCGGATCACCTCTATAAGCTATTTCAGCATCCGTGGGAATATTATTGATTTAAAATATGAATCTGACATCTCTTTTAGACTACCCTCGAGGAAAGACATCAAAGTCCACGTGGTTTATCTATGCCTCTTGAGGAGGGGTGATGTTAATGGAATAGCCAAGACCTAGTTATTTTGATAGAGCGATTCTATGACCGGGGAATTCTTCAACAAATGCAAGAAAGAAATGTGAGAGAAGGTCTTTGTTAGATAACTAATCAAGTCATAACCTCTTACTAGTTTTCCTAACATATCACGAATGTCATCGATATAGTTGGGTAGATCAAGATTGGCTATGAAGAATAATCTTTGGTATTGGTGAGAAGTTATTATTTCTCTGGTTATTTCCATTATTTTTGTTATTGGTAGTATTTTTATTAGGAGGGCTAACAACATTAGGCTTCTTGGGATGCTTATTTTCACCATCCGTTATGACCCCACAATTCCTATTAAGGACCTTCGGCCCTTGATTATTGTTTGTACTACTGCATTAATCGGCCTTATTTATGTAAGGGGTGACTAACCTTCCATTTTCTCCATAAGTCTTATGACCACTATGAATGGATGCTTGGTCAATTCGAAGAGCACCCTCTATCATCTCTTGAAAGCTTATTAGTGGGAACATTTTACCTTCTTGGTTTTTCTCCCTATTGAGGGAGTGGAGGAACAAATCACAAAGTTCATGTCGATCTATATTTGAAGAAATTCTAGAGGAGTAAAGAACCATTCACCACCCTTGAATGAAGTGGGATGCATAATCATTGTGCTCTTGCTTGATATGAAGGAACTCCATGATTCTTGTTCTCAAAAGTTTCTTTATATCAAAAGCCTTAATAAATTCAAAAAAATTTGATTGAAGGAGTGTATTGAATCCTCTAGTATATTATAATGCCAATCAAGAGCAATAGCTTCTAGCATCTTAGCAAAAATATTCATAAAAACTTCATCCCATGGGAGAAACTCTTAAATGGTCATTGCATAAGTTTTGATGTGGATTTTAGGATCACCTACCCTTTGAATTTTAGAAGATTGGGAAAGGTTCTTAGTAGACGATGTTGTACAAAGGGATAAGTCAAGAGGATATTTAATATATGCACAATAGATCCCCATTGCATACGTTTCCACCATTGATTATCCTTGTTGGGGTTGTAGAGGTTGTATTGGTTGCTGAAATGGGACGGTGTAAACATTTGTTGGGGTGTATGAAATTACATGCGGCTATGCATACAAACACAGGTAAGGGTACATATCTCATTATGGATATTTATAATACATGTGTACATAGGGGGTTGATTTATTTGATATGTAATTAAAGGGATAAAGCCATGAAACGTTGTATTTACAACTAGTATGGTGTTTGAAAATGCACTACATTGGTGCCTATTGTAGATATCCATATGTGGCATGAGGGGACATACCCAAGGTTCCCATCCAATTAAAAAAATCTCTAGAGGTTGGAGTACCAATATAAAGCTGGAGGATTTTATGCGGTAGGTATTTTCTCCTATTTTTTGGATAGAGAGAAGTTATTGTTTTGCTTGCGTATAAACTTTCAGCATTTTGGGTAAGCTCTAGCTCCTTGAATTTGTCTACCAATGTCAAGATGACATCACCAATTTATGGAGTGGTGCTTTTCTTAGGTGCTTATTATTGAACTCTATGAGATTTTTCAGGATTTTGGTATCCTACTATACATTGTTCACTATGTTTCCACCCCTCGTTAGTAATATTTTATATTGGTTAAGGGGCAGTGTTATTATTTTGGAGAAAAACATCACCTTTCCCTTGTAACCTATCAAAATCCCGGTTCATGTTGTGGAAGTTTTGTTCACTCGTAGCATATCATGTTAAGTATTCCTCATCTTGATGTAGGAGTCGGTCTAATTGCATGCTAATGGGTTGTCGAAACAATACCCAAGGATATGAACTCTCTTACCTAGTGAAATTCATGTTTTTTTAAATTTATTGTTTGTGACAATATGTCTACGTTATCTGGTAAAGTTCTCTAAAAGATATAGATGAACCAACATTGGTTCCCTAAAGAAGATGGTTTTGAGTAGTTGTCTAACCACATTGAGAATGAAGGTGATTGATGTGGTATACCTTTTCAGTAGGTGTACATGTCAAAATAAGGGATGGGTTTACTATACTCATCTTATCTCGACATATTCGGGGGGTATAATAATACTTGTAAAATAAAGGAAAAAGGAAAAAGGGAAAATTCTTCCCTCGAAGAGGTAAGAATCACACCGCCCTAACACCAAAATGACTCTTCGCTCCATAAAAATGGATAGTCCAACAGTTACTTGGAAAAATGGATGTTGGATCATCCTTTGCATCCTCTTCTTTTACCTTAGTTACTTCAACCATAAAAACTTCATCTAATGGAAGAGAACTGAGTCCTAAGGTATGGACCATACCCATAGAATTGAAAGGAAGGAGGGTAGGTAAATCCTTCTTGAATAGCTTGACAATCTTCATCGTGGTTCCCAATGACATTGTCTCTATGATGAAGATTTCATCTTTGACTGTCGAAATGCCTTTATCAAACCTCTAACTTCTAATTACATTGTTGGAACCAACTTTTCCTCTCGTATCGAGCTTGTAGGTTTATTTAACATACTTTTAGGAAGCTCAAACTTTGATTGGATCCTGGCCTATTTCTCAAGTTATCTAGGTGTATGTCAAAAGGTTTTGGATCACCCTATACCACAGATACCTTTCCTAAAATTAGGAACTTGACTTCTGAAACAAATTAGAGGGAATATCCTTCTGCAATGAACCCAAGGATGGAAAAGGCTCATATTATTGTTGGTTTCCCCATATATAATATAAAACTTGGTTAACATTGTCTTAGGCCTGAGGTTGAATGGCAACACTATAGCTCTAATGGATGTTATTTTTAGGCTATCATAGCCTCTCAACATATTTCACATTGAAGCTCAATTGGTCTCTCTGTAACCTAGATTTTGAAGGAAAGATAAGGGGACTATGTTCTTTTCTCCCCATTATCAATCATCGCATGCTTTACATATTTGTTTTAAATCTAGACTTTTAGAAATAATGTCCGATCACCTCTATGAGCTATTTCAAAGCATCCGTGGGCATCTTATTGATGTTGAATATGAATCCAACATCTCTTTAAGGATTCCCTCGAGGAAAGACATCAAATTCCATGTGGTTTATCTATTCATGTTAAGGAAGTGTGACATTAATCAAATGGCCAAGACCTAGCGCTTTTAATAGAGAAGATTTGTGAGAAGGAGAATTCTTCAACGAGATCCAAGAAATAAATGTGAGAGAAGGTATTGGTTAGATCACTAATCAAGTCATAAATTCCTATTGGTTTTCCTAGCGTATCACGAATATCATCTAATATAGTTGGGTAGATCGGGATTGGATGTGAAGAATAACCTTTGGTTCTAGTGGTAGTGTGAATTTGAGGTTAAGTGTCCAAATCCATCAACCTGACAATTTTTGTTTTCTTGTGATCATGTAAAGGAGGTGTTACTTGTGGGTTTGACAAAGTTGAGGCTTCTCAATCATGGGTCCATATTACAATAAATTTTTTCGAACCGTTGGGCTCTATTCTACCATCCTTTATATGCATGGGGAGAGGATCGTTAAAGATCCTGAGCGATGTGTTTTGTGTAGATATTGGTCCCATGTAGGTGTTTTGATTTGACGTTGTTTGGTTTGCCAAAAACATGTCAACAAATAAGCTGTCTTTGATCCCTTCGAAACGCTATAGAAACTTGTTACAATCATGACATGTTCTTGTGATATGCTCGCAAACCCTTTGGAAACCTCAATATAAATCGGGATCATAATCACGAGCCCTTTGGTTTATTCCTTTTCATGGTCTGAAATTATGACTATTGTTCAATAGTTGATTATTATAGTTAAAATTTAGAACCCCTTGCCCTTGGTTTTCGATTTGGTTTGGATACTGCTTTGGTATTTGTTAGAACCTTGGGTCTAAGTTTGTCTTGATTTTGAGGTTTTGTTATTGTTGTTGATGATGGTTAAAATATACGGTTTTGACTTAGGGAGAGAATTTATTATTTATCGATTATTTCCATTAATTTTGCTATTGGTAGTATTTTTATTGGGAGGGATAACAACATTAGGCTTCTTGCACCTTTGGTCGAGATTCCATACGTCGTGACCCCATGGTTCTTATTAAGGACCTTAGGCCCTTGATTATTTTTGTAATGCTCAAGTAATTGGGGTTACTTATTTTAGGGGTGAATAATATTCCATTTTATCCATAAGTTTTATAACCACTATCACTAGATGCTTGGTCAATTTGAAGAGCACCCTCTAACACTTCTTTAAAGCTTCTTAGCAAGAACTTTTTAACTTCTTGATTTTCTCCCTATTGAGGGAGTGGAGGAAAAAATCACAAAGTTCCATCTGATCCATATTTGGAGTAATTATGTAGGAGTAGAGAACCTATCCCCAAATTTGAATGAAGTGGGATGTAGAATCGTTGCACTCTTTCTTGATATGAAGGAATTCACTGATTCATGTTCTCAAAAGTTTCTTCATATCAAAATCCTTAATAAATTCTAATACAATTTTCTTGAAGGAGTCTATTAAATCCTCTAGTATCCTATAATACCAAACAAGAGCAATAGATTATAGCATCTTAGCAAAAATATTCATAACAACTTCATCCCATGGGAGAAACTCTTAAATGGTCATTGCATAAGTTTTGATGTGGATGTTAGGATCACCCTACCCTTTGAATTTTGGAAGATCGGGAAAGGTTCTTGGTAGCATGACTGTACAAAGGGATAAGTCAAGAGGCTATTTAATATATGCACAATAGGTCCCCATTGCGTACGTTTCCACCATTGAAGATCCTTGTTGGGGTGGTAGAGGTTGTATCGTTTGCTGAAATGGGACAGTGTAAACATTTGTTGGGGTATATGAAATTCCTGTGGCTATCCATTCAAACCTGGGTAAGGGTACATATCTCATTATGGATATTTAGAATACATGTGTACATAGGGGGGTTAATTTATTTAATATGTAATTAAAGGGATAAAGCCATGAAACATTGTATTTACAACTAGTATGGTATTTGAAAATGCACTTCTGGCTAGTGCCTATTGTAGATATCCATATGTGGCATGAGGGGACATACCAAAGGTTCCCATCCAAGTCGAAAAATCTCTAGAGGTTGCAGAACTAGTATAAAGCTGGAGGCTTTTGCACGGTAGGTATTTTCTCATATTTTTTGGATAGAGAGAAGTTCTTGTTTTGCTTACGTAAAAACTTTCAGCATTTTGGGTAACCTCTAGCTCCTTGAATTTGTCTACCAATGTCAAGATGACATCACCAATTTATGGAGTGGTGCTTTTCTTAGGTGCTTATTATTGGACTCTATGAGGTTTTTAGGAGTTTGGTATCCTACTATACATTGTTCACTATGTTTCACACCTCGTTAGTAATATTTTCTATTGGTTAAGGGGCGCGTTATTGTTTTGGAGAAAAACATCACCTTGTCCTTGTAAGCTATCAAAATCTTGGTTCATGTTGTGGAAGTTTTGTTCACTCCTACAATATCATGTTAAGTATTCCTCATCTTGATATAGGAGTTGCTCTAATTGCATGCTAATGGGTTGTCGAAACAATACCCAAGGATATGAACTCTCTTACCTAGTGAAATTCATGTTTTTGAACTTTATTGTTCGTGACAATATGTCTACGTTATCTAATAAAGTTCTTTAATAGGTATAGATTAACCAACATTGGTTCCCTGAAGAAGATGGTTTTGAGTAGTTGTCTAACTAGATTGAGAGTGAAAGTGATTGTTGTGGTTTACCTTTTTCATAGGTGTACATGTCAAAATAAGGGATCGGTTTACTATACTCATTGTATCTCGACATATTCGGGGTATAATAACACTTGTAAAATAAAGGAAAAAGGAAAAAGGAAAAATTCTTCCCTCGAAGAGGTAAGAATCACACCTGCCCTAATACCAAAATGACTCTTGGCTCCATAAAAATGGATAGTCAAACGATTACTTGGAAAAATGGATGTTGGATCATCCTTTGCATCCTCTTCTTTTACCTTAGTTACTTCAACCATAAAAACTTCATCTAATGGAAGAGAAATGAGTCCTGAGGTATGTACCATACCCATAGAATCAAAAGGAAGGAGGGTAGGTAAGTCCTTCTTGAATAGCTCGACAATCTTCGTTGCGGTTCCCAATGACATTGTCTCTATGATGACGATTTCATCTTTGGTGTCGAAATGCCTTTATCAAACCTCGACTTCTAATTACATTGTTGGAACCAAATTTTCCTCCGGTACCGAGCTTGTAGGTTTATTTAACATATTTTTAGGAAGCTCAAACTTTGATTGGATCCCTAGCCTATTTCTCAAGTTATCTAGGTGTATGTCAAAAGGTTTTGGATCACCCTATACCACAAATACCTTTCCTAAAATTAGGAACTTGACTTCTGAAAAAATTAGAGGGAATAGCCTTCTGCGATGAACCCAAGAATGGAAAAGGATCATATTATTTTTGGTTTCCCCATATATAATATAAAACTTGGTTAACATTGTCTTAGGCCCGAGGTTGAATGGGAACACTATAGCTCAATGGATGTTTCTTTTAGGCTATCATAGCCTCTCGGCATATTTCACATTGAAGCTTAATTGGTCTCTCTGTAACCTAGATTTTGAAGGAAAGATAAGGGGACTATGTTCTTTGCTCCCCCATTATCAATCATCGCATGCTTTACATATTTTTTTAAATCTAGACTTTTAGAAATAATGTCGATCACCTCTATGAGCTATTTCAGCATCCGTGGGCATCTTATTGATGTTGAATATGAATCCAACATCTCTTTCAGGATTCCCTCGAGGAAAGACATCAAATTCCATGTGGTTTATTTATTCACGTTAAGGAGGCGTGACATTAATCAAATGGCCAAGACCTAGTGCTTTTAATAGAGAAGATTTGTGAGAAGGGGAATTCTTCAACAGATCCAAGAAATAAATGTGAGAGAAGGTATTGGTTAGATCACTAATCAAGTCATAACTTCCTATTGGTTTTCCTAACGTATCACGTATATCATCTAATATAGTTGGGTAGATCGGGATTGGATGTGAAGAATAACCTTCGGTTCTAGTGGCAGTGTGAATCGAGGTTAAGTGTCCAAATCAATCAACTTGACAATTTTGTTTGCTTGTGATCATCCAAAGGAGGTGTTACTTATGGGTTTGAAAATGTTGAGGCTTCTCGATCATGGGTCCATATTACAATAATTTTTTTGAACCATTGGGATCTATTCTACCATCCTTTATACGTGTGGGGAGAGGATCGTTAAAGGTCATGAGTGATGTGTTTTATGTAGATATTGGTCCCATGTAGGTGTTTTGATTTGATGTTATTGGGTTTCCAAAAACATGTCAAAAAATAAGCTGTCTTTGATCCTTTGGATAACACTATAGAAACTTGTTACAATCACAGCATGTTCTTGTGTTATGCTCACAAACCCTTTGGAAACCTCAATATAAATCAGGATCATAATCACGACGCCTTTGGTTTTGTCCTTTTCATGGTCTGAAATTATGACTATTGTTCAATAGTTGATTATTATAGATAAAATTTAGAACCCCTTGCCATTGGTTTTGGAATTGGTTTGGATACCCGCTTTGGTATTGGTTAGGACCTTGGGTCTAAGTTTCTCTTTATTTTTGAGGTTGTTTTTATTCTTGTTGTTGATGGTTAAAATATACGCTTTTTGACTTAGCGAGAGAATTTATTATTTATCTGATTATTTCCATTAATTTTTCTATTGGTAGTATTTTTATTGGGAGGGATAATAACATTAGGCTTCTTGCACTGGTCAGAGACTCCATACGTCGTGACCCCATGGTTCTTATTAAGGACCTTAGGCCCTTGATTATTTTTTGTAATGCTCGAGTAATTGGGGTTATTTATTTTAGGGGTGACTAATATTCCATTTTATCCATAAGTCTTATAACCACTATCACTAGATGCTTGGTCAATTCGAAGAGCACCCTCTAACACCTCTTTAAAGCTTCTTAGCAGAACTTTTTAACTTTTTATTTTTCTCCGTATTGAGGGAGTGGAGGAACAAATCACAAAGTTCCATCTGATCCATATTTGGAGTAATTCCGTAGGAGTAGAGAACCTATCCCCACCTCGAATGAAGTGTGATGCAGAATCGTTGTGCTATTTTTTGATATGAAGGAACTCACTTATTCATGTTCTCAAAAATTTCTTCATATCAAAAGCCTTAATAAATTATAATACAATTTTCTTGAAGGAGTGTATTAAATCCTCCAAGTATCCTATAATACCAATCAAGAGCAATAGATTCTAGCATCTTAGCAAAAATATTCGTAAAAATTACTTCTCATGGGAGAAACTCTCGAATGGTCGTTGTATAAGTTTTCATGTGGTTGTTAGGATCACCCTTCCCTTTGAATTTTGAAATATCGGGAAAGGTTCTTGGGAGCATGAAGGTTCACAATAGGTCCTTATTACGTATTTTTCCACCATTGAAGATCCTATTTGGGGTGGTGGAGGTTGTATCGATTCTTGAAATGGGACAACATAAACATTTGTTGGGGCATATGACATTCTTTGTGGCTATCCATACGAATGGGGTAAGTGTAAATATTTTTCGTGGAGATTTATAATACATGTGTACTTATGGGGTTGATTAATTTGATATAGAATCAAAGCAGATGAAGCCAAGAAACATTGCATTTCCAACTAGTATGGTGTTTGAGAACACACTTCTAGCTAGCGCCTATTGTAAATATCAATATGTGGCGTGAGCGGACATACCCAGTGTGACCTTCCCCATAAGAAAATATCTAGAGTTTGGAGTACCCATATAAATTTTAGGATTCTACAAAGCGGTATTTTCTCGTAATTCTTTGGATAGGGAGAATTTCTTACTTTCCCTACCTATGAAATTTGAGCGTTTTTGGCAAGCTCTAGCTCCTTGAATTTGTCTACTAATGCTATGATGACATCACTGTTGATGGGGCAATGATTTTCTTAGGTGCTTATTGTTGAACTCGTGGAGGTTGTCGAGGAGTTTGGTATCCTACCGTATGCATTGTTCACTATGTTTCCACCCCTCATTAGTAATATTTTTAGTTGGTGGAGGGGTAGCGTTATTTTTTCGAGAAGAACATCACTTTACGCTTTTAACGTATCAAAAGCTTAGTTCATGTTCTAGAAGCATTGTTCACTCCAAGCATATCATGTTAATTATTCCTCATCTAGATGTGGGAGTTGGTCCGATTGCATGCTAATGGGTTGTTGAAACAATACCCGAGGAGATGAACTTGCTTCCCTAGTGAAAGTCATGTTGTTTGAGCTTGATTTTTCAAAAGGATATGTCTGTGTTATTTGGTGAAGTTCCTTAATAGGTATAGAGGAACCAACATTTATTCCCTGAAGAAGAAGGTTTTGAGTAGTTGAGTGGTTGTTTGATCACATTGAGAGTGAAGGTGATTTTTACGGTATACCTTTTCTATAGGTGTACATGTCAAAACAAGGGATGGGTTGACCGTACTAATCATATCCTGAAATATTTAGGGGTTATAAGAATACCTATAGAATAAAGGATGGACAAATAAATTTGAAACGTTTTGAGACTAGATTTTTATGTTAGGTTCAACAAATTTTACGAAATAAAATCAACACTTGACCCTCTTTGCACCCAACTTCCACGAGGTCATGCTAATATAGCGGTGCGAGAATAGAAATCGATGTGTTTATGTGGTGATGATGGATAATCTAATGCGCTATCCTTATATCCTCAACACACAATTATGGGATTTATGAATCTAAGGAAAAGAACTCTATCCTAACTTAAATTTGTTTGATTCATTTATCGATATGATAGCTTCTCGGGGACACTAGTCAATATCAAGCTCTACTAAGATTCTATTCTTTGGTTATTGAACACATGCTAATTGACTGCGGATGCCTCGTATAGATTTCGAAAAGGTCGTGGAAGTAAGAATTAGAGGAATAATGAATCTATAGGGACTATTGAAAGTAATTCGGTCTAGTCCAGAAGGTCTTAGCCTGATCAAATATTATGTTCAATAATGAAAGTTGTGCAATGATATTGGGTAGAAGTGGTGATGACCTAAATATTGATGCACAAAAACTAGTGTCGATATCTAATTAGTTGTTAGGTCCATTGGGTTACGGGAGCCAAGGATCACAACCGAAAAATTCATGGAAGCTATGGTCCTATTATGGTCATGCGCGTAATCAAAACCTGTTTCCAGGACTAGTCCAATAATCGTAGGCTTGATTAGTAGTGATGTTTAACATGTTTAGTTGTTCTATTTTCTCAGAGAATGTACCAGTGTGTGTAATATTGTCAAACCTAAGCTTGTATCAATATTTTGTTATCAACTCTGTCCCATTGGGTTGTGGGACCAAAGGATCACAACCATACATCTTTTCTTGTTGTGGGTCGTTGATGGTCATACAGAATGAAATTGAAATGATCTCGATAAAAAAATTAAATATAAAAGAAAATCTAATCTATGTTTTTACATTTTCACAATATAACACAAAAAAATAGTGAAAGTAAACTAATCTAATGAAAGTAAATGTTTTTATGTTTTCTAGTTTTTAAGCAATGTGGTATAATCTAATAAAGAAACTAAATTCAAGTAATGAGACAAATGTAGTTGGCTACTTGTGTGAATATGTGAATCTAAATCTAAAACAAATAACCTAAAATTATCAAAATGCTTGAAACCCCACCTCGAGAGGTCAAGAACAAATCATGACCCCGAAAGAGCTATTGTTCCTCACAACTTCCATGATAATGTCAAAGAGAAAACTTTCTAATCATTTGATCTACTTGTAATTTCCTAATCAATTGAAATGAACAATTTTACTATTCTATTTGATATATAATTGAAACTAATGACTCAAAATTGAAAATTTGGCAAATGAAGAAATCAAACAAGTAATTCCAACTTGGATAAAAGGAGCTTTGGAAAATCCATTTGTATCTACGTTTGTCCCCTTAGTTTGTTCCATTCTTTCTTTGTATGTTCATATGAGTCCAAGGAATCGGGAATGCAAGAACAACATCAGAAGAAGATGCTTGAGCAATGGAATTTCGAAGGAATTCTAAATGCAATGCAAGTAAAAGAGAGATATCACAAGAGATCTGAGATTGGCTATGTAATTCCTAGCAGGATTGTGGTAGAAATACTATACAAGATAAAAAAAATTATCAGGCCCTTTTCTTGAACACAAGCTTGGAATATATAAGAATTGGGGTTAGGATGTTCCTTCATGCACAAGACAAGAAGAGGTAGTTCTAACTAACTAAAACACGTGTAAAAAGAGAATAAGGAAGGAGAACCTAGCAATCGAGAACTATTTTTAGACAAAGCGGTTGACAAACGCATCCTAAAAGTGCGATTAAGAGAATCGCATCTTAAAAACATGCATCATGGAATCGGAAAAATCACCCAGACCACTACCCTCTGCCGGGGCGGCGGTTCTAGTACTAAAAGACAAAAAAAGTACAGGATGAAGTGGGCGGTTGAAAAAGTGTGGAAAATCTATGTAAGAATGTCTAGGCTAAAAATATACATTGTATATGGGTTTTAGATCTTGAACATCTTCCTAAAGGACGTGAATCATCATTGGGGACTTTTGTAATGATTTTCGACTATGTTACACAAGTAATTTAGGGTGCGTACAGAGACCATACTTAATTGAAAATAGATAGAGCTACTAATATGCTCTCCCCATCATATGAATTCTTTATTCTTCTTGATAGTGGTAATGTACAAGAACATCCATTCCTAAAACTCTTTTACAGAAGCAAGACCTAAAACTCTACTCAACAACATGATGAGATCATTCACTTCCTAGATAAAATATGACAAAAACATTATTTTAGGCAACTTGGTGACACTCTTGGCCAAGTAGCTCTTCATCATGACCCTCACACATAATTCAGTTTCCTTATCCCAATGTTCGATTGTAGCTTTGGGTGAAATTGTGGCATAATCCTCAACATCTGGGAGTTTGAAAAAATCTTCAAAGAAATCAGATTCCAATCGAATTATGACCTTGTTGTCATCATTCCTCACCATTCTAAAATCTTCATTGAAATGGGCTACTACAGCCAAGATGAATTTAGGACAATATATGGATGTAGGAAAAGCAGTAGCAAGAGCAATTCCACTATCATATATAGCTTGCATCCTTGACTTGTTGTCAAAAGATATCAAACTTACTGAGAAGTTTGGTAAATCTATCACCCCAATATCTCTAATATTTCCTAAGTATGAAGAAATACATGAATGAGGAGCAACACCTAAAAATGTATAATTTCTCTTTTCTTTGCGTTTTGAAGAAGATGTTGACATCAAGTTTAGATTTTGGAATCTGAAAAGAGCGTTTGGAAATTTGTAAAAATCCTATAAAAACCCTAAAATGATGAAGTCTGAAATTCGGAAAGGATTTAAACTCGAAGCACAAAAATCATTAAACCTGAAAAGATAGACCACCAAAATCCCAAAAATCTAAGTTCCGAAAGTCTAAAAGCGGAAGTTCTTAATTCTGAAAAGTAGAAGTTCTAAAAAAGAAACTTCTAAAACTCCAAAAAAGGAATCTCTGAAACTCTAAAACAAAACCTCCAAAAGAATAATATGTGAACTATGAATTTGACACCAAGAAAGGAATGAGATTCAAACCCTGGTAGAATTTAATATGTAATTTGGATTAGATGCATGTACATATTGAATTTTGTGATTGTGAAGATCAGAGAAACATTTTTAAGGAAAACATGGTGGATGATGAGCATTCCGGTTTAATATTTGTAAAAAGGAAGAAAAACCCAAAATAATCATAAACCAAGAAGAAATAACCCAAACAAAGTTACATTGAAAACGATGCATCAAAAGTATAAATAGTCGGGAAAAAAAAATCGGGATGTTAGAGAAAAATTCAAGTGAAAATGTCGATAAAAATCTGAGTATATATAGAAAAATCTGAAATTAATGCCTAGAATCCGACATGTGGGGAGGTTGGTGAGGATTAAATTCTCATTGGACCTCAAAGTCTGAAACCTGAAAGTCTAAAGTTCCAAAATTTCAGAAATTCAGAATTTTTGACTTCGGAACTTGAGAAGGGAAGTTTAAGAAAAAAATTAAAGAGGACTCTGAAACCCAAAAGTCTAAAGTTTTAAAATTTCAGAACTTTAGAGTTTCAGAATTCAAGTCCGGAGGTGAAAGTATTAAAACAAAGACGGGGTCTCGAAACTGAAAGTACAAAGCTTCAAAATTTAAGAACTTTGGAGTTTTAGACATCATAACTCTAGAAAGTGATTTATTGAAAGGGTATCATAGACATCTAAAACCGAAAGTCTGAAGTTCTAAAATTTTAGAAATTCAAAGTTTCAAACTTTTGAACTCTAAGTCGAAAAAGTAAAAATTGCCAAAGGAGATTTCTGAATCACTGAAATTCCAAAATTCCAACAAGATAGAATTTAGGGCTTTTGGATTTCAGAACTTTGGGATTAAAATTTTGATTTTGGAATTTTTTTCCCAAAAAGGAAACCCTGCAAAATCCAAAATCTGAATTTTCAGACTTGAGTTTTGTAGAACTTCAACAAAGTTCTAATAATTTCTAGGTGAAACCTTTGAAAATAATGTTTTAATCAACTTTTAACATTTTCAAGGTAAAATTTAAAGGTTAACATTAAGATTGGAGGAATTAATATTCATGTGCCTCACATAGGACAAGGAAAAGGAAAGAAAAGGGATCAAGGATATCATCTCTTTCATATGATGTACTAAAATGGGACATCGGTTCTTTATAGATGTACAAACAAAACAAAATCGACTTAAAAATATTCACCTTTTCTAGGATAGTCTGCGTAATGACTTTCTTATTAAAATTTTAACTCGGACTAGTGGGTAGATATGGTGGATAAGGCCATGCCCCATTGTATATCTAGCTTCATTGGAGCTAGAATCGAGTTTCCTAATAGGCCATGTTTGTTTACAAAAATTAGGATGATTTTCAAGGTACCAAGGATCAACTATAACACGTCCAAGAGTCAAACACATATCATTACGAGGAGGTATTTTTCTTATTTTTAGTTGATGCCTTGATGATTGGAGTGGAAGATTGGCCTTGTTTTGGTCTTTCACTCGCACACTTGCCCATGCTCATTTCCAAATAAGTTGCATTGTCCCAAGTGGTAAGGAAGGTGAGATAATTTTTACTACTAGTTTCAGGAATTGTTTGAAGGCTTTTTTTCTCCGAGTTATTGGAGGGTAGGTATAGATTTGTCTCTAGCATAACAAGTTCTCTTACACACTCTACATGTCTCATTTGAGCATGTATGATTTTTCATTTTGTATATAGTTTTGTTTGTGTTTTCTCTAACATAGTGCACCATGTTTCAATTGACCTCCCAAAAGACCTTACACCGGGAAGAAGATTTTACTTACAGGAAACAATTTAACTTTTCAAATAATTCCAAATACAGAGCAACTAAATTTGATAAGGGATATGTTTTAATAGTTCCTTCAGATCAATCATTGAGCTTCTAGTTCCCTTGAAGGATTGTAAAAACAACCCTCAAACCATTCAAAGTCCTCCATGATTGAAAGGAGAAGACAAACCTCAAATCCATGTTAAGTCATTATAGCTATAAATATTATGGATTTGTAGGGAGTCTCAACCTTCAACGGTGTTCCAAGAATCCATTTAGAAGGGAATGAATAAAAATTTAATAGAGTTCCATGATGTCCAAAACCAAAAAAAAATTCTCTTGACTCTCCAGTGTGCTATTACTTGGCCAAGAAATCATCGATTAATCATGATTTATACTTGGCATAGTTTCCAGTCTTGGAGACAAGTTGACATCTTCAATCTCCCCGAAGAAGATCATTTTTAATAAAATGAAGGAAAAAATAAAAAATTCAAATCAAAACAATTTTCCACTCATACAAACTTTGAGATTTTCTTACAAAATTGGGGAATACGACTAGTGGGTCAATTCAGATCAACAGTGTTGCAAGCAGTTTCAAGGGTAAACATTTCAAAGGTATAGGTCAATTTCATGATCTAGATAATTACTCCATGCCCAATGGATGTTACAAGCTACTACTCTATGTACATATAACATGCATATGTCCTTGCGAGTCACCAAATTTGTTATCCATTTTACCACGTGGACACAATGGACAATGAGACAGGAATGGACCAGTGTACAAAATAAGACCCTCATATGTAAATATATGATTCATATGTGGAAATCATTATTCAAAAGCATTAGGGAGTGATTGGGAAGGCGTGACAACATTAATAGGATTTTTCCTCTTCGGGTTTTGAGCTTTAATAACTATGTTTGAAAGATGAAGTAAACATCATGGGTTGAGCTCGGTGGCAAGCTCATGCCAAATGTAATTGGATGAGTGATTTTATGGGCTTGGTGAGTTAACTTGTTGAGCTAAGTGACTTGAAACCAAAGGTGATTTGGTTAGATCCGAGCTCCTGAGCTTAGCCATGGAGAGGTTGCAAATGGTCTATTGAATCATAAGTGATGGTAGACTCGAGAGAGCCAAGTGTAGAGGAAAGGGAAAAAGGGTTCCTTAATCGGCGAGATAAGTTTGAACCGGTGAAGGTGATTCTTAGGGTAGTGGATTGAGTGCATGGTGTGGAGGGAAATGAACTTGCGGGGTGAGTCGTGCATGCATAGCTTGCAGGAAGCCATACAAAGATTTCATCTTAGTGACAAGGAATCAAATGAGATGATCTCATTAGAGGTTGAATGAGAGATGAATAGCTTGATTTCGAGATTGAAGGGTAGGATTTTCATCGAAACTAGTTGAGCTCATCAAAAAGGATCACCATCGGTAAAGAGGGATTTCTGAGCTAAATTGGAACATTGAGGAAATAGTGATCCTAGAGGGATGAAGAAATGCTCAATGATACAAGCTTGCCTTAGCAATAGTGAATGTGGTCGAGTTGTGAGGCCAAAGGTTAAACTAGCTCACCGGGGCATGCGAGATATCTTCAAGCTACGTAAATGAAAAATAAGCAAGTCAAGGTTGAAAGTTGACACCGGTGAAATGTGAACCTGATATTTTTGGGTTTAAAATATTTGGTTTTAGAGGAAGAGGGATTACATATGCAAAGCAATGAGCTAGTGTTCAGAAATCCAAATTTTGAATTTTGGAGTTTGGAATTTTAGTGATTTAGAGTCTTAGATAGGACGGTGAATACGATATGGTGAGTGGGATTAGAGTTTTAAAGTCTAAAGTCTAAATTTTGGGCTTTAGAGGATCGGATTTTGGATATTTTTACCAACTCACGGTGAATAGTCCAGTGAAGTCTCGAATCGAGAAAATATCAAATCTCGAAGTGGAGATGTCTTATTCGACTCAATGAGGTAGTGTTGGAAAACATGTCGAAGTAGGTGAAATGGTATTTTGAGTTAGATTGGAAACTTGGTGCATTGATGTATGGATATCGGGGAGGTCTGAGGGGCTCGATGGATCCAAAGGAAAAGGTTATTTCGAGAGGTGGGAAAGTGGCTCGCTAAAGTGGATTGTAAAATGGATGAGTCAGCTAATGGGATTTTAAAGTTCTAGTTAGAGGCTAATGAAAACAATGATTTTGGGGGTTCGATGGAGTAAATGTTGAGCTATTAACACACCAATGCATACAAAGATGAATTTTGGAGTCAAAAATGTAATGTAGGGTGAAAATAGGAAATGTGAAGTGACCAGAGAGCTAGGAGGTGTAACTTGAAGTGGGAGGAATGAAAAAAGGGTGACTTGGCCATGCAATGTGGTAAAGAAAATGGAGGAGACAAGCAGCCCAAAGCACAAAACTTAGTACAGATCTTGCCAAATCTAGGATGCACAAGGAACCCCCAAAACCCTAATGCCCATATGTTTGGCCCAGAGAGTCCACTTCTCACAAAATTACAGTTGACAAGAATCTAAGAATGATATCTACATGATGGAGACATGCAAATGAACTTCTTGAGGTTTTGAAATCCGATATTGCGAGAGATCCCCAAACCCAAAATCTTATATCTTGAGCTCTACAAATTAGATTTTTTAAAAATACTAGTCATTGGAAAGGTGGAGAAATCATATATATCATGGAATCATCAAAGATGGATTTTATGAGGTTTTGGACCTTTGAAGATGTATGAACATTAAACTATGCTTGGTAGGTTGTAGTACATTAATGAAGGTATAAGTTTATGTTATCCATTTTTGCACCTCCTTGAAAAATGAATCAACCTATAGGTCTAGAAATTTATAGTTAATGGGATTAGTTTACAAGGTATCTCGCTACAATCTTACAATTAGTGGTGAAAGTTTGGAGAAGAATTTGCATTAATGGTCGAACTAGAAAAATTTATGGATTGTCATCTTCTGTCACTTGATAATGCTTCTTCTGTCACAAGACAACACATCTTCCTATTGTGCAACAATGCTTCTTCCTATCATGTGACAACACTTATTCTTATCACACAACAATGCTTCTTCCTTTCACATAACAACACTTATTCCTTTTGTGTGAGAACCATGCTTCTGTCGTGTTCCAATGCCCATAATTCCTTTTGCGTTTCAACCATTTTCCTCGACACACGTCAACACTTGATTCCTATAGCGCGACAACACCTCTTTCATTTGCACGTCAACCATGCTTCTTGTTGTGTGTCAACTATTCTAATTGACACATGTAAATGTTTTCTTCTGTCAGCGTCAACCTCCCTCCTTGATGTGCATCATTTTACCTTCCCCCATTTTCACTACCTTCTCGTAGCATGTTAGCATCGCCTCTGTCTCATGTCAACCATCCCTCATTGTCATGCGATGTCATTTCTTCTTGTCATGTGACAAGTATTTACCTCATCAGTGGTGACTCTTCCCTTCTTATTATGCATCAGCTAGTGGTTTCCATGACGTGAAAACAAAGAGTTTCAGATATGGCTAGACATTAATGATAATATATAAGGTATCTCAACAACCATATTAATGAGGTATGACACCCCTGTTCACCGTGTAAGAAAAGTACCATTGAAAATTGAACCATCATGGCTGCTCATACCTATGTATATGTATTTAATGAAGTATGATGGCTGGTGGCTCTATTTATCTATATATATTTATGTAAATTCCCCTCATTTGAAGGCGGGAGATTTCAAAATTGTGAAGTAACTTTGCCAAAATTGTTCCAACATTTTTTGTGAGCTGTAGGCCTAAAATTTATGCATTTTGTAAAGGATTCTTTGCTAATGCCTATATTGTACTTGATTATGCATCATTTTCAATAAAATTAGTTTTTTTTGGATCTTATTACCCTATCTTGATTTATATTACATTTATTTCCTTCTATTATATTTTGTAGGTATATTGTTCATATTTTGTTTCTATGGAGGGATTAAATTCATTGTGCTCCATGAGATTGGAGGTGTTTTGGGACTATGGAATTTTATCTCGCCCTCTTCTTACCTATTTCCCTCAACTTTCACTCACTAGGAATTGCTCTAACCTTGTTTTGGAGTTATTACCTCCCTTAGTTTAGGATTTTCATTTATGTGTTTCTCTCTCTCTAGTCCCTTGGAATTTATAGTTTAGGAGTAGGTTAGCATTAGAATAGGTTAGGAACTAGACTTCTCTGGAGGTTTTTATCAATTACAAGGGTCTCACACCTTGAGACAATCCCATGTTAGTCCAAAGAATGGTTTTTAAATGTGAAAATCCTAGGGTGTTACTTTTCCAACACAACAATTTTAGCACCCTCGGTGGGACAAAATTCTATATTTTCATTTCTATCAAGATTGGGTGTGTGTCTTGGTGAAATTATAGCCTTTGGAGGCTTTGAAAAACACATCTAGAGACTCCATCACTCAAATACAATGGTTTCAGTAGCCCAAGTTTATCAAGTTCATGAGAATAATACAAACAAAGTTAGGAACTAGAGAAGAGGGGCTCTTTGTGTATATACACTTATCCATAGATAGAGAAAGGAGGGGAAGAAGAGCTCAAAGGTATCCATCTCCACTAAATAGAATCTTTTCAACAGCTCCACAAGGAAGACCCTTTTTCTAATCAACTTGGGTTCTCATGCCACTTAGGATGGCTCATCTACATCCAAAAAATCAGCCACCCCCAAAATCATATGAAAATTTTACGGGCACTGTCCACTTTCCCATAATGCACAAAATCTGGTCCCGATAGCAGTATTAAACAATATCCCATACTTCACTAGATAAAATCACACAACTCCCATCGACCGGATTAAAGACACTCGTAAATGTCTATGCCATACATAAGATTGCGAGACTGATTTTGTGGTCAAGTTATTGGCTTATTATTTCAAAGGAAAAGCGTTGTAGTGGTTGAGTGGCTTGGGAGTGGGATTGATTCAGAATTGGGATCAATTGTGCACACTTTTGTCATTTGGTTTGGGGAGAGGGCTTACAGCTTATCCCTTTTGCAGTAGATGACTATGATAAAAAAAGGCACTAGCTAAGAAGATGATAAACTTCAATTCAAGATTCCAAAGAACATGGGAAGAGATCCCAATTATGGTCAGGTAAAGTACTGAAGGTGCATTTCTCAATTTTATTAAATCTCTATATTCGGTATATTTGTTATGATAGAATCTATGGGGGGAATAACCCTACTAGATGCTTATACCATAGATATTAGATTTGAGAATTACCTAATTCAAGTGGTAAACTTGCACCTAGGCCACCTATGCCTCTCTATCCAAATATGGGGAATCTTAATCCTAATCAAATGCCTACAATAGCTCCCATCCCTGCTCCAAGAAATCAGAGTTCAAATGAAGTTCCACTTCTTCTTCTATTCCTTCAAATGAACTTCAAGAGGTTATGAAACAATTGCAAAACTTAGGAAATGAGTTGGTAACTCTTAAGAGGTAGCAAGCTTAAAATTATAGACCTTATCAACCTCATTTCCAACCTAATAAACCTCCATATGAGCCAAACAGTCACCTATTCAAGCACATTACTTGAGAACAAGGGACAACCCCAAGCTACTAGGACATTCCAAGCATATAACCCTAATGTAGTTTTAACATCTAGGGCCTTGGTTCCAACTCAAAACAACATAACACAAGAATATGAATGGTGTTTCCCATGTAGCCAACCACATAATCAAGCAACATACTTCAATGGTGCTTTAAATCAATCATTGATGGTATTGCATCTAGTGTTCTTCAAGAATTAAACCAAGAAAAAGTCAGCAACAAGTAGCTAATCAGGAAGCACCTCCAAATGAAACAACACTTGTGAATTGGAAAGTTAAGGATTTTTGTGGAATAAATTAATCCCCTTATCAAAGTGTGGTAGCCAATACAAGGTCTAAAGAAATAAATATAGAGGAAGGTAAGTCATCTAATCCAATTACTTCTCAACCTTTTATCACACTTGAGGTATTAACAATCCAAGTACAACCATAAACATTTAAGATCAGCCCAAACTTCCTTCTAAGCCAACTCGGGTGCGGTTGCAATAACCCATGTGTAGGAGAAAGTCATGCCAAGTAAGGGGCAACAAAAGGAGAATCCATCTCCTTTTAACATTATTAATCAAATTAAGAAGACCAATGTAAGCATTTCTATGTGGGAATCATTGAAAATTCTAGGCCAACAGGATTTGTTACAAGAAGCCATGGAGAATTGGTCAACATCAAATGAGTTGTCCAAGAATCAAGAGAAGGTGCTCACTAATGCAGCTCCAAAAGAGGGAGTTCATGGAGGTTAGCAAGGTAAAATCATGAAGCCTCCTCCATTCTATATATATTTAGTTATTGGGAACAACCTTGTACACAATTACATGATTGACTCATGGGCTAGCAGTTCAGTAATGCCGAAATAGATTACAAATCAGTTGGGCCTGAAATATGACCTAGTTTCCAAAGGAGTGGTATAGTTAGATGGAACAATAAAGTGTGAATTGTTGGGATCATTAAATGTTTAAACCTCACATCGCATGCATGTCCTAATGTCATAGTTCAACAAGATATATCAATGATTGAATTGCCACCCCTCTTTGCAGTGTGCTTCTTAGGAGACATAATCACCAAAATCGAGGCTACTTATTAGCTGATTTGTCACATATTCTCTTCAGAACAAGATATGGAGCTAAGGCTACAATCTAATATGAACCTATTACAAATTTCCATATTTATCCTCATGTACCAATCCCAATCAATGTAAATTTCTCATCCTTTGATCAAGAGGATTTCCCAAACACTCAAGAAACAAATACAAAAGTTAGGGGCATCCCGGATTTGACTCTTGATGAATGGGAAAACAAAATTCATGAATATGATCCATATAAGGAAATAGAGGAGGATGAGTTGGGAGTTTATTGTTTTCATGAGGAAAACACACCCCTTCCTAGCCTCACCAAACCGGATGATAAGGGTGATAATGAGATATGGTAGCTATTTTTGATGGATCAAGGAGTAGGAAAGGCACTGTAGGAGGAGAAATGGTTTTGTCACTATAAGGTATGATGTACTACTTAGATTTCTGTTTTTATTTTTATTTTTTGAAATAATAGGGTTTAGTAGAAAGCTTTGATACATGGATTGATTTGGGAAAGGAATAGGGCTATAAAAATCTTGCAAGTGTTTGGGGATAGTGAGTTAATTATCAACCAGGTTATGCGAAAACATGCTACTAAGGATAATCTACTCAAAGCCTACACACATCGGGTATGGGATCAAATTGATGAATTTTAAGTGTTCAATATTCAAGCCATACCAAGGAAGATGAATGAGGCTACAGATAGGCTTGAAGCAATTAGAGAAACATTTTATGTTGTGGAAAATTTTAAAAGAGGTAAAGTGCAACCACATTCATCTAATTGTGAGGCAAGTTGTGCCAGAAAATAACATAAGATGGAAGGTATTTGAGAATGATCAACAAATCAATAATTTCTTGCACGAGGAGGCCAATTTCTCGGTTAAAAATTGGGATAAATTAGAGAAATAATATGTTGATCAAGTGTTTCAACTAAAGACAAATAAGATACAAAAGGGTTTAGCGACTCTAAAGTCAATATTCAATCCTAATGATTAGTTTCGGAGGGAAACATAGAACATTTTGGTCAAATGCGAGGACTCATAACCAATTTTAGTGGGAGAAGGAAAAACACTTCAAATCGGAAAGGTAATCCTAATAAGAAAACTCTAAATTTATAAAAATTTGTCAAGAATTTCACGATGTGTTTGGTTGGAGCTATGAATATTTGAAAGGATTTAATCCTAAGCTAGCACAACACATGATTGAACTAGATTCGGGAGCTAAACCCATCAGGAAAAATCAAAGGCTAGTCAATCCTCATATCAAGCCTCTCATGAAAAGAGAACTGAACAAAATCATTGAAGCAAGCATCATATTTCCAATCAAGCACTCTTCATGGGTAGCAAATATGGTGCTTTGGTTAGGAAAAAGAATGGGAAATCAGGTTATGTGTGGATTTCTAAGACTTGAATAGGGCCTCTCTTAAGGACCACTACCCACTTCCTTCCATGGAGAAAATTCTGTAGGTGGTAGCCGGTTCGAAAGGTTCTTATTACTATATGGCTACTCAGGTTATAATAAAATCATGGTGAAAGAAGATGACAAGTTTAAGACAACCTTCACCACGAAGTGGGCACATATTCTTAAAATAAAATTCCATTTGGAGTATCAAACACTGCAACAACTTTCCAAAGGGTGATGGATATGACATTCAAAAGAATGATCATTAAGATATTTATTGTGTATCTAGATGATATTAGCGTATTCTTCAAGAATGCAGCAAGTCATATCTTTCACCTCGAAAAGTATTCCAAAGATGCAAGGGATTTAGAGTGTCTCTGAATCTAAAAAATTACATATTCTTCTCTCATGAAGGAAATATCTTAGGCCACATTGTGTCTAAGGGAGGGTTGGAAATTGATCCAGAAAGGGTAGAAGCTATTCGAGCATTACCATTTCCAAGTCATAAGAAGGCTCTCCAAAGGTTTTGGGGAAAATTAATTTTGTTAGGAGGTTTGTTCCTAACTTTTCCCATCTTGTCAAACCACTCACATTGAGTCTAAAACATACCATGGTTTTCAGATGGACTGTTAAAGGAAAATAAATATTTGAAGCTATAAAGTAGGCCATTACATAGGCTCCAACCCTCATAAATCTAGATTTCTTGAAGGACTTTATTTTAAGTGATTTTTGGGACATGGATGCAATATCTACCATATTGGTACAACCAAATCAAGAAGGACTAGAGAATCCTATCACATTCTTTAGCCAAATCCTTCAAGATTATGAGGTGAGATATTCATTCATTGAGAAGCATGTCCTTGTTGTGATTAGAATTCTAAAGAAATTTAGACATCTAGTGTCAAATAACATAATTTATCTATTAGTTTCACATGATAGTGTAAAATATTTTCTTTTAAACGAGGACCTTAATGAAAAGAGATCTGGTTTGATAACCAAGGCCATGGAGTATGATATTGATATAAATGTGACAAAATTAGCTAGGGGAAAAGGGTATTATGAGGAGTTAGCTTCTAAATAGCATGCTGAATCAAGAGAGGAGGTAGAATCTATTATTACGTTATAAGATAATCAAGAACATGCCACAGGTGGTATACCCATTCCTTTTTGGACTCGAATATTGTACATTTCCTTCAAAAGGTCAAATTCCTCATGGATTGAGTAAATTTAGAAGGATATATTTTAGAATTCATTGCATCCCATACTGTTGCAGCTAATATTTTTTCGAAAGGATGTGAATGGTGTCCTCTAAGGTGCATCAAGATAGATTAGATAGAAAGGGTATTGTATGAGTTTCATGATGGAGAGGCAGGTGGTCATTTTCCCCCAAAAGTAAAAACTATTAGAATCATGAGGGTTGGCTATTACTTGCCTAATATTTTTAATGATTGCTACCCATGGATCAAGAAATGTAAGAAGTGTGCCTTCTTCATAGGTAAAGAGAAGCTAATAGATGTCCCACTCTGTCTTATCTCATTTTAGAAGACTTTCATGCAATGGGGGCTATATTTTATTGGGATGATAAATTCATGTTCTAGCCTAGGTCACAAATGGATTCTTACAACCACAGACTACTTCACTAAGTGGACAGAAGAAATTGCACTTAAGGAAGCAAATGAAGCCAACATTCTACACTTCTATGAAGGTATTACAACAAGGTTTGGTGTTCCTTCCACTATAATATCAGATAATGCCTTGGCTTTTCTTGGAGAAAAGATATCTAATTGGGCTATTAGAAATGGCATCTACTTGAGCACTTCTTCTAACTACTACCCTCAGGGTAAGAGACTTACAGAGTCCACGAACAAGAACTTGATGAGAATCATAAGAACCATAGATAAGAATAAGAGGAATTAACATACCAAATTAAAATCAGCCTTGTGGGCTGATAGAATCACTCCCAAGAAATCAACTAGTTATTCTCCTTTCAAGTTGGTTTATGGAAGGGAAGCAAGGTTGCCAATATCCCTTGAATTACTAGCCTTGGAGCTTATCAAGAAACTAGAGTTGTTTGAGTTTCCATCTATGGAATTCTGGTATGTAGAGCTCATGGAGCTAGATGAGTGAAGGAACTAGGCCATTAAAAAATGGAGAAGGACCAAGCTCAAATCAAGATGAGATTTGACAGAAAGGCCAAAAATAGAAATTTTCAAGAAGGAGACCAGTTACGAAATGGGATGCGAGATAGAGCTAAACTGAAAGAAACTCCAATTTTGATGCAATATGAAGTGGCCCTTACTTGATTTCAGGATCAAAGAAGACAACTCTTTTTAATTGACAAAATTGGATGAAAAAGAATTGTAGATTCTAGTCAATGGCATCTATCTCAAGTATTATTACTGATGAGAGTATCCTTGTAGTAGATATTAGTTTAGAGTTTGTAATTCCTCCAAGTGCTTACAACACATTGTTCTATTGTATCTAGGTTTTCTTTTAGATAAGTGCTTGTGCACTCTCTACATGTTCCATTTTGGGATATGTATGATTTTGTTATTTGTACATGGTTGTGCTTTGTTGCTGTTGCACTTTCCAGTTTCAGGAAAGATCTGATGATGAAGTAATGTCTTAGCATTGTTCTAGAGAAACAAGAGGTTTTAGACATCAGACCAGTTTCAGCAATCAGAATGACTCCATGCCTAATACATAAAAATCACCTGGTCTTTTAGATTAGCATGTAGATCACCCCGTAAGCTACTTATTGCTATCCATTTTTTATGCCCCTTAGAAAATGGACCAACCTACAGGTCTAGGCATTGATAGTTAATGGGAGTAGTTTACACGGTATCTCCATGTAAGCTTACAATCCATGGCCAAGGTTTAGAGAAGGATTTGCATCAATGGTCGAACATGCAAAAATTATGGATTATTGTCTTCTTATAGCATGACAATGCTTCTTCTTGTCACGTGACAACACTTCTTTATATTACATGACAAAATTTCTTCCTATCGAGTGACAATACTTCATCATATCATGTGACAATGCTTCTTCCTATCGTGTGACAATGCGTATTCTTGTCACGTGACAATGCTTCTTCTTGTCATGTGACAACCATGTTTTCTAGCGTGTGTTAATTCCCATGCTTTATGTCACATGTCAACTATTCTCCTTGAGGCACATAAACAATTTCTTCTTGTCACGCATCAACCTACCTCCTTGATGCATGTCATTCTACCTTCCCACATTTCCACCCACCTTTGTCATTGTGCATCACTATCGCCTCTTATCGCGCGTCAACCTCCCCTCGTTGTTATGTGACAACATTTATTATTTTTGTGTGACAATTATTTCCCTCATCAGTGAAAACTCTTCCTTACATGTCATGTGTCAGCTAGTGGTTTCTTTTGGGAGACAAAAAAGAGTTTCAGATACGGTCAAACATTAATGATATCGTTCAAGGTATCTCAACAACGGACTAATGAGGTATGGCACCCTTGTTCACCATGCAAGAAAAGTACCATTGAAAAGTGAACCATCATGGCTGCCCATACCTACATACATGAATTTAATGAAGGATGTTGGTTGGTGGCTCCTTTTCTCTATATATATGTAAATTCCCCTCATTTGAAGGGGAGATATTTTGAAATTGTAAAGGAACTTTGCCAAATTTGTTCCAACACTTTTGTGAGTTGCAAGCCTCAAATTTATGCATTTTGTGAAGGATTCTTGCCTTGTGCCTATACTATAATGGATTGTGCATCATTTTAAGCAATAAAATTAGTGTTTTGTGGCTCTTCTTTCCCTAGCTTGATTTATATTGCATTTCTTGCCTTCTATTATATTTTGTAGGTATATTGTGCATATTATGTTCCTTTGTAGGGCTTAAATTTGTTATGCTCCACGAGATTGGAGGTTTGAATGTGTTTTGGGACTGTGGAATTTTATCTTCCCTCTTCTTTCCCATTTCCCTCCACTTTCACTCACTAGGAATCTCTCTATTCTTTTTTTGGTGCTATCACCTCCCTTAGTTTAGGATTTACATTTATGTATTTCTCTCTCCCTCTGGTCCCTTGGAATTGATAGTTTAGGATTAGGTTAGCATTTGAATAGGTAGGACCCAACCTTATTTAGAGGGTTGTCTCAATTACAAGGGCCCCACACCTTGAGATAATATCATGTTAGTCAAAATTAGGTTTTGCAATGTGTAAATCCTAGGGTGCTACTTTTCGACATAACAGTTTCCATTTTTCAGCATGGGAGCCAAATACGGATGCATGAGAAACATCCAAAGAACTCTAGAAAATGATGCAAGTAAGGATGGGCTTCCATATAAATTGAAATGTAAATTCTTATCTCTCTCTCTCTCTCTAATATTTCCTCTATAAATTGTAATTAGGTTGCACGTTGGAAGGAGTTAGTAATTTTAACCTTCTCTACACCCCTATTCTTCTTGCCTTCACTTGGGTTGTTGTGAATTTCTTGGGGCTTAAGGCCTTCATAGTGAAAATTTTAATGGCACTCTTGCCCCTTGATAGACCACTAATAGTGTCCAAGTACCTAAGGCATGGAGCCATGTAGCAAGTGAAGACAATGTGCAAAGGCATGTGTAGAAGTAGTCCTTAAAGAGTGTGATGAGTCCCGTCGGGGAGTAGGATGGAGTTAGGACTTAGTAAGTTTTAGAAAAATAGGAAAAAGACGTGTATAGGGTGCAAAGGGAAAAGCAACCAAATACAAATGTTGATGAACTATGGAGACTTACAATTAAAGAAAAGGATATTCCAAGGAATAATTAAGGTTATCATGAAAGGATAAGGAGTAGACGTTGTTAAGCATTATTTGGCACATGCATGTGAAAGACACTCGTTTGAGGGAAACACATGAAAACATTTGGTAGATTCCTAAGTACTTGTAGAGCAATCATAAGAAGATTACAACAGGCTTTTATAGATGATGATGGATAGTTAGAATAACATTCCTTTGAAATCTCGTAAGAGAGGGTCATTTCTAAAGAGAAGAGGAGAGGGGTGAATGAGGAACTATTGTGTAATGATTGTAATAGAGAGCTCTATGATGTAAATAAATTTATGCTACTATGAACATTTTCCATGGATGGAACTTCTTGATGTAATCTTAGCTATTGTATTTAACATATCAATATAATGAAGCAATTCTATAACACTCTTGCAATGGATCTTGATTTTTGTTTTCCCCTTATGTTCATGTGTATGTTAATGGTTTCCTTAATTTTATTTCATGCTTGATTTTACTTGTTAGTTGATCATGTTAAATCTATGTTTGGGATACATGAACTAGAAGTAAAAGCTTACATCTAAAATCCTACGAATAATTACATCCATCCTCTAGTTGTAACAAATTCTTCAAGAAGAAAGAATATTCTCACAAAGCTCACATAAAGGTGGGTCTTGGTGCTTACGTGTGCCTCGGGTGAGCTCCAAACTAATCTAGATGATATGTCGATGAATTTGGGTTTTTTAAATAAGGAGTAGTAGAGAGACTATAATTTGGTTTCATTTTCAGCACCTCTTTTCAAAAATCTTGTGATAATGGTGCATGATGACAAAGGGCTATACCTTAGACAACGTCAAAGCATGGATTAAAATAAAAAGGATTAGTTTTGTCAAAGATTTAGTACCATACCTAATTTTAATGCATGTAAATGGGTAGAAGAACATTTGTATCATGAGATGTATGAGACCTTCTTTTGTTGCTTTCCAGTGGATTTGTATGAATGGATTTCAGCATATGCATCTAGTTCAAGTGGCACTATAGATCTCATGTGTGGACCCAAGATGAGTATTAGAGGCTGCAACATGTTGATCTGGATTGGACACATGTTATTGATCACTAGTGGAGTAGAACCTTTGTGTTGACAAGTTAGACCTTAAAGTACACAATTTCTACATAGTCCTATCAAGAGATTACTAAGTTTGAGTTTTCAAGAGAGCTAAGAGGATGATTATTTCATGGTATAAATTTATCTACAAATATCTTGATCATTACACTGAGTTGGGAAGCATTTCCTATTGATGGCTAACCTTCTTACGAGGTTACGCGAGGAAACTAGAGTGGAGGAAGATGATGGGCCTTATGGCTGAAAAACAAGAGGGAAGAGAAATGAAGTTGTTAGAACAATGGATTTATAGAGGAATATGTTGGGGGAATAATTGAGGTTCACATAGAGGATGTGGAGCCTGAGTAGTTTGTACTACCCCATTTTGGTAAGTGCGGAATGCAGAAACCCCCTCAACTTCTAGAGAAAGCTCTTTATATGAAGAAAGGAGAGGATTTATTGGAACGCATGTGAATCCACCCGGTGACCAACCCCTGGTGCTTAGTTTTCCAAATATAGGGATAAGTATTACTAAATCGGTTGGTATTGGTGAAAGTGACCGATTTCAACCTAGGAGAAATAAACTTTCATTTCACACATTTATGATCGCACAATAATTTCTTGTGTTTAGAGATATATTTTCGGAACAAAATTTGGGCTAAGTATGGGTACACAAAGCTTGTGTATCACATCTAGAAGAAATAAGGGACATGCATCTAGTAGAGGTGTAATATCACATACTATTGGCACATAGTTCGACACAACAATGGGGACACAAGGAACAACCATTTCAAGACCTTTACCAGCTACGGGAGGTGGATCTGGTGGAATAGGAACAAGTGGACTTAGAGGATTTGGAGGATCAAGAGGGATAAGCACTGGTGGATCTAGTTAATCTAGTAGTAGAGGCAACACCGGAGGAAATCAAGGTTCTAGATCAGGTGGACTAGGGCCTCAACCACCTCAGCAACTATTTTTCAAAATTTATTTACACCTATAAGAATAAAAAGGTGTTGAGGACACTGCAGAGCATGGCTATACATGTGAGCTGCTATGGCATGTTAAGGGGATAAGTACTCTGGAATGGAAGGAAAGCTAGTTTACAATAACATTGTAATGATGCACATGTACTTGGTACTAGAAGTATAACACCAACCATACAAAGTGGTAGATTATAATGTACGTTTTAGTGACTTATTCATTCAGTTTCAGATTCTTGAGTTGAACAGAAGAACATTAGCATTTGAAGGAAATTCAACAAGGTATGTAAGAGGGTGTTTTGGAATATGATACATGTTTTAAGACTCTTTTATCAAAACTACCATATGAAATTCATCCTTCTCAACATGCTCATTGGTTTGTTGGAGAGTTGATAACACCTTTTACGAGAGTGCTTTTGCACAAGACTTTCATAGACCCATGTGAGACCTTCTAGGAAACCCTATGCACTTGAGGCCATTAGGAGTGTGGATAATGGTATTAGCCCTTTTCTTGAAGCTCCGATTGCTACAGTGGAAAAGCGACGGGAGAAGCTATCTTTGAAATTGGCCAATGAGACTTGCAATGTCCTATGGTGCACATATTGTGAGGTGGAGGGGAATACAAAGGATAGTTTTCCTCGAAGATCAATGAACACCATGATAGTATACAAAGAGATTTTCCACAAAGATCATGATGTAAGTAGGTGTCTGCTATTACAATGTGTAATATGTAAGAATGTGTCTTTCTACTGCAATATTTTCACCTCTACTACTCATGACACTAAGGATTGTAGATTGATTGACCAGATACATGATTTCATTGATATTAGTGTGTGCTAGACTAATATTGTAAACAATTCCAAGGATGATGTTCCTCACTATGAAGGGTGTGTGGATGGAGGAGTCTACGAAAAAGCTTCCGTGGAGGATTTCGAGGCTGCGGCAACCACGGAGGTGGATGAATTGACTTCCCACATGGAACTTTATACAATCGTGGATCTATGGACCAATATAAGCACAAGTATCTTGATCAATTGTAATGCTCTTAGTGTGGGAAGAAGCACAAGTATGAGTAATTATTTGAGTTATTTGAATACATGAGCCAACAACAATGGAAGGATAAAAGTGTAAAAATGGTAAGCATGAAGAAGGCTAAATCATAATGGATTTCAAGGGTAGCATGTGAGTCGAGTTAGAACCAATATTAGTGAGCACATGAGCTCGGGATGCACGTGCCATGGAAATACAAAAGAAAATGCCACTAGTTATTATAGAATAGGTGGTGCATGGGAAGTATCCAAACCCTACTCATCATAAAAAGGTTTATCAAGAGACCATGGATGTGATTCAAAGCCTACAAGGAGAGATCTAGTTCTTGAAGGAGCAATCAAGGTAGTTAGAACAAAGGAAGATCGCTAAGGCTCCACGAAGGATCTAGCTGAAGTCACGAAACTATGCGTAATGTTGTGGTAAGAGAATATCATTCCTCTGCTAGGGGAATGGTTACAGAAATGTTACCATGCACTAGAGGAGATCACGAGTGACAGGTATTACATGTTAACGTTCCCCCTTATACTATTGATTATGATAAGGAGATTACCCTAAATACAGTAGTCAACGGGTGGCTTCCGAGCAATATTCGATACACACGGGTGTAGAAGTTAATGTTATCACTCTATACACATGAAATCAAATGGGAAGGACCACATTACAACCATCTTGAAATGTGATGTATATGGTTAACAAGACAAAGGTGATGCCAATTGATGTCTTGAAGGATGCTTTTATCACTATCTAAGGGGTGATATTCATTGGAGACTTTGAAGTCCTAGTGTTAGCTGAGGTGGAAAACTTTCCAACATTACTTAGGTGCCCCTTGTGTTTTAAGAACAATGCTGACCTATGGTTCAATAAGGGGTAGATAAGTTTTGAAAAAAAAGGAAGAAGGAGTTATTATCCTTCTAACTAATAGGAATTGAGAACCCTATCTTGAGCCCTTGCTAGAATAATTCCTTGATAGAATATAGGTGCGTAGTATAAAGAATAATCAAGTTGTGCAACCAAGAAAGGAGGGCATTATTCGGATGGAAGACGCTCACTATAAAAGTTATACAACTAGTGTGCCATATGACAGTTGGGCTTGTAGAACATATGAGTTCATGGGAAGGTATTTAAGAGGCTCTATGACAAGAGTAACAAAGGTGTGATTAATCAAGTGCCTAGGAGGTAAGAAGTTATGAAGTTATTATAGAGGAGCCAAACTTGAAGTTTTCCTACGAGAAATGGAGACCTAGTAGAGAAGTGAGGTTGAGAGGAGAAGGATTTTGAGTTACATGTTGCTCGAACTATAGAAAATTTGTGGGAGACCCATCATGATATCCTTCTAGGGTGGCACAAAGTGAGAATCACATTCTCTATTAGGTTTTCCTAGAGCAATGCACCTACTATCATTCAAGATTATCATGGGAATGAGCCGACCTCATTTCACAAAAATCATGTGAAATGACCTAAATGGAAGACACAGATGCCTTGCTACCTTCTTGATGGGTACATAAGTTGTAATCCACTTTATAAGGATGCTCATGTGTATGGTACATTCACTCGAGAGATGTGTAATTATATAGGATATTAGCGGGAACTAATATATGACCTCCTTTAAGTTTTTAAATATTGTAGGACCAAACCATCAATGTATGAGGTGTTGCATGTTGTTAAGTGTTGAATGATGGGAGATAGTGCCATGGTGGAGGATATAAAATTATTGGGTGAACTGGTTTAAAAGAGTTCTTTGATGAGGATGAATCAAAGGAGATATAGCTTGAGAATGCATGCATGGGGAAAGAGAAAGGAAAATTGGTGTACATGATCGATGGTGAAGAAGTGGAGAACTTGGATGGTTACCGTACTATGGGTACATGCCAAGTAATAGATAGTGTTGATGAGCAAGCACACGCCTACCATGAACCCCTCAAAATAAAGAATGTTAACATTGGCTCAAAAATGGAACCTAAGGAGGCTACTATTGGGAAAACAAATTCATAAAATGAGGTTACAAAGATCATTAAAATCTTTTAGGACTTATTTCCATGTGGGTACCATGAGCTCAAAGGAGTTCACCGATCCTTGGGGAAATGAAAATAAAGGTAAAGGAAGTAGATGCCCGATTTGAAGATACTTTACCGAATGAATCAAAATTTGTGCGTCCTGGTCAAGGATGAGATAGACAAGATGATCACTTCATGTATCATTGAATTTGTTGAGGAATCAGTATTTATATATTAGCATTAAAAAGGATGGGATGATAAGGATTTGTGTTGTTTATCGATATTTGAATGTGGTATGTGCAGTTATCCCTTTTCTACCCCTTTCAAATGAAGAAATCACGGAGGGAGTAGCTAGGTGTGAGATCTATTCCTTCACGAGATGACTTATCGGGATATGATAAAGTTAGAATTGGAAAGGAATACAAAAAAAAGACAAATTTTACCACTAAATGGGGAAGTGTTGCTTATACGGTCATGCCTTTCGGACAAAAAAATGTGCATGGTGTGTTTTAACGGATAGTGGTCCAGAAATTCAAGATTTTATCCATAAGTTCCTTAAGGTCTACCTTGATGACTAGAAAGTGTATAGACTAGTGAAATACCGTCATGACAATTTTTTGTTGATGTTCAAGAGATATCGCTAGATTGCGCATATCCCTCAACATCAAGAAATGTCTCCTTGCTACTCCATTTGGAACCTTATTGGGGTATATCATATTTAAGGAAGGTTTCTTTGGTGGATCCTGCCAAATTTGTTAATGTGGGATTGGGGGTGCATACTAGCTTGAGAACAATGTGTGGATTCCTTGGAGGTATGGGGTATTATGGAAAATTTTAAGGGTATGCCAAAAAAACCATACCACTAGAGGAATTGTTGAAGTACTGAGATATACATTCCATTAGGGAGAGACACAAAATATTGTGTTCGATAGATCCAAGAATAAGCTTATCATTGCACCCATATTATTATTTCCTTCTTGGGATAAGCCATTCCATGTATATGTTGATGCTTTGGGAATGATGATTGGGGAAATCTTAGCATAACCTAGTGAAGGAGTTGTTGACCACCACTTGTGTTTTTGCTAGCAGAAGGTTGACACCAACAAATCATAACTATACTACTACTAAGCTTGAAGAACTATCAATGATCTTTGTGGTGCTAAACATCAAGCAATATCTATTGGGCAACACCCTTCATATTTAACACAAACCACATTGCATTAAAGTACTTGGTGAACAAGCCCATTTTATAAGGGCGCATATTTTGGTGGGTCCTGTTGTTGCAAGATTTTGATTTTATAGTTGTTGTGAAACCATGATAGAGTAACCTAGGGCCTTACCATTTATCAAGGATCGACTCAAGGGAGGATGCGTAAAGCATTGAGGATACAATGCCAAATGCACAACTTTTTAGATTGTGGTATGCACCTTCTAACATGGAAGATATTGTTTTGTTTCTCAAAATAGGTGTGGCACCATATGGATTGGAGACCTTGGAAAGGAAATAGTTAGCCATACATGCTACACCCTATATGTTAATTAGTGGAGACTTATACTAGCTAGGTTGTCATGAAGTGTCACATCGGTATGTGTTAGAACATGACCACATTGCAATCATGGAGGAAACACGTGATGGGATTGTAGGAGAACACCTTTGTTAGGTAAATTAATTGTGCATTGTATTAGGTAATTTATTATTTGGTTATGTATTTAATAACCAAATTTCATATTTTTTATTTGTTGCATTTTTTCTGCAATTATATTTGTTTTTATTTAGTTGGTTATTGCTTTCCGGATGTATTTTGGAAGTTTTTATGATTTTGGTTGTACCTATGTAACCTTGTATTTGTCTGCACATGGTTGTTCAATTCCTATAAGAATTGTAGCCTCTCTATTGTAATTTGATTTGGTTTATTAATTAAATACTATAGGCTTAGTCCATGTTTTACATTTGGCACTAGAGTGGTAAATCTAGACCTATGAGTAAAGAAGGTGTGGAAAGAGAGAGCAGAACAGATAGAGGATATTGGAGAAGCATTTGCAAAAATTTAGAGCATGTGCATCCTCTTGCAACTTAAAATCCCCATCCCTTCCTCCCCACTGACCTTATGTTAATTCTAGGTGTTTATAATGCAATTTGTTTTTACATTGGTGCATCTGCACTGGAAAAATCTACTATAGGATTTTTACGCAAGGAATGCCACCATGCGGAAAATTATATTGGTAGGGATTTGGTTGAAAATCATCAAACATGATTCTATTAAGTATTGCAAGGTTTGTGACCCTTACCAGAGCCTTGAAAAACTAGGAAGAAGGGATGAGATGCCATTGAGACTGATATTTTTGTGAGTGCACCAAGGTGGGGGCCAAAAGGGGTCTTAAGGTGAGTGTGTGAGTGTTTTGAAATGGTTAGACTCAAAATTGGAAGATGTTGTAGAAATATGAAGCATAGAATTTTGAGTCTAGTTTCTAAGCTACTAAAATTTATTGAAAACGGAAACGTTTAAGTGGGTAAAACAACTAAAATACTAAAAATGCTCCTTTTTTGTTAAAAATGTAATAGAGTGACTTTCGTGCCCCCACAATTTTTGAGCACCATTTAGTATTTTTGAAAACCCTTTAGAGCATCTAGTTTGCACTCCATTTTTAAAAAGATTTTTAGCAAATATTTTTTTATTTATGATTTTTCTAGTACAAAATATTTATGTTTTGAAAAATAACGAAAAGCTGCGATCATGCCCCCAACTACCTAAAAAAATATCGAAAATTAGATTTTTTTCTTTTCAATATGTATATAATTATGCCTAGTTAGAAAGAAGAGACTTTGCTCTATGTCGTGGTATAATTTTTTTAAATGGATTGATTGTTTTATTTTGATTTATCATAGAGGAAGTGTCATTTTTACATTTTCTTGTAAAAACTCATTTGCTATGTTTGTTTAGGTTCATGCCTCAGGCTTGGGGATCCAAACCGGATCCCAAGCCTTGAGGCATGGCTTGGGAAAAGAGAAAAAGAAAAACACATATGCGTTACATAATTCATACAAAGTTACATAACACGTACACTTTTTTATTTGTTTTATATATTGTGGCCCCCAATGTCCCTTTCATCTCTTTCACGGGAATTCTACAAACATTATGTGTTGTCTGCAATATTCTCTACATTCTTGCATGAATTTTTAGTATTTCATTTTTTCCCCTACCCCACTAGTTGATTTTTTCTAATCATGGGTGATAAAAATCAAGCTAAGGATATGAGTAAAGTCAAGAGTAAGACAACATAACAATTGGAAGAGAAGAGAATGCAAAAATTTGAGCGAGAGAAAGGTATATCCACTATATCAAATGTAGATAATGTATTAGAAAATTGAGATGAAATACATAATGAAAATTTAGAGAATAATTATTTTGAAATGAATAATGATATTCAATTGAATGATAATGATGGTATGGATGAAGAAATTGACATGAATCCAATTGTTGAACCCTTACTCGAGAATCCAAATGTTAACCCCGAAATTTGTATGAAAACACTTTGAATGAAGAAATTAAACTTGTAAATGAATCTTCACCTCTAAGAACACCACCTTCCATTTCACGAAGAAAACCAATTCACTTAATTGAAATTGATGAAAATATTATAAAACCAATGCCTAACAAAATGTCCAGAAAGAAATGCGAGAAGAAAAGCTAGTGGAATTTGTGATAATTACTTTGAGAATTTAAATGACACACAAAGACATCAATTATTTGTTTCATTGATGAAATTAATTAAGATGAGACCTATAATGAAGACCTTGGGGTTAAGAACATCTAATTTTGTTGATCAAAATGTGTTAATTGTTGAAAACATACATAAAGCATACCAAACTATAAGTGGTAAAAGACGCACCAAAGATAGTAATGCTACATGATGTGCACTAACTAATTGTATAGTAAGTGATTAAACAGTTAATAAATTCTTGGTTAGAAAAATAATCCGTGCTTTGAAGCTAAACCAAAAACACTAATGAAAGCAATAGAGAGACGTAAGCGTCTTGAGTTAGTCAATAACACCGACTATTGCACTTTATCTATGAGACTTCCACAAAAAGACAAGAATAGATCTGATATTCTAAAAGAATTAATTGTAAAATTTTGGAATGAGAACACACTGGTGTCATTGAATAGACGAGATACGGTAAAAATAAGAATAGGTTCTCGTAATCATAAATTATATGCAAAACATTTCTTAGATATGACTCAAAAGAATTACTCTCTAAGTTTTAAAATGAAAATCCACAAATTAACATTAGCCAAAGTTTCTTTGAAATGAGCAAACCCTTTTATGTGAAAATAAATCACTCACTTACCACTTGTTATTGCAGGCATCATGTCGAATTTTCAATGAATTATGATGTTTTTTCAAATATGTAGTGTTTTGCATACTTATATCATGTTGCAGGAGTGTGGAATAAATGTCCCACAAAAATCTTGAAGGGAATTTATTCCCATAATATTTTGTGAAAAATCAACAAGACAATTTTTTATAACAAAGCATGTTTGGATGGAACGTGCAATGTATGTGGTGGCTTACCAAATCTGATAAGTTGTATCCACGAGGAGAGTAAATATTAAATAGGAAAAGAATTGGTTGATTTCAACAAATATAAATCGGTGGCATATACATTAAAAGATAGAAAATAATCTAAGAGGTGTGAACTTGTTACAAAACAATTACATGTATCGAGAACATATGGTAAAATTCAGAGAGGAAATTTTTTATGAGTATGCAAGGCACACACATAGAGCTCAATGGTTGGATGAAAAATTCAAGTTAAGAAAGGACACATTCCCACTTGGTACTATTGTTTCAGTAGTTGACTTCGCAGATAATTACACATTGCAGCCATAAACATAGGTTCGGTCTCAATATTATAACTCAATGCAAGTTTCTCTTTTCGTGCATATAACATTCATGCAATCTCCTAAAAGAACTGAGAAATATGAAAAAATATTGAGAGAGTATCATTTCTACATTAGTGATGATCAGACACATTCTATAGAATATGTACAAGGGTGTTTCTAGGTGTTTTATGCAAACTTAAATGAGAGGAACATTAGATTCAAACAACATTACATTTGGTTAGACAACTGCACATCACAATTCAAGAATGCACAGATGTTTTATTGGCTAAGAAGGATGTACAATGAAATAAATTTACAACATATCTATATTTTTATTGAGGCAAGGGGAGAGCCCTGATGGTGCACGAGCATGTGTGAAAAGAGCACTTGCAAGAGAAGAGTTGAAGTTCAAGGATGGTGCTAAATTTATGGATGTAGAAAGCATTGTTGATTGGTGTGTCAAGAATATGGGACATCAAGCTCGAGAGAGATCAATGGTTTGTAGGTATTTTTGGTTAGTAGAGAAAAAACATATGACAAACTTTGAAGATTGTATGACATTTGTAGGATCAAGTGATATGAACTCATTCCGTAGTTCGGATGAAAATGCTTGGACTGTTTATACTAGGTGCATGACATGTTTTTGTATATCATGCATTGATTTTGCATGGAATGAATGTGAGTAACGAGTGGAGTGGGTGGATGAATGGACTTGTAGACCTCTAATTCCATTCAACACACATCAAGTTTCATGAGCATTACATCTAGTAGGGTCTTCAAATCAAATGACAACATCACTGAATTTGACCAAGTCTCTAATTTAGTGCAACACGGTACATACATATATGTACATGTCATGTTTTAGATTTATAAATTATTAAATGGTCAAATCTTAATGTATTTATAAATTGATTGAACAATTTTACTTTGTGATACATAGGGCATGTTTTTACTTGTTATTGCGACAAAATTTAACGAAGAGAGAACATACTACTTCTTATCTCGTTGTGTAGATGGGAAAGAAATTAACTTCCATAGCCATTGATAATGAAGACCTTGAGTATCCCAATGGATCAGTGGTAGTCACTGGAACTTGGCTTCGATGATATCCTATCAAAAGATCAAACATTTGGTTGTTCAAAGATTATGAATAACATTGGAAGATACTTCACTATTCACATTTGGTCCTTGCAAAAAATATTAAATTGATCAATTATCAAGGTAAGCCATCAAATAAAAATTTGTGGAAGGTTCGTGAATCATATCATGAAGCAATTCTTGCTAGTGTCAAGAATAGAGTTGATCTTTGTGGTTCATTGGATTGAATTTGCAAAGGTATGTTCTTCACGAATTTAATTTCAATATTTACTTAAATTTAATTTGATTTGAATATTTTCTATGATTTAAAATTCTATTTAGTTTCTTACTAACATGTTTATGTAGGTTAGTGGTGCCAAAAATCTTCCACCTTCACGTTGTTGGCACGTGTTTATTATTATCAAATCCAAGTGAAGCTAAGAAAAATTAAATATTAGAAAGGAACAACAAACATAAATACTCCTATATCATAAAAATATCTTACTAAAATTCTCATTTCACCACCTATATTATTCGAGTGATTGGCAATAGACAACCTTACACTAACTCACTATGAATGAGATAGAGAAAAGCGTGAGAGGATTTTGTAGAGGGATTCAACTTGGAGGTTTTGCATCGATGAGACATCTCTAGGTGCCACGGAGTACGAGAAATCACTCGTCGAAGATATGGCGTGTTTGGGCCTCAAGGCTCTTAAGTGACTACCCACTGACGTAGTAGCCCGAAAACATGGGGAGCATAGTGAATAAAAATGAAGCCTCTACTAGCATTCGCTGAGCCACCTCAACGTGTTGGCATATTTTTTTTGGTTGCATGAGCTTCTGTTTTTAAACTACAGGCTATGACAACCCAACATTGACTCAAGTTGCACTATTTCTCACATTTTCAATTAATAGTACATTGAGAAAATAGGATTGAGACGAAGAAAACCACGAGAGGATTTTGTAGAGGGATTCAACATGGAGATTTTTCATCTAACGAGATGTCTCTAGGTGCCACGGAGTCGAGAAATCACCCGTCAAGATATGTTGTAATTGGGCCTCAGGGATCTTAAACAACTACGCCCGGACAATGTAGCCTGAAAGCACGGGAAGCGTAGGGAACCAAAAAAAATCCTCCACTATTGTTCACCTAGCCACCCTAATGTGTTGGTTTAGATAGTTTGGTCCTAAAAGCTTCTATTTGTAAACTTCACCCTCTGGCATGACCCTACATCGACTCAAATTGCACTATTTTATATGTTTGCAAACAATAAGATGAGAGAACCGAGAAAAAGATGGAGCAAACCATGAAATTATTTATTAGATGGATTTAACATGGAAATCTTGGATCGACAAGACATCTCTAGGTCCCATAGAGTGTAAGAAATCACTGTCGAAGATATGGAGTGTTTGGGCCTCAAGGTGCTTAAGCGACTACACCCAAACGGGGTAGCTTTGAAAGTACGGGAAGCATAGGGAACCAAAATAAATGCTCCACTATCATTCACCTGGCCACACTTGACATGTTGGTGTAGTTGATTTGGTCCTATGAGCTTCCATTTGCAAATTACACCCTCTAATGACCCCTATACTAACTCAAATGCACTATTTCGCGTGTTTGCAAACAATAAGCACAACAAGTTAACTAGATGGATATGGAGAAAATCATGAGAGGATTTCATAGAGTGATTTAACATGGATATATCAAATCTAATGAGACATCTCTAGGTGCCACAGAGTCTGAGAAATCACCCGTCAAAGATATGGCGTGTTTAGGCCTCAGGCACTTAAGGGACAATGCCGGAGGGGGGTAGCCCGAAAGCATGGGGAGTGTAGGGAACCAAAAAAAATCCTCCACTAGCATTCACCAGGACACCTTGAAATTTTGGCGTAGTTGGTTTGGTTTCAGGATCTTTCATTTGCAAACCACAACCTCTGGCAACCCTACACTGACTAAGACCGCACTATTTCTCACATTTTCAAAAAAAATAGACAACGAAAGAACAAGATGGATACGAAGAAAACTACAAGATGATTTTGTAGAGAGATTCAACATGGAGCTCTTGGATCTGATGAGACATCTCTAGGAGCCACAGAGTCTGAGAAATCACTCGTCGAAGATATGACATAATTGGGCCTCAGGGCTCTTAAGCGAGTACACCCAGATGGGGTAGCCCAAAAGAACGGGGAGCATAGGGAACCATAACCAATGCTCCACTAGCATTCACCTAGCCACCCTGATGTGTTGGCATAGTTGTTTCGGTCCTATGATCTTCCAACTACAGCCTTTGGTAGCCCTACACTGACTCAAACTGTATTATTTCACACGTTTGCAAACAATAACACATCGATAGAACTTGATTGAGACGGAGAAAACCATGAGAGGATTTTTTAGAGGGATTAAGCATGGAACTCTTGGATCTAATGAGAAATTTCTAGGTGTTGTGGAGTTAGAGAAATCACACGTCAAAGATATGACATGTTTGGGACTCACGGCGTGTTTGGGTAGCCCTAAATCACGAGGAGCGTAGGGAACCAAAACAAATGCTCCATTAGTGTTCACCTAGCCATCCCAATGTTTTGGTGTAGTTGGTTTGGTCCCACTAGCTTCTTTTTTTTGCAAACTACAATCTCTAGCATCCCTACATTGACTCAAACTCCACTATTTCACGCATTTGTAAAGAATAGCATGGTGAGAGAAGCTGGATGGAGACAGAGAAAAGCGTAAGAGGATTTCTTAGAGTGCCCCGACATAGAGGTCCCGAGATGTAACGAGACATCGTAGGTGCCATGAAGTTTGAGAATCACCTATCAAAGATATGGTGTGTTTGGGCCTCACATCTCTTAAGTGACTATGCACGAACAGGGGTAGCCCAAAGCACGGTGAGTGAAGGGAACAAAAAGAAGCCTCTAATAGTGTTCACCAAGCCACCATGACATTTTGGCGTAGTTTATTTTTTCCCACAAGCTTCGTTTGTAAACTATAGCCTCGACATCCCTACACCGACTGAGACTGGACTATTTCTCGCGTTTGTAAACAATAGTACATCAAGAGAACTAGATGTAGATAGTGAAAATTGTTAGAGCCTTTCATAGATAGCTTTAACTTGGTGCTCTTGGATCTGAAAAGACATCTCTAAGTGCCACGGAGTCCAATAAATCACCCATCAAAGATATGACGTGTTTGGGCCTCGGGGCTCTTAATTAACTACGCCGAGACAGGGTAGCCCAAAAGCACAGGGAGCATAGGGAACCAAAAAAATGCCTCCACTAGCATTCCCTAGGCAACTTCAATGTGTTGGCATAGTTTTTTTGGTCCCACGAGCTTCCATTTGCAAACTACAACCCTCAGCAGCCCTACACCGACTCAAACTACTCTATTTCACGTGTTTTCCAACAATAGCACAACGAGATAACTTGATGGAGATAGAGAAAACTACAAGAGACTATCGTAGAGAGCTTTAACATAGAGCTCTTAGATCGACGAGATGCCTCTAGGTTTCATGGAGTCGAGAAATCACCCATCGAAGATATGGCTTGATTGGGTGTCGGGGATCTTAAGCGACTACTTCCGTGCGAGGTAGCTTGAAAGCGCATGGGGAGCATAGGGAACCAAAATGAAGCCTCCACTAGTGTTCACCAAACCACCTAGACATGTTGGCATAGTTGGCTTGGCTGGCCATGAAATTTGTTTGGAAACTATAGCCTCTAGAAGCCCTACACTCGACTCAAACCTGCAATACTTTGCACGTTTACAAACAATAGCACATTGAGAGAATCACATGGAAACGAGAAAAGCTGCGAGAGGCTTTCATAGACTACATAAATCTAACCTAAATAGTCATAGTAATAGAATAAATTAGCATTCTATTTCTCACATATAAAATGAATTTCTACCTTCAAGAAAGAAACTATGGGTGAATGCTCAATCAAAAAATAAATTACAATTTTAAACAAGTTTCAAGCTCAATTATCAATACTTCATTGCCATTTTTCTTTTCAAAGTATGCTAATTTTTTAACTACCTAGTTTGATTTGTGAATTTGAAGCAGCAAGGATTAATAAAAAAATGAACTTGGCATGGTGTCCTTAAGATTATCCATGATTCTATCAAAAACATCATATAGATCTTCCATTCCATTTAAGTTGTGATCCTTCCATGCTTCCCATTTATCCTTTCCTTCCGCTTGTATCTTCTCTTTAAGTTCTTCTAGATGTTTTTGGTTAATCATATTGAATCTTTATGACTTTCAAGAGGAATTTATTCATGAATCATAGTGACATCTTCACCTAATTTTTTTCTTCACGATGTTCATTGTTATCTAAAGTTAAAGACTGAATATTTATATGGCCTTCAACGTCTTTTTCGCACAAACAACATTTTGTAATGTCCAAAAAAATCAGGCTCTTCATTCTTTGTATGATTGAAGATATTCATTCTTTCAAAATGAACAATTGGAACATCGGTGGTCTCCCCAAAAAAAATAAGTTCATAGTCTACATAGTTGCATCCTATGGAAAAATCATTGAACATTGGTGGTTTCCTCCACCCGTGCTTTCCGGAGCTACCACATGCAGGAGTAGTCGCTTAATAGCCCCGAGGCCTAATCATGCCATATCTTCAACAGGTGATTTCTCAGACTCTGTGGCACCTAGAGACATCTTGTCAGATCCGAGAGCTCCATTTCAGCTGTTATATGAAATCCTATCGTGGTTTTTTCCATCTCCATTCGGTTCTCTCGTTATCCTATTGTTTACAAACGCGTGAAATAGTGTAGTCTAAGTCAGTGTAAAGGTGTTAGATGCCATATTTTTCATAAGGTAGCATGTAGGACTAAACCAACCATGCCAACACATCCAAATGGCCTAGTGAATGCTACTTGAGGTTATTTTGGTTCCCTACACTCCCCGTGCTTTCGGGCTACCTCATTTAGGGGTAGTCTCTTAAGATCCCTTATACCAAAACACATTATATCTTCGACATGTGATTTCTAAGAATCTGTGGCACCCATAGATATCTCGTTGGATTTAAAACCTTCATGTTTAATCCCTCTAAAAAATCCTCTCATGGTTTTCTCCGTCTCCATCTGGTTCTCTCGTCCTATTGTTTGTAAACACGTGAAATAGTGTAGTCTAAGTCAGTGTAAGGCTACTAGATGTTGTATTTTACAAATGGTAGCTTGTGGGACAAAACCGTCTAGGCCAACACATCCATATGGCTTGGTGAACACTAGTGGAGGATTTCTTTTGGTTCCCTACACTACCCGTGTGCTTACTGGGCTACCTCGTCGGCGTAGTCCCTTAAGAGACCGAGGCCCAATCATGCCATATCTTTGACGGTGATTTCTTAGACTCCGTGGCACCTCGAGATGTCTCATCACATCCAAAACCTCCATGTCAAGGAAATCTAAAAAAATCCTACCATGGTTTTTTCCATCTCCATCTGGTTCTCTCATTGTGCTATTGTTTACATATGTGCGGAATAGTGTAGTTTAAGTCACCGTGGGATTTGTCTCAAAGGTGTAGTTTGCAAAGGAATCTTGTTGGACCAAACAAAATATTCCAACACATCTAAATGGCCTAGAAAACACTAATAGAGGCTTCGTTTTGGTTCCCTACACTCCATGTGCTTTCAAAGCTACCCCCGTCAAGGGCATAGTCACTTAAGAGCTTTGAGGACTAATTATGCCATATCTTCGACGAGTGATTTATCAGACTCCGTGGCACCTAAAGATGTCTCATCAAATATGAGACCTCCATGTTGGGGCCCTCGATGAAATATTGTCATGTTTTCTCCATCTCCATCTGGTTCTCTCACTATGCTATTATTTGCAAACGAGAGAAATAGTAAAGTCGAGTCGGTGTAGGGTTTCCAGAGTGTAGTTTGCAAATGGAATCTCATGGGACCGAATCAACTATTTCAACACGTCCAAATGGCTTGGTAAATTCTAATAAAGGATTTTTTTGGTTCCTACGCTCCCCATGCTTTCGGGCTACCTCGTCCGAGCATAGTCGCTTAAGAGCCCTGAGGCCTAATCATGTCATATCTTTGATGGGTTATTTCTCGGACTCTAGTAGCACCTAAAGACATCTCGTTAGATCCAAAACCTCCATGTCGGAACTCTACAAAATCCTCTTACAGTCTTTTCCATCTCCATTTGGTTCTCTCATTGTCCTATTGTTTGCAAACACGTAAAATAGTGTAGTCTCAGTCAGTGTAGGGCTGCTAGATGCTGTAGTTTGCAAACAGAAGCTTATGGGACCGAACCAACTACACCATTACATCCAAATGGCTTGGTGAAAATTACTGGAGGCTTATTTTTGTTCCCTATGCTCCTATGCTTTTGGGCTACCTCTTGCGGGTGTAGTCACTTTAGAGCCGTGAGGCCCAAATGGGCCATATCTTCTATGGGTGATTTCTCGAGACTTTGTGGCACCTAGAAACATCTCATCAGATTTAAGACCTTCATGTCGGGGCCCTCTACGAAATCCTCTCACGTTTTTTCTCCATCTCCATCTGGTTCTCTCACTTTGTGTTGTTGTTTACAAACAAGTGAAATAGTGCGATCGAGTTAGTGTTGGGCTACCTCGTTTGGGTGTAGTCGCTTAAGATCCTTGAATGATTAGATTGGCTTAAGAATGAATTTGATAGGGGTATGTCTAAGAACACATGAGAGTTATCAATCACCTAGTAAATATTTCTTGTTTAGTTATGGATGGTTGTCAATTGGCCTATGGCCTAGTGACCTTCCATTCATTGATAATTTATGCTATGATAAACCCATGGATGCTTTTGAAAGTGTCTTAGAAAGGATAGGGGTGGTCATCAAGCCTAGTGAAGGGTGTGATGTGATTTCCAAATAACTTGAAATACCTAGAGATTTAAAGGTAGTAACATGAATTGGATAGGATTAGACAATCAAGAATCATTGAGTTTACGAATCGAACGTCGTTCCATCTGGAGACATTCTCAAGCATTGGAGTAATGTATATGGAGAGACATTCTCAAAATATCAAAAGATGAAAGGCATCAAATTGTGACAATCGTTGGGTGTTTTAAAAGGGGATAAGACTACGAAACATAAAATAATGTAGTAAGTGCATGATACGATAGGAACCAAGAGACAAAGAGACCATGAGCAAGAAGAAGCGCAAGTATGGTAAATACACATATACACATTGATAAATTTAATTAATAATTACTCAAATTAGGTAACTCTTTATATACATACATTATATAAATATTGATTTCCAATGTTTGATGCATATTATACATTGAAAATACTAGTACATGTACATCACCAATAAATGAAAAAATAATCCATAATGTCTTAAATATTGTCAAGTGCACATCATATTAGATTCATGTGAAAATAATCTCAGAAATGTAAGGTCTCATACAAAATTATCAAGTTCCAAATAGTATTTTAATGTGCATAATAAATACAAAAATTCCCAAATAGGTCATATACCATCAAGTTCAAATGCCATATAGGCTTACATATAATGCCATGCACATAGGCATACAAAAACAATGTCATGTAAGACATATATATTTCCTAGTCATCAAAATATATCCATTTCTTGGCATTTCTCAAAGAAATCCCTCCCTTAGACAAAGATGGAGATCCATGAGATGAATTTGGATCATTTCAGCCCATGCTTTGAGTCCTCTTCTATTGAATACTCACTGTAGATGAGCTTGTAAATACAAACAATGTTTTTTTGTCAAATTTTTTTATATATATTTTCAACATGTATTTAAGACCATGCTAGAATGAAAGTATTTACATAAATACACAAACTTCGCACAAGTTTTTGATCATGCTGAATTTGCATCTCACACTCAAATGAATCATCGGGGAGCTCATGCAAAGACGCACGAGGGTATGAAGAAGATAAGATGGAGGAGTCTATGCCCTCAAATTCAAAATGGAGGAGGTTGAAGTTCCCTACATACACATAACATCAAAAATATAACATACGAATTAGTGAAAAATAGAACTAAGTACATGTATCGACATAATGACAATATTTTAACTAATTTTATCAATATATAACTATTGTTTTTACCGCCAAACTTGTGAATAAAATGAATATTGTTGTGCCCTGTCACAGAGGTAACTATTGTTTTTACAATGAAAGACATTACTAACATGTAATTTACCATAATATGAATTACATGAGAAATTTAACAAAATTTACGTGTTGTTTGAATACCTCGGTTAGTTAGTGAGCGAGATGAAATCACGGTGACAACACCTTTATCTACTTGTTGCGAGATATGGTGGGGCGTCTAGTGAATTCAACATCTTTATCAAACATGTATATCACGTGAGTTAGATGGACATAAAAGAACATACATATATTTGACTTCAAAACTAATATATATATACATGCAAATATATATATACACACATGTATGTGAAAATTTTACATAATTAAAATTCTAATTTACCTCTGTGAATGTATGTGTATGCATGGTTCTCTGGTCTATGGTCGGGATGAAGATGCACCTCCCACATGCTGTAATATAAATGCATGTACATGTATAAATATAATTATTTCAAAAATTTAACATATTTAAGTAAATCAGGTACTCTAAAATTTTTGTAACACACATAATAAAACGTAAAAAATTTACCGTGAAGGTGACGCCGATGAATGTAATCCAAATGTCTCGGTCAAAAGGATATCCGACATAGTGAAATTATTGTGTTCACCCCTAGCACCAGTGCACCTAAATCAAGACGCATGAAAGTATCATCCTCCTCGGGCCCCAAACATATGCCACCACATGATGAGTAAAAATGTGGCCTCATGATAGTACTCCCGAGGGAATACTCTGTGTACCTCCATGAGCATCTAGCTCAAAAATATTCCTCGTATGTCGAAAAGGGTCGTAGATATCCCGTGAAGCATGTGGATTGTATCAATCTCTGCTATATCCTTCACTACTTGATGGACAATCCCAAGGTGGGGGCTTCTATGCGGGGAATCTAGCTCGTTGAATAAGTGCATGTTGTGCACCTAGTTGATCCTTAGCGAGATCCTTTTCTTAGCCTTGGAAATCTTAGAAATAAAAATAATTTGGGATCTCGTTGAGGATAAAATAACAATAGTGTTTCCTCGAAAGTATAGTGGTACCTCATTGTTATTACAAGGTGGAAAATCAAACACCATCCACCATCGGTCCCAAATATTATTTTTAATCAAATTATTATTACACCAATGGATGGGAAATAATTTACATGTTAACGAAACAAGAAAATTAGTGTGGGGGTCTGCAAATAAGGTGCATATGATTTCTTTTGAAAATTATTTTTCTTTACATCCACATATGGCAATTTGTTGGAATAATAAACCCTACAACCCTCTTTGTAAGTTGTCCAACGATCAATTTTCCATGTTTCTGTGTCAATTTGAACAAGTAATACCTCCAATGTGTTTTCAAGAGAGGCATAGTGGGGGTTTGTAGATTGTGCATCCCTCATTGTTTTGATTAAATCCTCAATTTCAGTTTTGTTTTCAACTATTTGCGCTACTAAATCTTCTTTACTAATCGAGGGATGTTAGGAATAATATGTTTTGGTTGTGGTTGATTCCCTCGACCTCTAACTATAATGATAAAAACTATGTACTCAATTCAAATTTTAATCTATAATTATCATATTTCAATGTAATTTTGAGAAAATAATTTTGCTTACATCTTCTCCATGGCACCATCGCCATTTCAAATCCTCCCAGTGATCTAGAAATGATCCTTTGAGCTTGAGATCTAGTTGAATGAAAAAATGTGAGGGCATGAAATAACTTTGAAACTCGCATTTGAGGGAGGTAAAATGATAGAGGCTCGGGCCTCTTTTTTTTTTGTTTATAGTAGGCATTATGTGTACATGTTATGCTTTGGTGATTCTTGAGCCAAAAAAATTAAAACACGAGTACATTTTACTTTTTTCAGATTCTTGTCTACTTTTTGGCCCCCCAACTTTGTGCACTTACCCATCTAGTGTACAACCATTTGATAAGTGGGCCATTTATTTTGTAGGACCGATTACACTTATTGCATAATGGAATAGTTCATGCTATATCATTACTTGTCTTGATTACTTAACAAGATGGGCATAGATAATGCCTACAAAGGATTACACATCAACCACATTAGCAAGATACTTGTGGGAAAACATACTTAACAGGTATGGGTGCCCTTTAATCTTGACTACCGATAGAGGAAAAAGATTTTTGAATGATATGATCAGGATATTATTAGTATAATTCATGGTATCCCACCACAAGATTACACCCTATCACCCACAAGCCAATGCCACTTTGAGGCATTTAACAGGATCTTGAGTCACATGCCACTGACCAAAATTTGTGATTTGGGAAGAAAGGATTGGGATGAAAAATTATTAGCAAGATCTTATGGAAATATAGGACAAACTATAAGAGATTGAACAAGGCCACATCATTCCAATTTGTATTTGGCATGGAATATGTTTTACCAATAGATTTTATGCTACCGTCGCATTTGCATTATTTGTGCGTAAGAGGATTAGCTAATGAGTAAGCACTATAGGAGAAAATGGAGAATTTAATGCAATTTGGAAGAAAGGTGATCACTTGATAGGTGGATTTAGAAGACTAAAAAGGCACAACAAAAATCATGACATGATTGCCATATTAAAAACACAAAATTCGAGATTTGGCCGATGGTCTTGCTTTATAACTCAAATTTTTGTGCCATCATCCTGGGAAACCGAAAGTCCATTGGTTGGTGCCATATATAACCTCATACATCCTCAATTTAGGTGCATGCTAGTTACAAGCACTAGATGTGAGGAGTTTACTAGGCTAATTCAATGGGCATAGGTTGAAGCCCTACTATAAATAAGGCTTCTGTGTTGTCAGAAATAATGTAGTTTTGCCAAATAGTTTAGATTTATTTGAGATTTTTCTTTCTTTCCATTTCTCATTTTAAGATTTATTTTTCACATTTGTCCACCAATAGCTAATTGCATTATAATTGGCTCCTATATTGAACATGGAGGCCAAAATTTGAGGAAAAATTAGAGAAAAATCAAAACAACAAGACGGGATGACAAATGTGTGCATAGATGGAAAAGGTGCGTAAATTTCATGTAGTTAGGAAGGTAAGTTGAACTAAAATAAAGACCATAAGAAGGAAAGGATCACATGGTATGACATAAGATAGGAAACATTATATTGACCTACTTAGTAGAGGTTATGTACTTGAGTGTAGAGATGCGTGCAAAAGAAGTTTGTGTAAAGTCAAAGTGGTATTCGAGCACCTAGAGGTTATAGCTACGAAGCATGGGAGAAATTTATAGAAGTCTCCTTAAGTGAAAAAAGTGTTTTATTAAAAAGGTACATTAGGACACATGGTCGAAGGAATTGTAAGGCATCGATAAAGTATAAATAAGAGATAAGGGTAGTGATTTCAACTACCTTGCCTTAGATAATTTCTTTTGTGCTATTGAGCTCAAAGTGTGATGAGGGTTTGTCAAAAAGAGTGATGCAAGGTACTATCATGAACTAGTAGACTTTTGAAAAGATGTAGTAAAATTTGTGACATAGCACAAAGGGAAGAAGATAGTAGAGCAGGAAGAAGGTGACATGAAAGAGTAATGGGGAAGTTGTCGAGTTAGGGTAGTTGAAAGAGAGGAATATAACACCTAGGGCACAAAAGAAGGAAAGAAAAGGAAAGGAAAATGGAACCAAAGAAGAAACACAAAAAGAAACTAGTGGTGGAAAAGGAGGATCCTATGGAAATCTACACGAGAGATGCAATACTTTGCTTTGGGGTTATTAAGGCCAAGAAGTGGAGCTCAAAGCTATATAGATGTAAGATCAGTGATTACTACCACAAAATGATTGAAAACAAAAATATGATGTGAGCGGACCTTGTGTTAGACGCCTCAATGGTGGAGGATCCCAAAAACCCTAAGGTTGACAACTCGTACAAAAAGCTCTGTAAAAGATTGGGGTTTTACATATATGGGATATGCCCTTATTTTCTAAACCTGCTATGCTTTTCAAGTGGTTAATGTTGTGGGTGTACGAAGAATTCTTCTAATATGTGGGAAGAAGAATGAGAATCACATGCCATTTTATTCGAATGGTAAAAGGCCTATGAAATCTTTGGAGAAGATATGCCACTTGATTTATGTGCCACTACAAAGATTGGATAGCTGATAAAGAAGATAAGTTTACAAGAAGGGTGGTAGGGAACAAGTAATTGTAGACCTACCAAACCCAACGTTGAGAGTCACCTCCCAACTCATTAGTTACAAATTTAGTGAATCGAAAGGTGGATGGACATCAACCATATATTCATATACGTGGCATACGGGGGTGTCCAAAAGGGCACACTAAAATTTTCCTAATTCATCGCGAATAGAATTATCAAAGAGGCACAGTACAGAATGAGGCAAGAGTAAAGATCACTTAGGGATCCATCCTACTATTAATTGTATTCTTGGAAATTGGCATCCTAAACAGACTAGATAGGAACATTTTGGTTCACCCACCCACGCAGGCATCCCTTGTAGTCCAATTCGCACATTTCACATGCGATGGGACCATTTCAAAAGATTACAAGGTGCAAATGAATATGTTGTTCAAGCAGTTTTTCCGAGATTTTGAGAATGAAAGGCACATCCCCATTAGAATCCACATGTTGTTGGTGTTATGGTCAAATTTTTGTCACCCAACACTCTTTGCTAGCAAGGTTCGTGATGGCCAAACGAGATATGGGGCCATGGTGTAAGTTCCCTTTACATTCACCGTCAAATACATGAAGTATGCCATCAACGGGATTAAGGATGCATAGAATTTTTTTTTGATGCAGACAAGGTGGATGTTGATGTCCATAAATTGCTTACTACATAAGTTAGATTTACCATCAAGGGGTATGTCCATCAAGTGTTCATATATCGTGCCCTAAAACAAAGGAAAGGGTTGAGGTGAAGGTTATAGACTCTCACTTTCCAAAACCATGGGAGGCATCAATCTCACCCATGAAGGAAATACAAGAAGATGAAGACTAAGAAGAAGAAGAACAATAAGGTAAGTTAGACACTTCAAGGAAGAGGAAGTACTACATGTACTAAAATAGTAGAAAGGACGCCTAACTAGTCAAATCGGGGTGACACCAACACCTCATCACCCGGATAGGAGGAAGAGGAAGAAGAGAAGGAATAACCTGAGGAAAATTAATAGAATATGCATGACGCATCAAGCCCCACAAAGTGCTCAGAGGAAGAAGACCCCACCACTTTCAAAGAAGAATTGGAAGTGGAGTTAGAGGCGGAGACCGAGGTTAAGGCTATAGATGCGGGTGAGGCATGTGAAGAAGAAGAGGAGAAAATGGTAGGGGTTGAGAAGATTTTGATGTGTGAAGTTTTTAGGAAATAAGGGATAAAATATGCGGATGAGTCCCTCACAGTAATCACAATAGTAGAAATTTATATACGAAAATATTAAAGACCTCAAATAAAAGTGTAGAATAGAAATAACACAACACAAAGAGAAAATATTTAACGTGGTTCACCAAATTTGGGCTACATCTACCAAGAATCACTTGCTCATATTTTATTATAAGCCCACTGCTCTCTAAATTGAATACCTAGATCTACTTTGAGCTATGCCAAAAACTCTACACAATTCGGACACAATTAATACACATCTGCAATGTTACATTATCCGTACCATATGAAAAAAACCACATAAGTAAAAAAATTCTTAAGGAGTTTCACAAAACCATGCGTATCAAAACCATGGGTAAAAACTATCCCATAAACCTATGGGTAAAAATCCTACCCATATGAGAAAAATCACATTTCCGGGTAGATCGGTCATGTTTTGCTTTAAGGCCCAAAATTTTGGTGATACAACTGTGGAAAGTGTAAAGTACTCTTAGTGTATAGTATTCAAAACTTTCACACATGAAAATAGGACCCACAACCTAACAATATCCCACTTGGAGACTAGTTTTCCTTTGAGAAATCTTCTCAATCCTTCACTAGTTTCCATGAAGTGACCAAAGCCGAACTTAATTTTCGCTTTTTCCTTTATGACCACCATGGTCATCATGTCTATGGATTTTGACTGACATGAATATTTTCCAGCTTCAAATTCTCTTACTCCAAATTTGTCCTGATTAAATGGTACCTTAACTATATGTGCTTCATCCTAGAGTGGAAAGAAGAGTTCTTAGCTAGGTGTATAACACTCGACTATAACTATGAAAATTTCCTTCCTTTTTCTTATACCCTAACTCCTCAAGCAATTGATGTAAACAAATCATTTCTTTTCTTGCCTCTATGGCAGAAACATAATCACCCTCCAATGTTGACAAAGCCACCAAATTTTGTAGTCATGAAATCCATCTTACCTTGTTGTCCCACCTACATTGTAAAGATAACCTATTGTGCTCTTCCGTTGTCTACATATATAGCCATATCTAAATCTAAATAACCACACAAAGTGGTGTCTAATACACTATAGCACAAAACTATCCCCGTGGTCCCTCTCAAATAATGAAAGATCCACTTTACTTCCTACCGGTGATCTCTACTTGGATCACTCATAAATTAGCTCACCACTCCCACTACAAGGGAAATATCAAGCCTGGTACACACCATGGCATACATCAAAATGCCAACCACTAATGATTAAGGTACTTTGGACAACCTGGTTTCTCTCCCGATGTTTCTTGGGACACTTATCCTTTGATAACTTGAAATGGATTTCCAAAGGATTCCTAACAAGTTTAGCTTCATGCATATTAAACCTCTCCAAGAATTTCTTAATGTGCTCTTCCTAAGAAAAAGAAAGCTTATGTTCCTTCCTATCCCAAGATATCCTCATACCAAGGATTTGTTTGGCTTTCCCCAAATCCTTCATAGCAAAGGATTCACTTAGCTGCTTCTTGAGTACTTTTATTTCCTGCATGTTTTTTACGAAACCAACATGTCATCCACATATAGACATAGGATAATATATCGCCATCCACAAATTTCTTTGTATACACACAATGGTCATAATTACATATAATATAACCTTGCTCCATCATGAAGCTATCAAATCTCTTATACCATTGATGTGGAGCTTGTTTCAAGCCATATAAGCTCTTCTTCAGTTTGCACACCATCTCCTCTTTACTTTTAACCTCATAGCTCTATGGTTGTTGTATATATAGTTCCTCCTCCAAATCACCATGGAGAAATGAAGTCATTACATCAATCTTTTGTAAGTGATTGTCTTATGTCAGAACTGTTCCTAAAACATTTTGAATAGAAGTCATTTTTACTACAGGAGAAAAAATCTCATCAAAATCTATACATTTTCTATGCAAACCCCTTAACCACCAACTGGGCCTTGTATCTTTTCTTTCCTCCTTTATCTTTGAATTTTAACACCCACTTGTTCTATAATGCTCTTTTTCCTTTGGGTAGCTTCACCAAATCCCATGTCTGGTTCTCCATGAGAGCCTGATGCTCCTCATCCATGGCTTGCTCCCACTTCCTCCTAGAATCTACTTGTATTGCTACATAAAATCTCTCTAGCAATCTACTATCGGTGCGTAATAAATAATAAAGAGAATGAGAGAAATGTTCAGGTTCTCTTCTTACCTTAGAAGACCTCCTCAATATAGGAGTTTGGGGTTCCTATTGAGGAGGTTCCTAAACTAATTCATGTGTCACTTTCCCATCTAGAAGATCCTCTACCACTGCATATTATTTCTTGAATTCTTCCCTCTTTTCCCTACAGCCTTACGCTTATACATGAATTTATCATTAAATACCACATCCCTAGATTGAATAATTTTCTTGTCCTTAATAATCCAACATTTATCTCCAAAGTCATCACCATAATAACCAATGAAAGTTCATTTTTCTAATTTAGCCTCTAGCCTGGTCTTATCATCCTTGTCTATATGGAAAAACACCTCACATCCAAAGAATCTAAGAAATAAATAATCAACATTCTTACCATACCAAGCCAAATGAGGGTCCTTTGTTTATAAAGTACACAATTGTTCTCACCACTTCTCCCAAAAAATAAAAATGTAGTCTTGCATGTAACCTCATGTTCCTATCACATTCCATTATTGTTTTGTTCATCCTTTTGACACTCCATTTTGTTGTAAAGTTCCTAAAACCATCTTTCACCTATGGATTCCAATCTTAGATCAATAATAATCAAATTCATTATTTCAATACTCCCCTCCATTATCGGACTGTGACATTTTAGCGTAAGACTTGTTTCATTCTCTACCAAAGCTTTCCATTTATCAAAAGTGTCAAATACATCAGATTTTTCTAATACAATAAACCCAAAATTTCTTTGTTTCATCATCAATAAAAGTATCATAATAACTCGAAATTCCAAGAGATGATACCTGAGCCGGCCCCACACATTAGAATGCATCAACTCTAACTTACTCTCTTTCTTTGTAGGTCCAACCTTGAGAAACCTTACTCACTTTTGTTTCCCATATATATAGTCCTCACGTAACTCCAAAATTGTTTCGTATATTTGGGAAAATCCTTATTTATGATCTCCATGCCCTTATGGCTCATATGACTAAGCCTATAATATCGTAATGTTGTATCTACTTTTGGAGACGTAAGATTACAAACATTAATGTTATAAGTAGTTAAATACAAGGTGCCAACCTTCTTACCTCTTGCCACCACAATACTACCCTTGGTAACATTCCAAGATTCCAATGTAAATATCACACTACAACCATCACTTCCCAACTAGCCTATCGATATCAGATTTTGTTTTAAAGTAGGAACATGTCTAACATCCTTCAATAGCCATGTATTCCCATTCTACATTTTAACTTGAACATATCATTTTCCAACTATACCGCAAGGCTCATTATCACCAAGAAAAACATTCCCAAATCACCTTGAGAATAATAAAAAAAATAATGCCTATGTAGAGTAGCATGGAAAGAATCCCGAAATCTAAAACCCAAGATTCAACAATATTGTCCAAAGAAAGAATCAAAGCATCCTGACATACAATACCTATTGCCACATTTTCCTCCTTGTTTTCTTCCTGTTGTTTCTTCTTTTCCCGAAGTTCAATCATCCTTCTTTACATGCCCATACTCTCCACAATTCCAGCATACTATCTTTCTTTTGGATTTTGACCTTGCTCAATATTTCGATTTTCCATAGCTACCTCTATTCTTTTGTCTCCCTCTTGTTTCCATTTTCAAAGAATTCCCTGAAATAGAAGATTCCTCAGAACTTTTATTTTCATTTCCTCACTTAGAATCACCCTAAAACATCCTCAAACTTCAACTTTGAGTTAGCTGGAACCGAGTTTCTTACCACCATTACTGTGCTATTCCAACTCTTAGGTAAAGAGAACAAAATTAATAAAGCCCTAACTTCTTCATAGAATTATATTGTAACCAAAACTAGCATATTTAAAACCATATAAAAATCATATAAATGATTTTCTCTTTGAATCATTCTCGACATCTTCATATTAAATAAATTTTTCATTTAAAATATCTTATTAGAGGAAGAGGGTTTTTCATACAACTTCCTAATGCATCCATCATTTATTTTCTAGTCTTTTTCTTTGAAACATTAAATAATATTGAAGATGCAAGAAACAATAATATTTTCTTAAGTGCATTCCTATCCAAAAAATCCCATTTTACATCTATTGTGATTGAGGGTTTGTTCACCTTTTTAGACAACATAATATAAAGATCCTTCGATAAAGGTAATCTTCCATTTGCATCTTCTAAAGAATGAAATTCTTCCCGCTGAATTTATCAACCCTTGATCTTCCATCATCTACCATAGCTCCCACTCAAGCTAAAAATTTCACTCCAATTCAACACTTCAGCAAACCAAACTAGTCTCTGATACCAATTATTAGGAAATAACGGATAAAATATGTAGATGAGTCCCTCAAAGAATCGTAATAGTAGAAACTAATATGCAGAAAATCTTATAGATCTAAAATACAAGTGCGAATAAAAATAACACACAAAAAAAGAGACACTATTTAACGCGGTTCACCCAATTTTCGCTACATCCACTAAGAATCACTCACTTAGATTTTATTACAATCCATTTCTCTCTCAATACAATATCTAGATCTATTTAGAGCTATGCTCAACAAACTCTCTGAAATTCACACACAATTCATACACATTTGCAATGTTACGTTATCCCTACAATATGCACAAAACCACATAAGTAGACAACTGTTTAAGGACTTTTACAAAACCATGGGTATCAAAACCATGATAAAAAACCATCCCATAAACCTATGCATAAAAAATCCCACCCATATGAGAAAAAACACATTGCCCAAGATATCGGGCATGTTTTGTTTTGAGGCCAAAAACCCCAACGAGACAACTATGCAAAGTGTATAGTACTCTTATTGTATAGTCTTCAACACTTTCACACATGAAAACATGCTACAATTTTTTTTTTGAAATAAGGGATAAAATATGTGGAGCAGTCCCTCACAAAATCACAATCGTATAAACTAATATGAAGAAAATATTATAGATATGAAATAAAAGTGAAGAATAAAAATAACACAGCTCAAAGAGACAAAGTATTTAACATGGTTCACCCAATTGGTTACATCCACTAAGAATCACTTGCTCACATTTTATTAGAAGCTACCATTCTCTTAATACAATATCTAGATCTGTTTAAAGCTATGCTCAACAAACTCTACAGAATTCACACCCAAATTCATACACATTTACAATGTTACCTAATACCTACCATATGCACAAAACCACATAAGTATACAATTGATTAAGTAGTTTTATAAAAGCTGTGGGTATCAAAACCATGTGTCAAAAGCTGTCCCATAAACCTATGGGTCAAAAATTCCACCCATATGAGAAAAAACATATTTCTGGTATATCGACATGTTTTTTTTTTTTAGGCCAAAACCTCATTGAGAGAACTGTGGAAAGTGTATAGTACTCTTAGTGTACATTATTCAACACTTTCACACAGGAAAACAAGCACCACAACCTAACAAAAGTCACTACACAAAGAAACTTCAGCCCAAAGGAAGACAAGGGGGAATCCTTTATTATAAAGGAGGATATGGGATTCACCCCCGGGGTGAAGAAGGAGAGGAAAAACCACAAGGCTACAAGGAAGAAGAGGACATAGTGTCCCCACACATGGAATTTTAAGATGACCCCAAAAAGGTCCTGTGTGCAAGGTTTTAGGACACCCTCCCACCGGAAACGTTGCATGGCTGGGAATAGTTGGATCAAGACAAGGGTGTGCCAAGAACCAAAAAATGCTTAGGTGGACTATGTACTACCATACTAAGGAATCGAGTTCGAGTTCAATTATCATATGATCAATACCATCCACTTGAATAAGAAGGGAAGAGATACATATAAGGTGGTGGATCCTAACCACCTTATAGATGAGCAGGCATCTAATGCCTTGCAAAATATGTCTTTAGAGGTAATCCGACACATTCTTGATACGGGGCAATTATTTAGACCTTGATAGAAGAAAGAAAGAGTGATTATAAGGAAATAGATAGGTTGCACCAAGGGTTAAGGGAAGAGAAGGTGTGGAAAAAGGAGGCGTACGACCGGTTGGTGCCTGGTGAAGAACAATTTGGGGAAATTTCCGGCATCAAGAAGCGAGGATAGGATAGATTACGGGGATGAGATGGAGTATTTTGAGGATCTCGTAGGGATGTTACTTGTTAACATCAGGGATGATGTGGGCTCAATGACTACAAATCTCACAAAATAAAAGGAAGAGAACAAGGTCGTCACTTGAGGCCTAGATCACCGAGTTGATGAATTTCTCTCCCAACTCAACAAGGTGAATATACTAGTAGATAGAGGCATCAAGAGATGTAAAAATATGAGCTAATAATTGACGCATAGTTGTCAAAGGAGGAGGCAACCTTTAATTTTTTTCAAGAGACCGTCCTAACAAATAATGCATATCGTGCACAATTTTGTCATTAACACCATGACCCAGAAAGAGAAGATTAAAACAAAGTGCCAAAATCTATATTTCATAATCGGTGACATCTAAGACTCTATCCGAGTGGATGGGTAAGTTTGAGGGTGTGTGTACTAAGTTTTGGGTGGCCATCAACACATTAAAGGGGAGGTGGCAGAAATCATCCCGAGACTAGGTGCCTAATGTCGTAGGGACGTGTAAAGAAAGGCCTTATCAAAATTAAAGGCCGGGAGAAATTGAATGATGAGATAAACGTACAATTCCCCTAGCTCCTTCAATTGGTCACATAAGCACACCCCATTGTTTACTTATTTTTCAGATTCTTTACCTACCACTACTTATTATTCTTTGGAGTATCATTCTTACCATAACTGGTTTTGGTTGACAATATTTTTGCTCGATTAGCGTGATGGTTTTCTAGGGTGGAAATAAGTTTAGTGTGGGGTGATGTTTCACCCTAAAATAAACTAAGTACCTAAGGCGCAAAGTCTTAGGGTGCATAGAGACAGGGCATGAAGGCACACGCAAAAGTATTCCTCAGAGAGGTGTGAAGGGTCGCGCCAAGGAACGATGGAGTTACGACTTCGTAATTTTGGAAAAAAAGGATAAAGATGCACATAGGGAGAAAATGGAAAAGAGACCAAGTACAGATGTGGAAAACCTATTGAGAATTATGATTCAAGAAAAGGATATTCTAGGGAATCATTACGGTTATCATGAAAGGATAAGGAGTTGAGGTTGTTAAGGATTAGCTAGCACATGCATGGTAAAGAAACTCAATTGAGGTAAACATGTGGTGCCATCTGGTAGATTTCTAAGTAGTGGTAAATAAATCATGAGAAGATTCCAACAAGTTTCCACAGATGATGATGGAAGGTTAGGAGAATATTCTTTCAAATTCTTGTTTTAGAGGGTCATTTCTAGAAGAGAAGAGGAAAGGGATGAATGAGGAATTATTGTGTAATGAGTTTAAAATAGAGCTCTATGATGTAAAGAAAGTTTTGATACTATGAACATTTTCCATTGATGGAACTTCTTGATGTAATCTTAGCTACTGTATTTGACTTATCAATATAATGAAGCATTTCCATAACACTCTTGCAAATAAATCATGATTTGTGTTTTCCTATTATGTTTATGTGAATTTTCTTTGGTTACCTCAATGTTTTTTCATGGTTACTTCTACTTTTAGTTGATCATGTTAAATATTTGTTTGGGATACATCAACTAGGAGTAAAAGCTTACATCTAAAATCCTATGGATAATTACATCTATCCTCTAGTTTTAATAGATCCTCGTCGAAGAAATAATATTCTCATGAAGCTCACATAAATAAGGGACTCGGATCCTGCACACACCTGCGTGCGCTCCGGACTAATCGGGCTTATGTCGACGCACTTGGGTTTTGTTTTTAAACAAGTAGTACTAAGAAGACTACACCTCTCCCTTCCATGATGCACTATGTAAATTCAAAGGAGCAATGAAATCATGTTTGTGTTAATTTTTTTAGCCTTACATAGTCTTATTGTTTCATCTTACTGCTCACCATAATCAGGTGTATTATGTAAATTTCATGTTTCTATTATAGGGTTTTGGGGTTCTTGTGTTTGTTTGGGAGTGGTGTAATGTGTGTAATTTCATCTTTGATGTATGACCACCCTCTCCAAATGCATTCTTTTCCATTTTGCATGGTTTCTAATCTATATAACACACCCCTTATCTTGGTGTTATCACCGTTGTAGTGTATGATTTCCTTCATTTCATGAATTTTCTCTATCCCCTGTCTCCTTATAAGTTTTAGGATAGGATTAGTTAGTATGTTTTCTTGCATTAGGGGTAGTTTAGTATTAGGATTAGGAAGAGGAATTTGGGCTTCACTAGAGGTCCATCTAAAGCCCGTAAGTCTCACAAACTTAGGAGATGGTCCCATGTTAGTAAAATGTAGAGATCCATAACCAAGAAATCCATGGTGCTACTTTTTTGTTCATAACACATACCTTTCACTATGCGTTGGCTAGAAAATGGTATTTCCCTCATTAATGAATACACTATCGCAGTCCTTTTCCATGGATTTTTTTTTTTTTTTCCAATAGATAAAAAAATGTTTAAAAATCCATGCATAAAAGAAGTCAAGTTGCATGAATATGTCATCCACTTGATATGCTACCATGATGATTGGTTTGGTTCCCACCCTAGGTTTTGATACTTTTTCTTAACCTTATTATGCACCATAGGAGCCATTATACAACATTCATCTTCATAAAATAAAACATTGAGCATGGTATCCCACACACTATAGGATATCTTTGAAATAAACTTCAAGTGTACCCCAAATATTGTTTTTCATACACTCTCATGCGGTTTGTAAAAAAATCCAAGGGACATGTTCCTTTTGGTCTTAAATTAGAGGTGAGATCACCGACATGGGTAAGTAATTAAGTGAACCAACATTATTCTTTAGTCTAAGTGTTGTAGACACAAATTGGCCATATTTATAAAAATATATACTGTTGCTTTTCCAATTATTCCTTGCTACGTGTAGTGCTTTAGAAAACTTGACATTATTAATCATCCTCACCATGTTGCTTCTTAACTACATCAAATATTCACAATATACCACATTGTAAATAGGTAACGTGCTCACGTTATAGCATGAGAACGTTATGGTTTAGTAAATCTGAACCATAAGTGTTACAACATGGCTACATTATGGTTCAATAAATCTAAACCATAATGTGACCTCATTTTATCCTCATGTTATAACGAAAATGACAAAAAGCATATTTTTGTCCACTTTTTTGTCCCACAACTTTTAGAAATGAGTTCGGATAAGAGATCTCTATGTCAAAAATCATATTTACATCGAGAATCGCAGCCATTATCATGCAAGGAAAAACACACTCTCTAGTGCTTCTCTTCTACATGTAAACTCAATAAACATTCACTCTCCTAGATTGTCTTTATTGGATATTACTTCTATTACTGGACCTCTTACAAGGATACACTTCGGATATCAAATGTTCCCTTCCTAGTTTTCATAACCATTTTAGACCGGAAAAGGTTTTTAACTATCACTTAATTAACCATGATCAGCCCATGCTAAGACCTTCATTCCAAATAAAACCATCTTCTTCTTGTCTCCCTCTTCATCCATATATTTTCTTCAAACTTAAAATTTTGGGCTATCTTTCCAACCCCATACAACCACTACAAATTCAAAGTGGAATAAAGACTTTCTCTCTCGTAACAAAAACCCCTTACTTCAAGAGCATGCTTATGTTTCAAATTTACCTCTCGGCCTCTTTGATGCAACATTAGACCCTTTTCTTGAAACAAAATGAAGGTTCAAAAAAATAAATTATTTTCTATATAAAACAAGACCCAATCTATATGTTTGGAAATTTATCTAGGCATAAAAAAACCTTCATGAGGTCCCACTAATGCGGTAAATGCAAGTGCAAAAATCAAGGGAATCATTTCTCATTGTAGATAAATGTGAATCCTTGAAACTAACCTTTGTCCTGAAATATTTGACCCAAGATAAAGAAATGTTGATAGCATGAGTAAATCCAATTCTATAAGTTACCCATGCACATGGTGGACACTAAAAATTCTCTAGGAACATAACAAGTTTCCCATAAAATATTTCATCAATAGAAAAATATGTCCACCATCATCTCGTAGAGATTTGGATCATTGTTGGTGAGAAACATAGGTTTGCACCAAACAAAATAATATTTCTATATTATTAGATCACGTGTATGCCTAGCCCTTCAATATAAAGTTTCCCATGATCCATAATTAAATCTTGTTTTGATTGATAATGATTCCCTCACCTCCCTTCATTTAGAATTGGTAAATGTCATTTCCTCTCTTATAAAAATTACAACGGAAATTCCACATTGTGAAGACACCACGGTCCACCACATAGTATTTCAATTATGATCCTTTAATCTCATGATATAAAACTCCACAAAAAAATCATTTCGCCATCAGCCCAAAACACAGTGTGTCGAATATGAAGTGGTCTCACAATTCCTTCTATCACAATAATCAAACATACCTTTCACTATGCCCTAGCTAGACATTGGTATCTCCCTCATTAATGAATAGACTATCTTGGTTCCTTTTCAAGGGATTTTCCATCATTTTTCTAATAGGTAAAGAAATATTTAAAAATCCATGCATGAAATAATTTCAATCACATGAATATTTTGTACACTTGATATACTATCAATATAAGAGCTTCAAAATAAACTTGAGTGTCCCCAAAATATTGTTTTCAAGAAACTTTGATGCGGTTTGTAAATAATATTTAAGGGACATGTTCCCCTTAGTCTAAAAGTAGACGTGAGATCTCCGACATGGTTAAGTAATTAATCGAATAACATTAATATTTACTCCAAGTTTTGTAGACACAAAATGGCCATATTTCTAAACATTCATACATGTTTCTTGTCCTATTGTTCCTCGCTACATGTAGTGCTTTCGATCACTTGACATTATTAATCAACCTCACAATGTGACTTCTTACCTACATCAAAGGTTCACAAGAAATTGTGAGAAAGTGATGAAAAATCACCTTGGTGCAAATTATTATTGGTCCTCATATCACTATTTAATTACACCTTTTTAAATTTTATTTGAAATCACCTTTTTTCCTATTCTGTCTTACAAGTATGAGTGGCAATAAAAAGGGTCCGCATATGTTCAAGATTACTTGTGGCTAGTGTCGGTATATTTAATACATTGTTTATTGGTTAGTTTGGATACAGGTGGTTACACCTCCTAACCGCATTCACTATGTATTTATTCACCCTCGTGCATTCAATATATTATTCAGACATTATTTTACATTGCTCTTGTGCTAACAGTGGTATCAGAGTGGCGTGGAAGTAGGAGCATGGAAGCGTGAAGATAAAGGATGGAGACCTGCTTGAAACCGCCACTTCCCCTCCTGCGTGGAAATTTAGTTGAGCACTGCCATCCTTGACTGCAGACCTACGTTGGAGGATTTGACATTGATGCTCCTGTGTGTGCTGCGCGTGGAGGAAGACAACTGTAGAGCACCAAACACCTACGTAGGAAACAATTCTTGTAGACTTTGCATTAGAGGATTGGCAATTTTCTTATTCTTTGGTGAAAACGTGGAGACCATTGGTGAAAGCATGGAGGCCATTTACTATTGCCAAGGTAGTGAGTAGCATCGCAGAGACCTAGAAAAGCAAATATTCAGGCCTTGAGCGTAGTCAAAGGAGGAAACCCATGGTACAACAAGCAATCAAATAATTTAAAAGGAGAAGAAAGTAGACTACAGGATGAAGCAGTTAGTTGTGAAACCGTTTTTGTATTCATCCCTGTCTCGTTGTTGTGTCCCTTTTCTTGCTCACTCATATCTACGTTGTCTAAAAGGGGAAATATCCAAATACACGTTTCTTCGGGCTGTTAACATTGCGAATGAGCAGTGATTGATGTGTCTGTCTTGGCATTTTATTGTATAAAGTATTGACTGGCGGATTATGCGAGTTGATTTGCTCATACATTATGTTATCTTGGCCATCATTACATTAAGATCGTAAGAATGGCTGTTGGGAGATGTACATGTGGAGTCACAAAAGAGGGAGAAGAGAGCATGTGGCAATGACCACTGACCAATTTATAAGCACTGTGTGGAGTTTGACATGAGTGGCATCGACCACCAAAAGCCCGGTGTGCGTTGGTAGACTCCTTCCCCTAACATCTTCTCAATTGTTGTTCACAAACCAAGCGATACATTAGCAAGTGCATCGTACAAAGATCAAGAGACATGTGGAATTTTTTTGAATCAAATAGGAACAAAATGAGATTAATCCCCTTCATTCATTCATCAATTTTTTTATAAAAGATGGACACGAACAACTAGCCTATGATCCCATGCAACAGTCGAGAGCATGAAATTCATGCCAAGAGATGTTAACAACATTGCAAGAAACCATAGAGACATACCACATTTGAGAGAGCCGAAGTCAAGCCCACAAGAGCATCATCATCTACTCTTTGCCAATCTAAAAAACTTGTAATTCGAGGACATAATGGGTGAGTCATATTTGACACATAGATAGAGAAGAGTTGTGTCGATATAGATGAAAAACATGAGATTAAATGCCCTCAGGCACATCTGTGGCACACCACACGAGCTTTTGAGCTCACTTCTTCATCTATTTTTTTACAAATGAGAGCACATCTGTCACAGAGATTCAAGAGAATCTAGACAAAGTCCTTATTACAAGAAGCAGGTAGGACATGTTGTGACATAATAAGATGATGAATCTAGGGTAGATTTGTAAAAACAATATATTAAGGGGGGGAATGTTGGCATATTTAATACTTTTAGTTAGTGGTTAGTTTTGATACGGTGGTTACACCTCCTAACCGCATTCACTATGTATTTATTCACCCCTCGTGCATTCAATATATTATTCAGACATTATTTTACATTGCTCTTGTGCTAATAGCTAGACATTGCTCAAAATGTTGACATAATTAATTTCACTAAAAATGCTTCTATTGAAACAAGAAGACAATAATTTTATAAGTATGCATTATCTTGGAACCATCATCCAACAAGTCACCGAGAAGAATTTATTTAAAGATAACTCCTTGGCGATCCATGCTTATTCTCATCAATATAAGTACTAGGTTACCCACCACTGTAGTACATGGAGGAGCTTATAAAACAGGATCAATGAAACACAAAGTGTGTTAAACAAACATGTTTGAGTAATATAAATTTCCACCTCACATATTAATATAATGGACCTTTAGAAACATAACCCATTACTTCCTTGTAAATTGATGAAAAAGGTGTTATTAAATACCTTCATTCAAAGAATGATAATAGATTAAATATCCACAACAAATCCATGTTATTTATATGGAGAGCTAAAATTGACTATAAACCTGTACTTTTATGACACACAATCCTTAAATACGTTACAAAGTATGTCTCTCAATCATAACAATGCTCAAAGACTCTTACCTTAATTTTTAATAATACATTATTTTCAGTTTGTTAACTAACTTGTAGTCAATTTCATGCCTTAGTGGCATCCTTCCAAACTACCTTACGGTTCCTTGAACATTTATCTTCTCTCTATACATAACATTGATATTAGAGAAACTTGTTGGAAATAAGGTGTCTCAACCTTGTTTGTTTTATTTAGTTAAGATTTTCTTACAGATCGTTTCACATTTTCAGTACTCTAAAAATAGAAATAGGAGTTGTCAAAATATTCCCATATAATAGTATATCATGGAAGGGCTATTTTTAGAGATATTATGATAGATTTTATGACATCTATAAGGGTCAAAAATAAGGGAGAATATTGTGGAAGTGAAAGCCTAATTTTAGACCAAAATCTTTCTCATTAAATCTATCCACCTCATGAGAGGTTTGGCACATGGTTTTGTAAACCATAGATGGTTTCTTGTATAAGCGGAGGTTTATAAATTTAAGGCTTGGAGAAGCAATTGGTGTGGTGAGCTTTGAAAATCTGTAAACTTGGAATCCTCCTCTAATTGTTTTTGGTGATACTCATGTAAGAAAATTTCTCTGCAAGTGTATGTAATCTTGTTATTAGATTTGAAATGCATTGAGTGGGATTTTGGAGTGTGGGTTTTTTTATCTACAAGGATTTTCCCCATGTATATCTGGTGTTTGTGTTCTTGTTATGAATGTGTTTCTAGAATTTCTGTAACTATTTTATTAAGTTTAAATTTTGTCATAATATCTCTCCTCAAGATTAGCATAGGAAGTTGTTCCACTACTCTTAATTTCCTATCAAGTGGTATCAGAACCTGATCACCTTTGGTTTTAGTTGTGGGTTGTTGGTTTTTTGTGCTAATCCAAGTTTGAGTGGTATCTTGTGCAAAGAATACTTTGTTATCTGGTTGCAAATATTTTTCAAATGGTGAGCACATCTGGGAGGATTGACATAGAGAATTTTTCTGGCACAAAATTTGAAATGTGGAAGCTAAAGATTGAAGATCTGTTGGTTGATCAAGATCTATGGGATGCAGTGGATGAGAAGTTTCATAGGCCTATGGATCATGTTTTGGCTGTAAAATATGATGTAATGGATAGAAAAGCTAAAGGTCTTGTTAGACTATGTCTTGCAGATTTGATCTTGATAAATTTCCATGAAGACTCCACTTCAGAGAAGCTTTGGAAAAGGCTGGGTGAGATATACCAAGCTAAGTCTCTAGTAAATAAGATTTTCTTGAGGAAGAAGTTGTATTCCTTGAGAATGGAAGAAGGTGGAAAAATATCTAAGTATGTGGAAACATTCAATACGTTGGTGACCCAGTTGATCTCGGTTGGAGTTAAGATGGATGAAGAAGAAAGGTGCCAAACTATGTTTTTTTTTTTCTAGACTCATGGGACAACCTAGTCATGGCCATTGGGAGCACTTCGGTCACTCTTAAGATGGAGGATGTTTTTAGTTCTCTACTCTTTGAAGAGATGAGAAGGAAGGTCTCTCTTAACGCCAAATAGGCTTTAAGTGTTCGAGGAAGAACAAAAGAACAAGGAAAATATTAGAAGAAGTGTGGCCATTCCAAAATAAGGGGAGATCGAGAATCAGTCAAGGTGATATGCTTTGGAACTATGGCAATTCTAGTCACTTAGAAGGGAATGCAAAGAAGAAAACAAAAACAAAAAGAAGAATCATGATTCTAATTCGATTGTCCGAAAAGGAAGATGGAGATGGATTTATTGCAGCTTTGGCCACTTGTGCGGGTGATAATGCATGGTTAACAAAAATTGTTTAGTAAGTATGAAAACTATGATGGTGGTAAGGTGTATTTGGGTGATAATTCTTTCCTTAAAATTTATGGTTGTGGTAGTATTCGGGTGAATTTTTCTCGATGGTATAATTAGAAGATTTGATGGTGTCTTGTATATCCGAGGACTAGCAAGAAATTTATTATTTGTTAGCAAGCTAACGAGATGCAGTGTGCATGTACAATTTTCTGAAGAAGGTGTGAAAATGGTGAGAGGTGCTATGGTGATAGCAATAGGAAGTAGATTGGGTAAATTATACCAACTTGATGCATGCTAGTTTAGTACAATATCACTTCAGATAAAACTAAGCTAGTAACTATTTCACTAAAAAGGAGAGGGTTTCCTCCTCTGCAGATGGTCATGGTTTCTAGGTACCCAAGGGTGCTCTGTCTCCCAAATCAAAATTACCTATAGAGAAGAAAATTTTATGGCACCAAAGGCTTTGCCACATTGGAGAGAAGGGTTTAAAATCCTCGAAAAATAAGAACCTTGTTGAGGGGTTGCATGAATCCAATGTGGAGTTTGATTTCTATGAGCATTGTATTTATGGCAAACAGAGCCTCATTCAGTTTTAGTCATCTTATCATAAGTCTTCATGTATCTTGGATCTAATCCATGTAGATGTATTTGGTCCTGTTAAGGTTGTTTCTATTGCTAAATAAATTTATTATGTTACTTTCATTAATGATTTTAGTAGGAGAACATGGGTATATTTTTTAAAGAGTAAATATGAAGTTTTTAGTCATTTCAAGGAATTTAAGGCTATGGTTGAAACTCAAAATGGGAAGAAAAGTAAGTGTTTGAGATCCGATAATGGTAGGGAATATTGTTCTACTGAGACTTTGACCGATTTTGTATAGATTGCGGGATTAAAAGATGAAAGACAACTTTGTATTCTCTAGAGTAGAATGGAGTTGCAGAAAGAATGAACAGAATGTTAATGGAGAAGGCTAGGACCATGTTTATTGGAGTTGGTCTAGAAAAGTGGTTTTTGGCTTAAGATGTTACCACTACTTGTTAATTGATAAATAGATCTCCTACATCAGCACTTGTTGATAAAATACCAATGGAAGTGTGGTTGGGGAAAAATCCTTCAATTAGACATTTGAGAGTTTTTGGCTATGAGGCATATGCACATGTGTGTAAGGAGAAGAGAACAAAGTTGGATTCTAAGGTTGTCGAATGTATCTTCATCGGCTACGACTATGGTGTGAAAGGATACAAGATTTAGGATCCTATGGCACAAAAGGTAATATACTCAGAAGTGTTATTTTTAGAGAGATTAAATATTTCCCTGTTAATTTTCAGCCAGAACAACATAAAGAAAATGAATGAAAAAATGATGTGGTTTAACTTCCTTCTACACCTAAGAAAGTTGAATCGGGACCCCAAAATAGACAAGAAGTTGAGGAGAGCTCACCAAGCTCGAATCTTTAGAAGAGGAAGAAGAGGATGAAGAAGTGGAAGAATATCCACCTCAGCTTGTTTGAAATTCTACAAGCAAAGGAAACCCCCTAAAAGGTTTGGGTATTCTCCATATGATTGGAAGTGTATATTTTCTCCGAGTAATAACATTGATGAACCGAGATCTATACAAGAGGCTTTGGGTATGAATGATGCAAAGTGTTGGAAAATAGACATGGATGAAGAGATGGCAGCCCTTAAAAACAATGATACATGGGAACTTTTACCATTTCCTAAAATTTGGAAACCTTTGGGATGTAAATGGGTGTTTAAGAAAAAGATTGGTTCAGATGAAAATGTTGAAAATATAAGGCACGATTGGTTATGAAGGGTTACTCTCAAGTTGAGGGTATTGATTATGGTGAGATATTCTCTCCTATTGTGAAAATTAAATCCATTTGGTTTTTATTATCTATTACAAGTAGCTTATGACCTAGAGGTTGAAAAAATGGATGTGAAAGCTTCTTTCCTTCATGGTGATTTGGAGGAAGAAATATATATGACATAGCCAGAGCACTACATGGTGAAAGGTAAAAGCAAGATGGTTTGTAAGTTAAATAAATCCTTGTATGGCCTTACAAAAAGTCATTGGATGTGGTACAGAAGTTTGATTCATATGTGTTGAGTTTGGGGTTTGTGCGGTCTAAATCTGATCACTATGTATATTGTAAATTTGATGGTGATTGTTTCCTGGTAATTACTTTATATGTTGATGACATGTTGTTTATTGGGAAAGGGAAAGGTTTAATTATAGAATTGAAATCTCAGCTCTCTGTGAAATTAGAAATGAAAGATATTGGCGTAGAAAAACACATACTTGGGATGGAGATTAGAAGAGATCGTGAGAACAGAAAGCTATGGCTTGGCTAGAGTAAGTATGTTTTTTCTATTTTGCAAAGGTTCAACATGTAGGATTGTAAACCACTTTGTGTTCCTGTTACTTTGGGAATGAAGCTCTCCATTTCACAATGTCCTTCATCCCCATTAGAGATGGAAGACATGAGTAGAGTGCCTTACCAGAGTGTAGTTGGAAGCTTAATATATGTTATGGTTTATACAAGACCATACATTGGCCAAGTAGTGGGAGTTCTTTCTCATTTTATGTCTAATACTAGAAGAGTGCATTGAGATGTAGTTAAGAGGGTCTTGAGATATTTACAGGTGGTACATCGAGTACTCTATATATTTTCATGGCGAGAGGAGGTCAACATTCCCTAGGTATTCATGATTTTATAGATTCGAGGAAGATCCACCAATGCATATGTGTTTACTTTTAATGGTGGTGCAATTAGTTGGATGAGTAAGTGATAGGATGTGGTCACTTTATCCACTACTTAGGTAGAGTACATAGTAGCCACTCATGCCTATAAAGAAGCCATTTGGATAAAGCATGTGTTCAGATATTGGATTAAAATAGAGTGCAATTACAATATATCTTGTGACATTGAGTGTAATCTTCCTGCGAACAACTCGACGTTTCGGGCCGGAACAAACACATTGATGTTCAATATCACTTCTTTAGAGATATGGTCAAGGATGGGAGGGTGAAGCTGGAAAAGGTAGAGACAATTGTGAATATTGTAGATGCATTAACTAAGCCCGTGAGCACAATGAAATTTAGGTGGTGTTTCGTGTCTATGGGCCTCTTGGCCCCTAACATTTGATCCATGATGGTATCTTTCCCTTTGCCCTTATAAGGTATTCGACAAGTGGGAGATTGTTGGCAATAAGGTGTCTCAACCTTGTTTGGTTTATTGAGTCAAGATTTTTCTTATAGCCATTTCACATTGTCAGTACTCTAAAAATAAAAATAGGAGTTGTAAAATATTCCCACATGATAGTATATCATGGAAAGGATATTTTTAGAGATATTATGATAGATTTTATGAAATCTATAAGGGTCAAAAATAGGGGAGAATATTATGGACGTGAGAGCCTAATTTTAGACCGAAATCTTGCTCTTTAATGCTATCCACCTCATGAGAGGTTTGACACATAGTTTTATAAACCATAGATGGTTTCTTGTATAACCGAAGGTATATAAATTCAAGGCTTGGAGAATCAGTTAGTGTTGTGAGCTTTGCAAGTACTATAAATTGGAATCCTCCTAGAAATGTTTTTGGTGATCCTCCGTAAGAAAATTTCTCTGCAAGTGTATGTAATCTTGTTATTAGATTTAAAATACATTGAGTGGGATTTTGGAGTGTGGGGTTTTTTATCCAAAAGGATTTTCCCCACGTATATCTGGTGTTTTTGTTCTTGTTATGAATGTGTTGCTAGAATTTTTGTAATTGTTTTATTAAGTCTAAAGTTTTACATAATATCTCTCCTTAAGATTAGCATAGGAAGTTGTTCTGCTACTCTTAATTTCCTATCAAAACTATCTCATCCTATGCATGGAAAATCTTGAGACGTGGGCATGTAATTTGATAGCTTATTTTGGCATTTACATCTCCTTGCTTTGGTGATTAGAATTAGACTAGTTAGAAGTTCTTGAAACATGCCTATAGGGAATCTGTTTTGGATCACTCTTCTTTGGCATGCATGAAATATATTCTCCACCAATTGATTTGTTTTTGATATGATGGGAATTTTATTTTCTTCTTTGGCATATTCTCAGCATTTAAGTTTGGAATACATGCATGATAGCCTACACATTTGATTTAGCACACCTATTTAGGAATTTTGATTTTTTTTTCCTATTGTTAAAGTGACATGTTAAAGACCCAACATGGCAAAGCAATAAGAAAAGTGACCAGCTTTTGCGGTTTGTAGAGATCTTAGGATGGATACCTATCAAAATTTTAAGTTGGCAAAGTGGATAATTGATCATTAAGAAGTGTATTTTGTCATTGAAAATTGGAGTAAAAGAAACCTACCATGTAGAATATTGTTGAATGTGAAGTGTCTTCGAGAGAACATGTCACACATTCTAGATGTTGAGAGAAAAGCGTGATAAATCCAAGAAATGAATCACCGTGAAGAGGATGAAAGCAAGGCACCAAATTATATTTTGCATTGTTTGATGCTCTTCACAATAGTGGAAATATGTAATTTGAATAGCTTGTGTGTCAACGACTACTAGATTAGTTCTGGTTCAACATACGGTGTCAAGTCAAGAAGGTTCATACAGAGATTGATAAGGCTACAAAACATATGATGAATGCAAGATAGAATGCCCACACAATTATTTACGTCTCACTGCAAGAGAGTATCGTGTCCACCTTCATTCTATTGTTCATCAGTAAGGCATTGTAACTTTGAACAAATAATAATAATAAAATTCTTCTTTTGACATGAATGTCACCTCCAAAAGTATTGCTATCCGATGCTCAACTATTAAAAGGGCCCAATTTTTTTACATGGAAAACAAAGATGAGAACCATTCTCCTCTTTGAAGATCTCTAGGAGAGATTGTAACCAAAGTGCACTCACTCATTCCACTGACGACATAGAGAGAAAACATTGTATGACAAGGTAAATTCCAAATCCTTAATGTTGATCACTTTGATCATATCCGATGAGGTGCAGCCACACATTTAGAATTCAAAAACATCAAATAAGTCCTCGGATATTTTTTGCATGATCTATGAAGAAAATAATGTTTTAAAAATTTTACATCTCTAGTCAAAGCTTCATACCATGAGTATGCAATAAGGTGAGAAGGTCGAATAATTCTTGTGTCAAGTGGTAGAATTACGAGTAGATATTTCCATGCTTGTAGAAGAGGTTGAAGATAAGTTACTTTTCCCACTCACACATGTACCCAAAAAAATATGCACTAATGTGTTTTTTCATCAAACTTCATCCTCTTCTTATCTTAAACATGCATATATGAAGTAAAAATAAATACTCTAAAATGAGAAATGGAAGGTTTACCATTACTCCATACCTCTTCCGATGTTTTTTCCTTCAAGATATTTGTAGGTGCTAAGTTCAGAAGATATATAATAGTTTGGACCACTTGCGCTTAAATTTTTTTCTCCAACTTCACATTGGAAAGCATGCAACGAGTCATCTCCATGAAAATCCAGTTGTGATGTTCTCGCAATTCCATTCTACTGAGGAGTATAAGGGGTAGTCAAGTGCTATGTGATTTCATGGTCCTTAAAGAATGCCAAGAAACTCTTCTATGTGAATTTGTACCTTAATCCAACTAGAGGAAAAGAAGGGGCTGCCCGGTCTTTTGAACAAATCTCTTATAAAAGGTATGGAAATGTGTAAAATATTCACTCTTCTTTTAGAGAAATAACACCCAAGTGTTATGAGAATAATCATCAATGAACAACTGGAAGTATTGAAACCCCTTAAATGAGGTAGGAAAGGGTCTGTAAATATTGGTATGCATGACCTCGAGATTATTCTTGGCATGGAATGTACTCGACTTAAATGGATCTTGATGTTGTTTTCCCACCAGACATCTAGGACAAAGAGGTAATGACTAAGAGAGAGGAGGAAGGCCTCATACCATCTACTTTAAATTGAGATGATAAAGGCATTTGACATAAATATGTCGATACCGATAATTCCAGAGTGCAATGGATTCTACCATGGAGGAAAATAATGCAACTATAGAGGGTGAAACATCATCTAATGTAGATAATAAATATTTCAAATATATCGGCAAGTATCATACCTTATTTAGATATCAAACATGATTTGATGTCATTCTGAACCAAGAACTCCACCTTGAGTTTGTGATTTAACATATAAGAGAGAGAAAAATGAAATTTGTGGTCAATTCAGGGACATAGAGCACCTTCATGAGATTACATTTTCTTATCTCAAGAGGAATGGTCACATTTCGTATTCCTTCTTCCGCATACTCCTTATTTTCTGTAATTCGACCCGATCTCGAGTGGGTCAATAATTCAATGAATCAAACATATTTCTATCACCCATCATATGCTTGTTGGTGCTTGAATCAATCAACCAAACATTATTTGTTGGCGTCATTATTTGGGATACAAGAATAAAATCATCTTCATGTGTGCAAAAATGTGATGATTATGAGACCTCTTTATCCGAGTCATCATCCGAATGGGCTGCGACATGTCCTTTCTTTAAGGAAGATAATTAGATTTATTTGAATCACCTCGACCAGATGTATTCTCTTCTCCAGATTTCTTTATGTGCGACCATTGTACAAACATTTTGCAGTATCGTGAATATTCATGGTACAAATGTAACACCATTGATTGACCTTTTGATACTTTTTCTTCTATTTTGGATTTTGTGGTTGATTCTATGATTACTTCTCTTTTTGTCCCTTTTGAGGATTCTCGAATCTTCTCGCTTCAAGATCAATGATTTTTCCTCAAACTCTTCTTACATTGAGTGAATGGCTTTTTCATGTTGTAAAAAAAATTCCAGTTTGGAAAAGCTAACCTCCTTTTGTGTGATGCTCAATGTGTTGATGAATGACCTAAAATGAGATGGAATATCTTGCAAAGTGTGAGAGGAGATGAAACTTATCATCGACCACTTCTCTAAGTGTGGTAATTTTTCTTGTAGTTCTATAACTTGATTGAAGAAATATTTCACTTTCTCACCTTCTTCCATAGTCATGGTATAAAGCTTTGATTGGAGATCTAAATTTTTTGTCAAATTATTTTCTTCATAGATCATGGAAAGAGTATCTTAGGTCACCTTTGATGTTGTTACATTCTAAATGTTTGGTTGCACCTCATCGGATAGGCTTATTGTGATCAACATCAAGAATTTTGCATCAACCTTGTTATAGTTTGTTCATTCATCTACATTGGTGGGTCGAGGGAGTGTGCCAATGATGATCTCTCAAAGATCTTCAAAGAGGAAAATAGTCTTTATATTTGTCTTCCATGCAACAAAATTAATCCCTTTCAAGAGTTGGTCATTGTATAACAATATTTTTGAGCTGACATGAAGTAATTTTTTTATTATTATTATGTTGAAAGGTAAAATTCCTTCGATGAACAAGAGAGTGAACGTGATCTTGATACACTCATGAAATGACAAGAAAATTATTATGTGGGCATTCTATTTTTGGGCATCATCTTAAACAAGTGCCTTTCTCGATATTTTCACAAAAGCTCTTTTTTAACATTAACATTGTACGTCGAACCAAAACAAATCCACCATTCCTTTACATACCAGCTCCTCAAATTGCATATTTCCACTATTAGGAAGGGCGTCACATAGTGTAAAATATAATTTAGTGCTTCGTTCTTGGATTCTTAATTTGATTCACCTTGATGATTTCTCACAAAGTTCTTGTATGTATCGGGAATGCGTGACAGGTGCTCTTATAGTCACTATTCTCCTTCACGTTTTGTAACAACAATTTGATTAATCTTCCTTCACGGGTCTATGAAGATTTATTTCTTTTCTTTAAGAGAAGAAGGAAAAGATAGAAAGAAAACCATGTTTCGAAAGGTATGTAGACTAAATTTTTAAAATGTAGTGATTTTTATTAGGAAAAGCTTGTCTCCATGTGGGTATAGATTTCAAGGCACATAAATTTAATGATTTCTTCACTTCTTCAACATGAGACTTTACATAATCATATACCCTTTCCACACATAAATAGATATTTTAATATACTCTAATTTTTATGGAAGATTCCTTTCACCTATTGGTCGCTACCGAATGAAAAAATAAGAAAATCCAAAAGAAAAGAGAACTACAACCACGTCTAAGAGGACTTCAAACAAATTGCTCAAACCAAATTTCAATTTCTTAACTTTTTTGTTTTTGATGCTCCACACCAAATTCGGAAGTTGGTTTATTATCCACATAGACAGGATGACAAGAGAAATCTTTGATACTAATGCTATACAAAGAGAAATAAAGATTTCGATGAACTTATTGAAAGCACCAAAATCCAATCTATATATGCTCGGGAATGGTTTGATTCAACTTCCTCACTAGAAGAGGAATAGAAACAGATAGAAATCAGAAGGTTGAGGGACAACTAGTTGTGTTGAAACATCCAACAATGTGTTAATTATTTTATAACAATATCCTTTAATCTCTCATAAATCAGGTGCACTCTTTCCTTAGCTCGTTACTTATTTATACACACATTAATGTGATTTTATCATACGGGACTTTGAGTACTCTTTTTATCTTCTTTTATAGGTTTGTTCTTACAAGATGTATCTCACATCTACAAGCACAAGCTCCCGCAACATGCTACTACCCATACACTTCAACCCTAGAATGTTTATTTCACTAAATTAGGACATATTCCAGTGAATTGAGACTCCAGTATTTCAAGTATTGGAAGAAATCCATCTTTGTTTTTGTGTATATTGGATTCCATTATTACTATTATTGGAATCCAATAGTAGCAATATTGGATTCCAATATTGTCATTATTGGAATTATTCTAGTTCCAATTTCACTATTATTGGATTCCAATATTGCTATTATTGGATTCCAATTTGGCTAATATTGGATTCTAATAGCACTATTATTAGATTAAAAGTTCACCATTATTGTAATTAAATTTATAAATCTCGATTTTTAGATTTTAGTTTCACTATTTTAGGATTTCTATTTTTTTATAATTCTAATCCCCCACATAAGCCAAGTCAATGATATCTTACATAAGCCAAGCAGCCGCTATCTTACATAAGCCAAGTGGCTGCTATATTACATAATCCTTATGACCATTATCTTTAATAAACCTAGCGGTTGCTAACTGACATGATGAAAGTGCATGCTAGGTGAAATTAACCTAGCGGGGTCAAAGTTACATTTGTCTTTCTGGCCACTAAGTTACATTTTCCTTTCAACCACTAAGTTACATAAGCCTTGTGACCTCTTAGTTACATAAAACCATAATAAGCCTAGTGGTCGTTATCTTACATAAGCGTATTGGTTGTTAACTTACATAAGCATATAGGTTGTTAACTTACATAAGCCTAGTGGCTGCTAATTTACACAAGAGTAGATTCATCTAGGTGAAATAATCCTAGCAGGGTGAAAGTTACACGAGCCTACCAATAGAAAGTTTAATAATCTTACCAAGGCTAAGCTACATAAAAATAGCAGCCACTAAGTTACATTAGGCAAGGGATTAAATTTCATGATCACTTATGCTTATCAACAACTTTTACATGACAATAATTTTATAATATTTCCCTTTAAAAAATACAAAATAGTAGTTATTTAAATACTTCAAATTTATATTTATTTAATATTTTATGTATATTATATATTGATATAATTTTTATATAAATCTATATAAAAATACCATGATATCATAAATATGCAAGTTGTGTGTGATAAATTCAACTAATTTTATACTTTTCCATCTCGTAAATAAAGAACAAGAAAGAATTAATATTACATTGAACAAGTTTTTTTGAGGAAATGGATTTGAAAATGTATTTCCATAGGAATCAATCCTTTGAGAAAATTACATAAGCATTGATCCCTCACAAGGGTATTAATTATTGTTCTTGAATTTGTACAAGGTATTGCTAGATAGCTTCATGACCCTGATTCAAGTATTTTAATTTGAAATCCTTTCCATGATTTTCTTGGACTCCATGCCCAGATGATGCTATCTATATCAATATATGATGTGTCCCTTGATTTTTCTACCATTTCTTTTTCAACAATCATTTCCCCATGGGTTCCCACCACTATACCCTTATATTTTGAGTGTTTGTATGAACATCCTGTATAAGTTTTAGTTATGCCTTGCCCATCCATATAGGTACATTATCATCATTTGGTCTTACTAGTATCATCCGAGCAACATTCATATCAGCTACTGGGTTGAATTCCTCTTGAGGTCTATCACAAATAATTCCAACATATATATCCTTATTTGAAAGAACATTTTTAAAATAGTAGTTATCCATGTCAAGATGTGGCACACCCACTATTTGATCATACATTGTGCTATCCTAAATTGTTTGTCACCAAAAATAATCTATTCTTGTCATGTTATAATTGACAAAGGGATTCGCTAGGGCATGTAGATTTTTTTACAATATGCAATCTTTGAAACATGGTATGCTTATCCATAATTTTTGGAACTCTTTTCCTAGTGTGTGATGTATTCCTAAATGCCTCTCTACATGTCTGCCATATATTTGGGTTCTTTGAAACGTGCAATGGAGGATCCCCTTCAAGAAAAAAAGGTTTCCCATCCACTGTTTTCTAGATCTTAAATGAGCATGACCAGATGTACTCCATGACCTGATACTCTAAAATCCATGATGGGCTTATTGTCTTTGACATAGAATAAAAACATCTTTGGTCTACCGATAATCACAATCTTATGGTTACCATCTAGTAAGCGTGGTTCTAAAAAGGCCTTAAATTAATAGAATTCCTCAATAAGGTATGCGGTGAATGTGTTGGACTACTATTGGAAGTCCGTGTAAGTGTCCATTATTTTTGGTAAAGAAAATGTATCCAATTTACACAATGTTGTTGATAATCAGCCGAATGTCCCATCTTTATCTTCATGTGTGTGACCCATTGGAAGGAATTCACATACACTGTGTTAAAAAACCTTCTACATGTCAACATGGATGAAAATGAAAACAATGTGTGATTTTTTTGTCAATTGTAGCATTATCTAGTTGCAAGTAGAGATTTGGTGATTTGTTTTCTAAATGAACATCAACAATTACTTATAATTTTAGTTGTATGAGAACCCTCAAATTTTTTGTTGTATTCCTTGCACTTTTCATATGCATCATTTTGTAACAAAGCATCATGTAATGCATGTTTTGACGTCTTAATCTTTGTATAAAAATCACCACACTAATTTGTATGTGTTTAATCTAGCTTCCGGATACATAGTGCCAATGATGTTATTTTGAAGTTTTCTCCTCACTCAACAAAAAGGAGACCAACGTTCCTGAAACCCCCCATTTTTTGTGTATGTGTTAGCACATGAGTCAAGGTGATGGGGAGATTAATAACATTGCTTATTGATCTTTCTTTTTTTCCCATCGTTGGTATTGTAGTTTTCATATTTTCCATTTTGTCATGCACAATGCTCAAATGGCTATTAGAATTTTGTTGTGATTGTACTCTATGTGAATATTAAGTTGCACGAAAAATTTGAATGTAATTATTATGCCATTTCTAGCGTTGATCTATTTGTGTTAGTGTTTCTAGACATGAGGTTGTTGTACATTTATTCTTAAGCTTTGTGCACTCATCAAATTTGGCGAAGAAGTTGTTCTTGGTGATTGAAATATGGGAGAAATTTTCTTGCCATAATTTTCTTAGATCGGATTTGTAACATTTGAGGAAGGCCCAAAAATGAAAATCCCTCACTACACTTTTGTAGTATGTAAGAAAAACTATAACATGCAGGAAGAAGTATCATTGTTAATTTAGTACAATATTTTCCCACTGAATGAGACATGTGTGGGGATATATAAGAATTATTCTCCACCATTTTGGATATCAATGAAATAGTTGCAATAGTGTTTGACATTTTTTTGATTTCTTATATTTCTATTTACTTCCCTCCTCTCTCCATTAATCTAGGATTGTTTGTATACTGTAATAGGTGTTTTTCGCGATTCCATGTAATCTATACCATGCATTTCCACATACATCCCTTCCACCAAAATTTAATTTATATATACTATGTTATGAAGTTTTACCTTTATCACAACCTGATAGCATTTATGGTGATTTGTATTAAGTATAAAGTGTTTGAGGACAGTTTCATTCATATCTAGAGTTAAATTCCAACTTTGATTGAAAGAGCTTATAAATAGATTAGAGAGACATCCTTGTAAAAAAAAATTCTCTAATTGAGACAAAAATTCTTGTCTTCATTTTTCATCATTTTCCATTTCCTTTGACGTACTAGATGGAGTAGAATTTACCTTTTATTGTTTATAGGCATTACAAGTTATTTTTATCAAGTTTTCATTACTATTGCATAAGGAGGATTCATATGAACTTTGGTATACCAATTGAGGCAATAGATCTTCAAATGCACTCCACTTTTCTACTAACACCTCTTATAGAGTTTATTTTAGTCTTAATTCCGTAACAGAAACATCTTGATGGGCCAACTGGCTGATAGCCATTAGATGAGATATCCTTCTAATATGGAGCAACCCTTGCAAAAAGGCATAATTAATTTATCAACATGCACCCCAAATGTATTGCCATATATTTTTTAAAAGTGAGCCATGTTTGCTTCACATACATTTGTAATGGTTGATTCTGCAACAAATTTGTGTTCTTTTGAACAAAAATGAATCAACTTGGCATTAACCCCCTTGAACTTAAAATTTGATTCATTGCTTGATGTGGCAGTGGTTCCTTCGAGTTCAGAATTTTCATTCACATTAAGTGTAGTTCTTGTTTCTAGATAAACTAAGTTTTTTACTGGTCAGGTAACTTCATTGTTACATTGTATACTTCGATAGCAATGATTGCATTTAGTTATAATATTCTCCACAAAAACACAAAAGTGTGTGGGTCCCAACATAACTCTAAAAATCACATGTTGTTATTATACTAGGGATATAAACCCTTTAGCTATGCCACCTTCTTTCTTAGGACACTTATTATTTAACACCACATATGTTGTAGAAAATTCATCCCTTTCATTAGGAGTTGTGAAAAAGTGGTTATCCCTAGTAGAATTCCAATCCTCATCCTCATTAAATGTATCCTTTGATTCATTATTCATGATGTTTTGAGTGCCATCACCCCCACATGTAAAACATTTGAAATAACATGCTCAATCATTTCCTTGCTTTCCCATGGGATAAATTATCCCTTGTTTTCAATTTTTTCCAGCATTTCACAATAATCAATTTTGTATGGAAGTGTCCCTCTGCCATTGAATACAATACTTATTGTGACAACGAATAAGGTAGACCTCATGTATCTACAATTGAGTGTATCTTTGTATGGATAAACTAGTCCCTTCACAAATTTCACACCTTTAGATAGTAAATCCACATGTTTCCCTTCCGAAAAAATAGAGTTAATTTTCAATTGTTTTCACAAATAAAAAGAGAAAGTTAGTAGAAAGAATAATTAAATATTTAACATTAGTATGGAGAATTGAAATCACAATAAGAAAATGAAAATATACATCTTATATGAACATCTTTAAAACCTGATTTAATCCAAATCTTTAAACATAAAACAAATTTTTATACACTCTTTACATCCCACTCTTGTGTGTATAATTTTATCCATAAACTACATAGTGTAGGGAAAGGTTATGATTTTTATAATGCACACATTTTATTTTGTGCATTTAAATTTTGTTAAAAAGGTATATCTAAGGGATAAAAATAGGTACTTTTTAGTACAAAGAAAATTACTACTTGCCCTTGCTTGTGAATGAAATCACCTTTTTGGGACAAGCGATGTGTCATAATTTTATTTATTTCTTTGTACATGTGACTTGATTTTACTTATCTTATTGGCTACCTTTTTGCTAAATTATTAATATACAATTTATAAATGTTGACATCAATATTTACAACTAATGTTACTATACTACAAACTACCACTCACAATCATTGGTTTATCCATATTCATTGGCTTTTTTACCCTATGGCTTTCAATAGTTAGATAGCCTAGTGGCCGATGTGACGTAATTATTTTTTTACACACTAAAATTAAAATATAGACTAGAATGGGAAGCTATATGTTGGTGATCACACTTCAATGTGTGAGTAGGCACAATTCTAAGTTTGATAACTCACACTTGGACATAACAGCTTATAGTTGATCCTAGAATGAGAGAGTTGCAACCTTATACATCCACCAAGTTTTTAGTGCCCACTAATTCATGACACAAAGACAAACATAGCAAAGCAAGGGATAATTATTTTTATTTTTTTGATGTATATAACGACGCAACATGTGGTCACAAAGGTTATGGATAACTCTTCAAATAGCTTGAATCAATGATGACCTTATGGCCAGCACGGAAACAAATAACACCCATTAAGGATAGTTCACTTTACTCTTTGACAAGGCACCATGAAAAAAACAACCACAATATACAATCATAGTTGGATACATTCCACGGTTTACAATCACTTAAGTTTATGCATTTGTAAAAATGTTTTTTTCAAGACCGGCCTTAACAATATACAAGATTCATGTTTGGTTTGAGATTTTTTCTCACAAAGGTGAACTTATTACTCTGGTAATCTAGACTAACTAGCTGAAGCACAATATTTATGAAAGAGGTTCAACTAAACACTGACAAAGCTAACAAAATTCCTTTGACCAAAAGGGACAACTTTCATCTCTCACCAGGTTGCATAAACATGCCCGAGCTGAAAATCTTGATTGAAACCTCAATCATAATTAGAGTTCCTTTACAATAGTTATCAAAACATCCTATAAAACACCAAGAGATAGAAAGTCATCCTTAGCGCAAATTGATTATCTTCTTGCGGGGCACACAGAAGAAATTTCACGGGCGTGGAAGAGAGGTGTGGAAATAAATTTTATTCGGGCATGGAAGAGAGGAACGAGAGAAATGTTTTTCTCTCAAGCACACAAGAGCAGAGGCGCAGAAGAGACTCCTTTTTCTCCCGATGCAAGACGGGCGTGGAAGAGGCTTTTCCTCTTCTGTGAACTTCAAAAGGCCATAACTTTTGATAGGGAACTCCATTTTTGGCAAATCTATTGACATCCTCTTTGTAGAAAATCCCAATGAATTTAATTTGGATAAATTTTAAGGGTAAATTTTTAGAAAACTCTCTACAAGCTTATAAAATGAAAATTGGTGACATTCGACTTATAAAATTTTGTTCAATTCGACCTCCCTCCTTTCTCAACATGCCAAAAAACATAGAAGGTTGATACTAGAGGAATTTAGGATGGATTGCAATGTATAATTTTTTTGATTGAAGATCAATTTGAAATTTCTCAATTTTGACAAAGAAACGATCATGAGTTTTGCACTTGTTCAATTTGAAAGGATCCTTAACCATTTATTAAGTGGTATAGTTTTTTTGGGGGTTCTTTAATCATATTAAATTAAATTCAATGTTTCATTTTATTGTTCATTATTACGGTGTGTGACTATGCATTTTGAATAAAATATTTGCAAGATTAAAATAAACTCTAACAGAGTTCTACAAATTCAATTTTGATTTAATCCATTTACATTTACAAACATAATTTCATGAATTCATTCTAATCCAATCACAACAATATTTTTTTCCTTCAAATCATGCATTTCAAATGAAGAGAGTAGTATATTCTCTTCATATGTATTCCTTTTACATTTTCCAAACAAAGATTTCAAATACATTGCAAACCCAAATTTCCAATGAAGACAATATCATCTTAATAAAACTAAATAACTTATATTGACTTGTATGATGCTTGTGCAACATTATTTTCCATAGATCAATTACAACTTACAAGATATAAAGATTTCTTTTCTTTCATCCAAAAACATAAAACAAAGTACATCTCTTTCACATTTCGAATTACAACTTTCATAACCAATACAAAACATCTTTCCATCACAAAATAAATCTATAAGGTCATCCACTTCGAAGTGGCATAGGGTTACAATAAATAATGATCCCAATAAGGACTGTCAAAACTATCTTTTTCCTCTACTCCAGAACAACAACATGAATATTCTCCATCCTTTTCACATTTTATCAAAACAAAAGTAGGGGAAAGGAAACGTTCTCCACCTAACCAAGACAGCCAATGAAAGGAGAAGCCATCCTTCTTCATTGGCCCCAGCCCCAACCACAATGCAATAAGAAATGCGTTTCAACACATGGAAAAACAGGATTCCACAACACAAAGGAAATCTTTCAACATGTACATTTCATATTTAAAAAATCCAAAACAAAACAAAATTTTACAACCACGAAATACAACAAAAAAATCCTTAGGCTTCTTCATGCAAGCTAAAGGAGCACAAAACTATGGGGGATGCTACTTATGCCTCCCAAAGGGGAAATGGGTATCACCACCTGAGAACAAACCACCAAACTATAACATTTCAAATCCCTGACATACCCTTATGTCTCCCCTAGGTACCCCTTATTCCTCACATTTCCTTATGCCTCCCCAACCTCTTATGGCACCCCATAACGAGTAAAGAAATGCAAGCTATTTCTTTGTAAGGTGGAACCCAAATATGAACTCCCTCCACACTTATACCTCCCCAAAACACTTATGCCTCCCACAAAATAAACCCCATATTCTTCTCCTACACCATTCCTAGGCCATCTACCCAACATCCCACAAACAATAACAAACATACAATCATTTACATATTCATAAAAGGGAAAAGAAGAGCATTTCCAAGAGCCAAGCTCTTACCTCTCCATGATGGAGTTTGTTCCAAGTTCAAAACAACAAGCTTTCCAATGCAAAATAGTCCAAGAGATCAACAATCTACAAGCATGCAACAATCTCCAATCTTCTCCAAAAGTAAGAGCTCTCCAAAACCCCAAAATAAGTCTCCCAAAATGAAGTGATAAAAGTGGAGCAACCCAAAACCAAGCTAAAGAATTCCAATTTATAGAAGAGGGAAGGGAAGAGGATGAGGTGGATCCAAGTGGGATGCCACATCACACATCCTCAACTCCAAGCACAAAATTCAACTTCATTCTCCAATGCATAATCAATAGGTGGGTGAATAATATGATAGTTTTACTTACACACTCAAACAAGCCCACACCCCATAAGGACTAAAATTAAAACATGTAAGAAAAGTGCAATAAAAACATTCAACTTGACTTACAAAAATGCATAAAGAAGGGATAAATTTAACTCTCCAACCATAGGTAAGGTTGGTATATAAATTTAAGAGGCATGGGACAAGTTTAACTTGTCCCACAAGTCTCCAAAATCAGCCTCCAAGGACAATTTCGAATTTCAAAGAAGATGGAGTGTTTCATACTCCAAAATCAACTTACACATCTCTTACACATCACTTACACATTTCTTACAACACTTTAATTTTAGGCCAACAAATCTAATAATTAATTTTTTAGAATATGATTACTCACATTAATTAACACACCATTTAATAAATAAGGAAAGGGGTCAAAGCACCACAAAATAAACACATGCAACATTAAACCAAGGAAAATAAATAAAAGAAAAATAAAACCCCTCGGTCACATTTTAAGGTGATCCCCCATCGGAATCCCTAACTAAAATCAAACACATAGAAATAAATAAAGTTTCCATGGTGACCTTGTTGAATTCATCTAGAATTCCAAAGTGGTTGGTCTCCAATCCCCGATGTGTGTTGTGATATTTTAACCTGCAAAACACAAATACCTCCTTTGGCCTCATGGCCACATCAAAACATCCAAATGAATATAATATACTTCCAAAGTCATCAATATATATGTGATCATAATAATCATCAAGACAATTAAAAGTGTCACTTAAAATTTCAACAACTATATAGCATCATCAATTTTAATTAAATTTTCATTTTCTAGGTATACTTTGAAAATATCCAAATATCACATGTCTAAAAATATCTATAATGTAACCATGTTAGACAAGTATATCAACATCAATATATAAAATATCTCTAATAATCATCATGCATCATATGTGAATCGAGTTAGTAATAATCCATTCTCTAACATGTAATCATCATAATAAATCAAAACTATAACATTGTCAATGGTATAGTCAACAGTGTCATGATCAGTATCAAAAGGTGTCAAAGGGAGGCGGGAACTACATCCCCCTCCTCTTAGACTTGACTTCCTTCCTGGAAGTCACAAGAAAGAGAGATGGGAACAAATGCAACAGAAACAGGATCACTCCCATTATGGGATTTCTTGCTTCAAACAAGTGTGGGTCCACAGAATCCTAAGTTTGGTCCAATGTAATTGAATAAGAAAAATTGAGATTGTAAGGGATGAGTTCTAAACTTTCTGCATGCAATGCTATGACATTTAAATCTAGAGAGTAACTTTACACTATCAACTGAGATACAACAAATAACAATATAACATGAAGAGTTCAAAAGAGTCTTAAGAGTAACCACCAAGTAGAGGAATAATAAGGAGAATTCCATGAGTTTAGAAAGACCACATAGTTTCCCAAGGAATACAACATACTATAGTAACAAAAATTAAGGTTTACACTAGGGTTAAATTATGCTTTCATAATTTGTTATTTAGGCAAGGCTAGCATAATCAGCCAATGCCACAATTTTGTACGAGAGACATGTTTACTCAAGTTCCCACAAGATGAGCTTAATCAACAAGAAAGGACACCTAAATCAGCAAGAATTTATAATCGAGGAACTATTTATGGAAAACACTTCTATAACTTGAGAACGTACAATCAAATGTTTATGGTAATATTAAGAAATTTCATGACCACAAGGTTTCCTATAGTCTCATTTTTACACTTTTGTTTTAAGAATCAAACACACCACACCAACCAAATCTAGAGATGTCAACTAGTTAGCAAAAGAAATATATATATATATCCCCTAGCAACTACCATAATAATATAAGTACTATTCTCAATTACACAATGGGATTCATTTATATTATTTCCTAATCAAGCTCAAAATAACCACAAAGAGAGCACAAGCATAAATCGTAACACCAGAGAGCACTCAAGGTCTCTAGGGAGAAGAAAAAGAAGAAAATAAGACTTCCCAAAGTTATTTTATATCCTTAACATATGTTGCCTTAAAATTACAATAACTTAGGTCTCCAAGGACAAGACAACACACAAGGAGGTTTCTTAAACAAGAGATAAGTCTCAAACCAAAAAGGCCACAACTCACACTCGTCGAGCTACGGGATGATAAGGGTATGATGACCCAAAAATCCCACAAAGAAAGGCACATACCTCTATGAACAAGAAGGTACTAAGAAACTAGAACACACTACTATCCACCAGGTGCTTCACAATTCCGGGTAGGTGACAAAACTACAGGTTCAACTATACATTGTACTCAATACACATAAATATTACTTATTTATAAATCAACTCATTAAGTAAAAAGCTATAGTTTCATTTTCTAAGCACATTCCTTTATGAGTTTTCTTAATTAAACTTCCTCCTATTATGACATCACAAGTTTGTGTTATAAGGACCACTAAGGGGGCATGATATCTCACCATTCTATAAAGGCGGAAAAGAGAAAAAGTATTTATTTTACTCCTAGGGGAGGTAGATGGACAATTTTTTTCCCTTTCTGTTATTCTACATGGTTTTTATTTCTTCTATTAATCTACCAAGGTTAAAGCAAGGACCATTTTCTGTTTCTATGTTCTAGTTTATTTATTAAGCTTCAAGGCCAAATATCCTCAATTATTGTTTTATGATGTTTGGATGAGTCAATTTGTCAACAAAATTTAATGAGAAGGAAGGGTAAACATATCACACTATTATGTTTATGGGAGAGAGAGGTAAATCAACACACCACATTTTTAATTCTAAGGAAACAAGGGACATTCAACATAGAAAACACATTATTAATTTGTAAGAACTAGGAAACAATCAACCAAAATGGATCAAAACAATATTGAGAGATTTTTCCACTAATTACAAGTATCATAAAACATTCCTCATGGGTTTCTACAAGTTCTCAAACGAAGTTACAAGGAAGACCCATTAAGGAAGCATAATTACTTTTATTGATCTACTAGGGTTTAACAATGTTTGTTATTTTAGCGAAAACATTTTTACTCACATGATAAGACAAGGAAAGTTTTCAAATATACACCCATATTACCACATGATACCACCAACCAAGTAATCAAAACGACAAGGAAATAGTTTAACTATAAGAACACCACATGCTCACTAGATAGCATAAATTGTAAGTATCCAATCAGCTATCTATTCAATATGGTTGTACGACCAAGGGTTATAGTTTCACAAGAATATTCCCATTATAAGATACCATTGATATTAATTAATCAAGGTCTAATTACACTAACACCACTAGTGGCATCGTCCAAAAGACTCAAGTCATCCATAAGTGTCTCCACGTAATTTAAAATTAATAGGACATAAAGTGTTATTCACGGTAACTAAAAAAATTAAGGAAAGGGTAGACTTTTTATAGGTCAAGAGGGAAAAAAACACACTTAATTTACATACACAATACATGAATGGGATTAATTATAACCATAATGATCAAGATGCATACAATCCTCAAGTCACTACTTTATATAATGAAATAAGGAAATCCTGATAAAACTTAGCATGCCATCGAAAAGAAGCCACTACCAGACACACAATTTTCTACTAACATCCAGAGCCAGCCAAAAGCAATCCGATCCTAACATAATTCATCATCAAAAATTAAACACCTCTACTCCAATGAGGTTCAAGATCTTACCAGATTGTAAGAGAATCACCACCACCACTAATAGATTGCCAACTAGAACACTCAACACAACGAGCTCTCTATCTAGCAAGGTCGAGCAATGAAAAATTCACTCTAAGATCCTAGAAACCCTTAAGGTTTCATGCATCCAAAACCAAGGCATAACTTTAATCACCTAAGAGGACATTCAAGACACCTATGGTGTAACCCCATATGATGAAATTTCACAATAAAAAAGCATATAACCATCTCATCATCATGCAAGAAGGAAACCACGTAATTTTTAGCTAAATACCCAACAAAATAATGAGCTCTGAGTCACCAATCAAAATAAAATCTAAGAAATTTTGACAATCAAGGAAAGTGGCTAAGTAGCCGTATTGCAAAGTTTGAAAATTCTTGCAAAAAATAAAATAAATAAAAGAGCCTCAGAGCTTCTCAAATCAATCATAAAATAAGATGCTGGTCCTTGATAAAATAACACAATATTATGAATGTAAAACACAAAATTTAACACCACATTCACTTTGCAGCCCTTCATGGCCGCCAATAGGGGTACTCTACCTCGAGGTTAGTTCCAGGACACATACGCAAGATTGGGTCCTAAACGACACCTAGACTTAATGTCCACTCTCCCATATGGGTAGCGAAATGGAAAACTGAGAACCAGACCCTCTTTCCTAATCACTAAAGGCAGGAAGCTTTAAACATCTTCTAATTAACTCTTCCTGACCCAAAACACAACCATTATTGTCCAACCACAAGAATCACACCATACAACTTATCATTCTAAAAAATTTAATAATGGTCTCAAAAGGACTTAACACATCATACAATTAAATCTAGATTTAGAAATTGTAAAAACAACACATTTTCAAAGCGGAACCAAGTTTCCACTATGCTAGAAGTTCATAAACATCAATTTAAATTGACATTCTTAGTTACAGGTTTATACAAATTGTGACTAAGTAAGCACAACAACTCAAACAACCTGTTATTTTATTATGATTTTAATTCTGACAGTTCAAATGAACAGAGTAATGTAACATATCTTCACACATATTTCTATTTTTTAAAATTTTCAAACAAGGTTGTTTCCTAGATTTAAAAGTGTGCTCGGTTTACAGTTCATGTCTCAATTTTTTCTAGTGTTCCCAAAGGTCCAAGATTTTTAACCCATGAATCTGATATCAAGTGTAACACCCACTAATTCATGACACAAAGACCAACACATCAAAGTAAAGGATAATTGTTTTTGACTCGTTGGATATATAGAAAGATGCAACATGTGGTCAAAAAGGTTACAGATAAATCTTCAAACAACTTGACTCAATGATGACCTTATGGCTAGCATGGAAAAAACTAACACCCATCAAGGACAGTTCACTTTACTCTTTGAAAAGGCACCACAAAATAGCTCAACCACAATATACTGATCCACGATTGGATATGCTCCATGATTTACAATCCCTAAAGGTTATGCATTTACAAAAATGTTTTTTTCCAAGACCTACATTAACAATCTACAAGATTCATTTTTGGTTCAAGCATTCTTCTCACAAAGGTAAACTTATTACTTTGGTAATCTAGACTAACTATCCTAAGCACAAGATTTATGAAAGAGATTAAACTAAATACTGACAAAGCTAACAAAATTTATTTGACCATAAGGGACACCTTTCATCTCTCACTAGGTTCCATAAACATGCCCAAGCTAAAAATATTGATCCATACCTCCATTTCACAAGTGATGAGTGTAAGCTCTAACTGAAGTGGACTTCCATTACAACAGTTATCAAAACATCCTACAAAACACCAAGAGAGAGAAAGTCATCCTTAGCGTAGATAGATTATCTTCTTACGGGGCGCGTGGAATAAATTTTTCGGGGCACGAAGAGAGGCACAAAAATAACTTTTCTTCCGGGCATGGAAGAGAGGCACATGGGAAAATATTTTTCTCCCAGGTGCGCAAGACAAGAGCAGAAGAGAATCTTTTTTCTCCGGCATGCAAGATGGGTGTGGAAGAGGATTTTCCTCTTCTGTGAACTTTAGAAGGCCATAAATTTTTCTATGGAACTATGTTTTTGGAAAATGAGGACTTTTTAGAAATCTCTTGATGTCCTCTTTGCACAAAAATCTTAATAATTTAATTTGGATAAATTTTTAAGGGTCAATTTTGAGAAAACACTCTGCAGGCTTATAAAATGAAAACTGGTGACATTCGACTTATAAAATTTTGTTCAATTCGACCTCCCTCCTTTCTCAACATGCCAAAAAGACATAGAGGGTTTCTCTTAGAGGAATTTAGGATGGATTGTAAGGTATAATTTTGTTGATTGAAGATCAATTCAAAATTTCTCAATTTTGACAAATGAAACGACTGTAGTTTTTCCTTTGTTCGATTTGAAAGGATCCTTAACCATTTCTTAAGTGGTTTAGTTTGTTTGGGGGTGCCTTAATCATATTAAGTTCAATTCAATGTTTCATTTTATTTTTCATTGTTGTAGGGGTCATTTTGTACATTTTGAATAAAATATTTTCCAGTTTGAAAAATTCTCTAACAGAGTTCTACAACTTCAATTTTGATTTGATCCATTTACATTTACCAACATAAGTTTATGAATTCATTCTAATCCAATCACTACAATATTTTGTTTCCTTCAAATCATGCATTCCAAAGGAAAAGAGTAATATATTCTCTTCATACGTATTCCCTTTTCAATTTTCCAAACAAAGATTTCAAATACATTGCAAACCCAGATTTCCAATGAAGACAATATCATCTTAATAAAACTAAATAACTTCTATTGACTTGTATGATTCTTTTCCATTGATTAAATACAACTTACAAGATATAAATCTTTCTTTTCTTTCATCCAAAAATAGAAAATAGAGTACATCTCTTTCACATTTCGAATTACAAATTTCATAACCAATAAAAAAAATCTTTCCATCAACAAAAATCTACAAGGTCATCCACTTCAAAGTGGGAAAGGGTTACAATAAATAATGATCCCAACAAGGACTGTCAAAACTGTCTTTTTCCTCTTTGTAGAACAACAACATGAAGATTCTCCATCTTTTTCAATTTTGATCACAAAAAAGCAGGGAAAGGCAATGCTCTCCACCCAACCAAGACATCCAATCAAAGGAGAAGCCATCCTTCTTCATTGGCCCCTGAGCCCCAACCACAATGCAATAAGAAATGTGTTTCAACATATGGCAACAACAGGCTTCCACAACACAAAGGAAATCTTTCAACATGGGAAAGATTAAGATTTTTATAATAAAAATGCAATTAGACATTTTTGTAAGATAAAATATTACACAATTAATATTGCGCTTCCCTAAACATTGAATGGCCATTAAACCGTGTAATGTAAAATCTGCCACTTGAGATTTTTTTCTTTTTTTGTACTACATTTAATATTAAGTGGTATAATATTAAATTTTTATCCACAAAAAATTTGCTAAAATTTGTGTTTAATGCAATAGAATGGAAAATTTTATACTCATTTCGAAGGTGACCACCCAAAAACAAGGAGCACATACACAAACGGGGGAAGAATAGAGTTACAGAAAATTAAAAGAGGTAAAACATTGTTATTTTATTTTGAATAATTTCATTTTATACACCCATTTCATAGTGATTATAAATATTAAATTTGTTAGTAGGTAATTAATCAATTTTCAATGGTTCTCCACATGTTTTGATTTTGTTATTTTACAGAGTGCAGGACCCCTTGTATATTTATTTTTAGAATATGGAAAATGAAATTAAGTTTAGATAAAATATGGATTACGTAAATTGTTTCATTTTTTATTGTTTATGGTAACAAATAAATTTGCAAGACATAGAAATATCACCATTTTCCTTGTTTTCGTGTTTCAAATCCTTATTTTTCAAATCATATCCAAGAAACATGTAGACAATATGGTTTTTCAACACATCTAAGAAATTTTCATGTAAACGACTTGTATGTGCAAAACTTAGATGGAAATAGTGTCTCAAATTTGCAATAGAATACAAGCAGTGCCCAAAAATTGGGTCCTTGCATTCCACATTCACAAATTGATCTAAATGCTCCATATATTTTTGATGATGTTGATGATTAAAAATTATAAGAAACAATAACCCGTGCATATGAAATACATAGAAATAAAGAGGAGCTCACAAAATAATACAAACAAGAGTTGTGGTGATCATCGATGTGAAAAAATTATTTCAAAATATGAAGAGGTGTATGAAAATTTAAATTGTGGATATATCAACAAAAACATTGGGATAATATAGCAGATGATCTAAATGAAGTTCATGGGAAAACATTCAATGGGAAGCAATAAAAATACAAGATGAACAAGTTGAAGAAAACCCTCAAGAAGGAGAAACAATTAGAAAACACAACATTGCCAACACAGTAAACATGGATATAGATCTCATTACAAAGAAAACACATAAGGTTATTGGTTTTAATGGAAAAGAGAGGGTTAATACAACTAATTATAATTATGAAAAAGACAACAGAGAGGAAATAAGAATTCCCTTCTATCAAAATAAAAAGTTTAAAAGGAGTAAAGATAGAAACCTTTTTTGATTAAAATAGAATTCGGAGAAAAGATGTGAAGATAAAAAGAAACTCTTATGGAGATTTGAAAGAGGTAATAAAAAATAGCACGCATCTATTATGTCCGACATTCAAAGAAATTGTGTAGGAAGGCTTCAACTTGAGTGTAAAATAATGAAACAAGAGAAAAATTCAATGCATAAAATATTGGATGTACAACTTCAAGTCACAAGTTGTTTTACCTAGGTAAATTATATATTTTTTAACCTAAGTAATATAGTATTGAATAATTCATTCCATCTTAAAATAAAAAGATCACGCATTTGAGTTAGCTAATATTTCTCTATTTTGCATTCTTCCTTTTTATTTCAAAACAATGTCAATGATCAGCATCATGGGCGCCACCAAGATCATTGATACACACATCCGAAGATAATGTTTATGTAACAAAACACTTTCAAAATAATGTTGGTAAAAATGTATATTTTTGCTTTGAGGAAAATATGATAATTCAATTTGTGAGACATCAATTCAACCACATATCAGTAGTAATATATTCAAAGTATGGAATACTTAAATACTCTCTATGAAATTTATAGATGATAATATTGCAAATGACCATAGTGTTATTTTGTTGATAATGATGATTATTTTGAATTAATGGTGGCACATGAAACAATATTTATTTGTTGGCCATTCACTTTTCCTTATTTTCACTTCAATTTGTTCGATTTTTTTCTCGTGCGAGTATGTTATTTCGAGGGTTCCTTTTTATCACTTTTCATAGAGAGAAAAGAAAAATGGCCTTTTCTTTTCCCACCTCATGCAAGATGATTCAAGAAGTGTTCCTCTAAGGAACTATGCTTGAGGCTGAGGCAATAGAGCATGTGTTGGGTGATTCTTTCTTCTAGGATACTAGCGGGGCTAGAGTTAACTCGAAATTGCAGCGGCTTTTATTTCCAATTTCCTTTTACTCCATTTGGTCAATATGGATATTGTGGAAGTCATGTAATTCTTAATTTACCCTATTCATCTTGTTGGTTTCGAGTTGAATTTGAATAGTGTAGCATCCTTGACCATCTCATTTGGGTGGACGAGGTACATGAATAGGTAAATGGCTTAGGGCGCGAGGTTAATTGGCTTAGTCGGTGGTATAAGGATCTTATCCGCATGTTGAGGTTGTTCATGCTCTATTCGACATGGTGGTCGAATCTAGCGGAGACTACTACCTATGGATCTCTTCGATCCTCATTTTACTATAAATTCAGCTGTTGACAACCTCAATGATTTTTGGGAAAATACTATGGTGGAATTTCTTATTCTATTAGGTAAGGAAAAACAAAAATTCATGTTATTTCTAGTGGCGGTGTTTGAGGTGGGGGTGCTGCGTTAGGTGCGGAACTTGGAGTTTTTAGTGGGGTAGTGCATGGTTGTTTTGGATGAGGATTAATTGGAATTCATTAGTATATTTCAAGGACACTTAAATTTGTGATGCTTCGTGTGAGAAAATTGACATAACGGAAAAACTCTGTAAGCGTAATAATTCATTGGAAAATTAGATCATTGTTCGATTATAAAAAATTTGAGCACGGTTTGTTTTCATGAAGGATTCAAAATCGTTACGCATTTTAACGTTTGCGCCTTCCAAAATTTTGAAATTCTATGTATGTAGAATATTATGTATCGTTTTAAACAAAACCCCGATTTTTCTTATTCCAATATTCAAATTTGTTTATTATTTAACACTCTTTGACAAACACTTCTCAACTGATAGGGTTTGACATCATTTTGTCATTCTTTTTTCCAATCCCTAAATGATTTTCTAAATATGTGTGTACCCCACTTGCGAGTAATGTAAAACATGTTATGGGTATTTTTTCGCAAGAGGACTGAGAAATGATTCATAAAATATCTGAGATGGACATCAATGATTATTGAAAGTGAACAAAATGGGTGTTGTTGAAAAGGATGAGGAAAATAGATTTTGCTCAGTTAGGGTTGTTAATCATTTAGGGATTTTGGACCGTTAACGGCTGATTTCTATAGACATTTCATTTTAAATTAAATTATAGTAATGAAATAATGATAATAAATTTGACTCTATGAAATAGTAATAGTAACACAAATAATTGTTTTCCTGTTTACAATAATTTTTTGACTAAATAAGAAAATTGTTGGAAATATTTTTTTTTAAACATATATGTGACTGCCAAAGTGAAAATGAAAATAGTTCCATTTGTGTAGGTTCCTATTTGAAAACGAGTGAATCAGGGAATTATAAAACCTACTATTTGAGAAGTTAGGCTAAACAAGATTCGAATAATTTTTCACTTAATTGATAGTTCTGGAAAGACACATACAACATTTATAGATTAAAATTACAGGCTCTTGTTTTTTTAGTTAAATTAGCTAATGTTGTATAAATAGTAAAAATTATGAGATGTCATGGCTTTTCTTTATTAATGTGACAATAAGTGTATGGAAATCAGGAAAATGTGATATCATGAAAAATTATGAGTTTTAATAACAAGGAGATTATACATCGGATTCGAGTCTATATTTTCATACTAACACGATCTTGAATGTCTTGATTATATTTATTAGAATTATACCATGGCCTTTAAGACTTCATTTACTAAATAATTATAGATCACCATCTCTTTTGAGATTTCATTTACAATTTAAATGTTGAATTTTTATCTTCTTTTCAATAAAGTATAGTAAATAGTATGATAACTACTTAGGGCTTGATCCCTCATGAGGGTATCTAGTGCATCACTTGGCTGAAACAAATTCATGGAACAAAGTAATGAGAGCCAAGAAATGCGTTACCTCTGATGAAAACATGTAATGCAACTCTTTTCTCAATTCAATAATAGATGTCCAATGAATGAAGCCTTGCGAACACTAAGTTAAAAACAATTGTCGATGTTGATCATAATGACCACTAAGCTTGTAAATATTTTCTTTTGGATAACCCTAGAGACTGATAGGAACAAATATTCATATGTGTTGACTACTCATTGTGATATTTAATGACCTGGGAGATTATACAATTATAATTAATTAAAGAGACGTCCATTGAATGGTGTTTTTCTAACACTAAGTTCAAAATATTTTATCCAGGTGGATGTTATTGACCACTAAGATTTATATAGTTTATTATTAATGCATTAGTAGTTTTCTTGTTAATGATTCCTAGTGACCGCTAAGCTATAGGTATATCCTTGGGGCTGATCATAGTAACATGAAGGATAAGAAGCACATATTTATTTGTTAATGATTCTTATACACCGTTAAGATCCAAAAAATATGTTGTGGCTGATGCTAGGGACCTTTAGGATAAGAAATACTTATTTTTATACCCCCTCGAGTAATGATCAGATTTACATTATTGTTCATTGCAATAACTTTTATTATTTTAAATAAGCCTAGATACGTAAGAAGGTTTTAATAGGTCATTGTGGCTAAACATAGCAACCACTAAGATCAACACTACATATATCTTAACCCCCACTAGTTCAAAGAATGTAGAAATTTTTCTCATTCTAATAATAGTTGTCCTATGAATAAAATCCTAGACACGACCAATATAAAATTATTTTTTTGTTGATCAACTTAGAATTTGTTAGGATCGAACTATGTAAGACTTGAAGCCTCAAGAGTTATTGTATTGACAAAACTTTCTCATTGCATTAATATTTTTTATTGGAATGATTCCTAGAAAATGCCATGTCTTAAAAATGTATATATTGACCCATCAATAGTGCTTGTATATGAGTTCTTGATCATTCCATTAATAGTATTTCTATATGATGTTTGGAAACAATATGTATTCATGATCCTTCAACAAACTAATGAGACATAAGTAGCGTTGATCCATTATGTATACATGTAGTACAACAATTTTCTTAAGTCAATGATTTATTTTAATTGAACGGTGATTTTCTATCCCTAATCTCTAAATATTTTATCAAGGTGGATGTTATTGATAGTTAAGCTTTGAATATTTTCTTGCTAATGATGCCTAACAACCATTAAGCTATAGGTATATTGTTGTAGTTGATTGTAATAACAATTATGATAAGAAGTACGTATTTATTTGTTAATGATTCTTATAAACCATTAAGCTCTAAAAAATATGTTATGGATAACCCTAATGATCACAAGAATCATAAATACTTGTGCTTGTACCCGAGTAGTGTAATGATTAGAATTCTATTTCTCATCATAATAATATTTGGTATTTTAAATAAGATTAGATACGACGAATCTCTAAATAATTTGTAATGGATGAACATAACAACCGTTAAGATAATCAAAACGTATATCTTGACACCCCACAAGTTCAAATATTGGAGAGATTATTGTCATTCTTATAATAGATTACCGTTGAACAATACATAGATATAACCAATCTATAATTATTTTATTATGGCTAAACATAGCCATCACTAGGATGTAAACTACGTAAGTCCCGAAACCTCAAGATTTCATCTATTGAAAGAATAAGATAAGACATAGATCTATGAAAAGTGGATGGTAATCATGTAATCAATAATCCTTCCAAAATATGTTTCGTGTGAATTGTAAAGAACAATTTTGCATAGTTTATGAACTTAGAAATCCATAGTTGAATAAATAGTGATTACAATTGAAAATGTTAATGATAGGATCCCAACGGATGCTAAGCTAGACCAAGATAAAGGAATTTAGTGGTCACTAAGAATTTTATTTAATACGAAGATAAATTCTTGATCCCTCTTGATGTAAATTAGTGTAATAATTGGCTCCACTAGGTAACGTGTAGCTAACTTGATACAATTATGGTCATTAAAAATTATAATCATTCTAAATTTATACAACTAATGATTTCCATGACAAGAGGTAATCAAAGTATATTTATTTTTAAATTAAGAACTCGGGAAATCCTAGTGGTCTTTAAGTCGTTTCTTTCAATTACTAATGGAGTTTCATGGATACGAAGAATTTTCTTCAATACAAATAGATGTGAATCACAACATACTCCAATGCTTGATTTCAAATAAAACTAGTTAGGTATTTGGGGGTCCTACGTTATTCTTTGCAAAATGTTTTACAGGACAACTAAGCATTCTTTTGTTTAAAAAATTATTCGTAATGACCACTAGACCCATTATTGTGTTTTTCTTCTCACACACTCTTTTTAAAATTCAAAAAATTAAATCTTAGTGACCTTTACGCTAGTCCATTCAATTGGTGTTAGTTACCAACATGTAATGTTAAAACTATTCATTCATATGTCGACTTAAATCCTCACTCTCACTAACATCTACTTTTTCAAGCTTTCCTTTCATGCTATCTATGTAATGTGGATGGTTTTAGACATCGGATAATCCTTCCAAAATATGTTACATGTTAAATGTCATGAACAATTTTACATAGTTTATGAGCATAACGATCGCTAAGATCTTAACTAAGTAAGTTTTGAAACCTCAAGAGTGCTTGTATTGACAAACTTAGATCTTTACATTAATATTTTACTACTGTGATACCTAACAAACACCACAGCTAAAAATAAGTATATCTTGAACCATCATTGGTGCATGTATAACCTCACTTTTCGCATTACATTAATAGTAAGTCTGTTAATAATACCTAGTGACCACTAAGATCTGAATATTTAGTAATTTCTGACTTTGGTGACCGCTACGATAAACACATCTTTCATTTATTTTGAAATTATTTTCTAATCTTACCTAATATTCATTAAAAGGGACATATGAATGTTGCTATAAAATCAATTATGTAATTTGTCTCGGGAATTTATTTTCGTTAATGATGTATGTAGAGTTTGTGGCCTTTAAATTTTTCAACATGGTGAGAGAGAGGGAAATGGTGATGGTAGATACTTTTTAATATTCCAACACTAATGAAAATGTAATAAGAGATACCATGTTTGATCCAAAAACCTTAGATGATGTATTTCAGCATTACTCAGCTCTATATTCCATGGTTCAGAATGAAAGTGTTGTTGTTGATGTCGTAGACATAACGAGGTATAATGGAAGAGTAAGATCTATTGTTCTAAGACATAAGGGAAATTAAAAGATTTGTACTCCATTTAATTTCTACTAAACCAGAGGTGCTTTCATTTCTAGATTTGTTCACTTTCTATGTATTTCATGCCAAGTCCAAGGATTTTTCATTATTTGCTTATCTAGGGAAAAAGAGAATATGTGTGTTCTTTGGTAATGCATACAAACATTATTATAAACTTCTAGAGTCAAATTGCTTGTATAACTCGGGCATAGTCCATTTCTAGATTGTGAAATGGAGTGTAAGAAATATTTTACGAGTTGGGCATTTGACACGATGGATAATATAAATGATTCTAGGCTATCTGAAATCCTTATTAAAAGGTTTGGACTATAAGTACACATTGGCATGACACTCATGAATAGGCTATATGGAAATTCGTCAATCTCTAAGGTGGATGTTTACTGGATCCTGTTACTTTCTTTTATTATTGATGAATACAAGATTCCCTCCTTAGGTTATGTGATTTGTTGCAATTTAATGACATAAAGAAATAATTTCTTCGACCATGGGAAACCATTTTACATGGCTTCCTATCTTCTCGATGCTATCATTGGTGTTCTCAATTGTCTATATTTTTGTCAATTCTGGTCTCCTTTGATCCCTTTGAGGGTAAATGAGCAATATTCAGACTTGTATGCCCATCATTTCAGATCACATGTTAAATATATATGCACTTATTTGTATCCTTCTCTCTACTAAAAATTACATGAAATAATGCCATCGAGAATATCTGATGCCATCCTCACTTCCATAAGGAATATGGGATTCATATTCTTCTATCCATAATATACAATTATCATGATTGAGGGGCTCACTACACCTCCTTTTCAATTGCATATTATGTGCTAGAAAAATTGGTAATACAAGAGGTGCATATCATATTTGCAATGGTATTTCTTTAAAGTGTAAGGAGAATAAGTTTAAAACACATCCCTCCTTCCCATTCTTTTTGGGACGTAGAATGTTTAATACGTGGCCTGATTTGAAGGTTTCCTTGGCCCCTAGAAATTTATTTCATCTCCTCAAATACCCTTAAAGGAAATATGACAAATGGAATAGGGTTTCTTGATACCTTAATTCCCTGAAAGGATGGTTAAATATACTCTATGCTCATGTACATGATGATAATGACTTGGTATGGATTACTCGGACATAAGATAGCCTTATTTAATAGAATATGAAGGAGTCATGGGAAGATCCACCTCGAGAGAAATTAGTAAAAAGAATTTATGAAGAGAAAGAAAGATTTGTATTTAGAACATTCATAATAACCTTGTGATCCCTTATCCTCACCAAATGAATCTAGATCCGAGTTTCAAGAATTCATGTCCAAACCAAATAAATATCGAACCGGTGAAGCCCCAATGCAACCCTCTCAATCTTCTCCCTCCACTTCACAACAAGTGAGAAATGATTGGGTAGATAAATTTGTACTTTCCTACAAAGGACATCTAGATTGAGTGGCACAAGAAGATCCCTTAGTGAGTGACATTGAATTCCATACAATGACGAAAACCTTGAAAAGGGTAACCGAAAATAATATTACAACACAACATTCCATCATTTTCCATTAAAATTCAGAAGAAATATTCACTCTTAAAAAGAAAATGAATGCCGAAGAATCCCATGTTGTGAAATATGAGGAAGATCCAAAATGGTTTATAAGGGCCAAAACCAAAGAAACCATAGAAGTAGAGAGGGGAGTACATGCTAGAAATATAGAGATTGAAATTGATTTTAAAGGCCACAGTTCCTCCCGGCACGTTTCTAATGTAGAAGTTGCATTTCTTGGGTTTTACTATAATATAAAGAATTGCATACGTGCAAAAAAGGGTGCAAAGAAGGGCTTGGAAAACATGAAAAACTCATTATAAGAGTGACAAATGGGGTGGGTCATTAAAAAGGCATTTTTCAAGACATTATAACTACAACTATGGATGATATTGGTATATGCTAGACATATGCTAATTATACAAAGTAAAGACTAAGGGAATGGAATGAACAGGTAAGAAAAATTTCTTTGCAGTTTGATGGCATTATTTCTAGAGGAAATCATGTTTTTGTAGAATCTTCAGTCATGTAAATATTTAAAGGAAACCATGCATTTGTTTCTGATGAAGATTTCGTGACATCCCTTGATAATTCATGCTTAATTTTCAAAGGAGAATAGCTGAGAAGAATGAATTTTATACTTCGTATGTCATTGAGAGTGGTTACAAAACAAGGGAAAAAGTACAAAAAATAGAGACTCTGAGGGAAATTTCCAAAAAAACATATGGTAGTCAAAATGATTTACTTGAAAAGTCTACTTTGATATATACAAGCATGATTCGGATATGGATAAGATAAAAAAATATTCTCAAATTTATAAAAAAATATTTTGACGATGCACAATAGTGAGATAATAAAACGAGTCCGAATGAGGCAACAAACCTAGGAAGAAAATGTGCACTCGGTTCAACAAAGAGCCCATAGTTAAGGAAGTAATCCTTGCCCACGGTCTCATATCAACACTATCACGTATTTAAGGAAGAACCGAGTGAATCATAAATTTTAGTATGTGGGATAGGTGAGGAATCACTGTGATATGTATAACATGTTAATAGATTAATATTTATAATTGATACAATGATTTTGTATATTTTCCAGATACTATACTTATCTAAACATGAATTTTTGTTTTCATAAATTTTTGAGACAAATACTTCAAATTTTTTGATGTGGCATAAACTACAAATAATATGGTGCTACAATACCTAGTGCGCATAAAGAGACTTGAAATATATTTATCTATTTATGTAACTCGAAGGTCGCTATGTTCCAACTATTATGATGTGGAAGTTTCTTAATAGCCTAAGAGTTCATAATATCCTAGCAAAAACATATCTTCAAATAATACATTTGCAAACTAAGATTTTTGATGCCAAGCTTAAAATATCACTCTTTGTCTTGTTAAATTTTAAAGACACCTAAGGAAAAATATTCTTTTGTGCAATCACCTAGATGCCATGTATCTCAAAAATCACCCAACCTAGAATATTAATGTAATGTGTTTAATCCTTTTGAACTCTATGTTCCAAATTATGCATTAAATACTAATAAGTCTTAAGAGTAACTTTTTTATGTTGAGGCAATACATAAAAGCCACTAATTTCATACTACCTTAATTAGATTGGTTCAATATTAGGACTGCTAAGATCTAAATAATATTTTACCACAATACCTAGTTTCCAAATATTATGATGCGGTAGTGTCTTAGCGGCATATAACTTTTTGATATCTGTTGTGAAACGAATGGTAAGCTCGAAACTATTTTCAAGCCATAACTTAGTGGCCACTAAGCTTGCAATATCTGACATGTTTTTACTTGAATCCTAGCTACATAATATCTTCAAATAATATGTTGCAACATAAGATAACCGACGTCAAGCTAAAAATTTCATACTTCATCTGGTTAAATGTTTGAGACATCCAAGATTGAAAGATTCTATTACGGATGTAACTAGATTCAACATAGCTCAAAACTATTTAATTTTATTTGTTAAGGCATATCACCAAAATATTGCAAAAATTATGAGTATACATATTCTAGCAGATGCTAGCGTCTTGGAATCTTATGTTAATGTGTTAAATTCTTGATAACTCTATGACTGAATCTTATGTGTAAAATCCTAATGAGCACAAAGCTTACGGTAATACATCATTGTAAAGGCTAGTGACCTCTCAACTCAAATCAATTCCATTTAAAATGTTAAGTCTGTAGAATTTTAATTTGAAAAAATATGTTGTTGCACTACATAGAGGCCACTAATTTCATACTACTTTAATTTAATTTATGAAATATAGTGATTTCTGCTAAGGTATAAATAATATTTTGTGGCAATACCTAGCAGCGTTAGACTTCCAATATCTTTATTTATTTTGTGAAATCCTTTCGATAGCTAATCTCCAAATAATATGTTGCGGCAATGTCTTAGCATTCTATAACTTCATGATATCCATTCTTGAGTAACGATCTATAAGCTCAGAAAATGTTTTCAAGGCATAAACCGAGCTTCCCTAAGCTTGCAATATTTTACATGTTTTTCATTGAATCCTAATGACAACATATCTTTAAATAATATTTTGCATCATAAAATAGTGGACATCCGAGATAAAAATTCCACACTTCTTCTTATTAAGTGCTTGAGATATCCAAGCTCGAAAGACACTATTCGAAGCAACTAGATGCCATGTAGCTCAAACCTTTATAATTTGATTTGTTAAAGCATACCTTTGACAACTTGAAATAATTATGAGTATGCATATTATAGTTGATGGTAGCCTCCTATAATCCTATGTTAATGTGTTAAATTCTTGAGACCTCTACGACCCAAATTTTACGTGTTAAATCAAAACGAACACAAAGCTTAAACTATTACATTATTGTAAAAAGGGTAACGACCGCTCAACTCAAATCAATTCCATTTAAAATGATAAATCCTTTAGAAATATATTTAAAAACATTATTTTTTTGTGGTAAGTAGATGCGATAATTTCAAACTATAATTTAATTTGTGAATTCCTAATGACCGCTAAGGTACAAATAATATGTTGTGACAATACCTAGCAGATGATAGACTTCTAATATCTTTATTTATTTTGAGAAATCCTAGCATCTACTAAGCTCCAAATAATAAGTTGCGGTAGTGTCTTAGCGGCCTATAACTTCATCATATCCATTCTTCAAGATAGTGATCTATAAGCCCAGAAAATGTTTTCCACGCATAACCTAGTGGCCACTAAGCTTGCAATATATGACACATTTCTAGTTGAATCCTAGCGATAACATATCTTTAAATAGTATGTTGCATTATAAATAGTAGAATTTAAGCTAAAATTCCATACTTCATCTTTTTAAACTCTCGAGACATCAATTTAAAAATATTCTATTATGGAAACAACTAAATGCCATGTAGCTCTAAACTTTATAATTTGATTTGTTAAAGGATATCACCAACAACTTACAAACATTATAATTACACATATTAAAGTGGATGGTAGCTCTTGGAATCTTATGTTAATGTGTTAAATTCTTGAGACCTCTATGACCCAAATCTTATGTGTTAAATCCTAAAGAACGCAAATCTTAAATTATTACATCATTGTAAAGGCTAATTCGGTCAACTCAAATCATTTCCATTTAAAATGATAAATCCTACATATTTTTTTAAAATATTATGTTGTTGCAATATGCAAAGGCTGCTAATTTCATACTACTTTAATTTAATTTGTGAAATCCTAGTAACCACTAAGGTACAAATAATATGTTGCAGAAATACCTAGGAGACGCTAGACTTCCAATATATTTATTTATTTTGAGAAATCTTAGTGGTTGCTAAGCTTTAAATAATATGTTATGGTAGTGTCTTAGTAGCCTATATCTTCATGATATTCGTTCTTGAGTACCGTTCTCTAAACTCATAAAACAATTTCAAGGCAAGACCTAATGGCCATTGAGATTTCAATATCTAACATGTTTTTAGTTTAATCCTAGTGACAACATATCTTCAAATAATATGTTGCATCATAAAATAGCATACGTCAAGCTAAAAATTCCATACTTCATCTTGTTAAATGCTCGATACATCCAAGCTCGAAATATTCTATTGATGAAGAAAATAGATGCCATGTACCTCAAAATTTGTTAAATCATACCGTCAACAACTTGCAAACATTATGAGTATGCATATTCTAGAAGATGATAGCCTCCTAGAATCTTATGTTAATGTGTTAAATTCTTACGACCTTGACGACTTAAATCTTATGTGTTAAATCCTAACAAATGCAAAGATTAAATTGTTATATCCTTGTAAAGGCTAGCGACCACTAAGCTCAAATCAATTTCATTTAAAATAGTAAATCCTATAGAAATATGTTTTAAATACTATGTTGTCCAAAGACGAGAGGCCACTACTTTCATACTACTTTAATTTAATTTATGAAATCCTACTCTTGGTGATAAGATAGAAATAATATGTTACAGCAATACCTAGTTGACACTAGACTTCCATTATATTTCTTTATTTTGAGAAATCCTAGTGGCCTCTAAAATCCAAATAATATGTTGCGGTAGTGTCTTGGTTGCCTATAACTTAATGATATCCTTTCTTGAGTACCAGTCTCTAAGCTCAAAAAAAAAAATTGAGGCATAACCTAGTGGTCACTAAGATTGCAATATCTAACATGTTTTTAGTGGAATCCTAAGCGACAACATAACTTCAAATAATATGTTGCATCATAAAATAGCAGATTTCAAGCTAAAAAATCCATACTTCATCTTATTAAATGATCGAGACATCAAAACTCAAAATATTATATTGTGGAAGCAACTATATGAAATGTATCTCAAAATTTGTTAATTTGATGTCTTAAAGAATACTGCTAATAACTTGCAAACATTATGAGTATGCATATTCTATCGACGCTAGCCTCCTAGAATCTTATGTTAATTTATTAAGTTATTACAACCTCTATGACCCAAATATTATGTGTTAAATCATAACAAGTGCAAATCTTAAAGTTTTAAATCATTGTAAAGGCTAGCGACCACTAAGCTCAAATAAATTTCATTTAAAATGGTAAATCATGTAGATAGTTTTTTTAAAGATTAAGTTGTTTCTAGTACTTAGAGGCCACAAATTTCACACTACCTTGATTTAATTTGTGTAATCTGGTGATTGTGAAGGTATAAATAATAATTTGTGGCAATGCATAGGTGATGCTACAATTGCAATACATTTATTTATTTTGATAAACCATAACAACCGCTATGTTCCAAATAATATGTTGCGGTAGTGTCTTGGTGGCGTATAACCTCATGATATCTTGGTGCACCTTTAGTATAGTATATGTTTTTGATAAATACATTATTTACATTTTAGATTTTTTCATGCTTTAGGATGTCGTTCAAACCATCGATTTGTTGCATCGAGGTAACTATCTACATTATTTTTCTACAATCCCTTTTGCTTCCCCAATGTGTGACCACTCGGTTTGTTACTTCTTCATTTTTCCTTTTTTTTTTAATCCATGAAGCGAGATTATAATTATTGTTAATCTAAAATCAGCAAATTTCTTATATAATTTTATGATTTGATGAGTTGTTGTTTTACAAGACCGAAAAAACAAAAACCCTAAAAACTAGTTCTCCGGGGTATTAAATATTTTTATCTAGCACATTTCACATTAGAAATTTTTAAAATATAAAATCAGAGCGGGGAAATTGTGTTAATATTGAAATTTCAAATTCTCAAAAATGGGGGCAATTTGCAATTTGAATTTTGAATTTTCCACTCATTGAGAAAAGGTGTGGGATATTGAAAAAATAAACAATATTGAAAACAACGCCTTTTGTTATTGGCTATAGCCTAAAATAGTTGAAACATAATAAAACTTATAATATTATAATAAAATAGTAGAAATAAATTATATCAATTTATAGGCACATTTATTTTTATTATTTATTTTTATCAAAAATCACCTAGATAATGTTAGATGTAGTGTGCTAATGAAATATAATTCTCCAATTACTTTGTGCCACGTGTTAAGTTTGAACCTGATAGTTAGAAAACATTATAATTTACACATTTATTATGAAATTAAAATGTAAAGAAACTAGTATAATATGAAACAGCAATATTATAATACAAATAACAACTAGTAAAACGATGACACGTGGCTATAGCTTACAATAGTTGAAATTCAATAAAAAATATAATATTGTAATTAAAAAAATGAAATAAAGTGTATGAGTGTATAGGCACATTTTTAAAAATCAAAATCAACTTATACAATGTTAGATGTAGTGTGCAAATAAAAATATTTATCTAACTATATTGTGCCACATGGAATGTTTTGAACTTAATAGTTAGAAAAATTATAATTGACACATTTATTATGAAATTTAAATGTAAATAAATGAATAATAAAATATTTTGAAACTATATGAAACCACGATATTATAATATAAATAGCTACCATTAAAACAACGACACGTGGCATGAAATTTGAAATCCTAGAAGGTGTTTTTCTTGTATCAAATAAACAAAAAGCACTATTGCCTCAAAGCTGTAAAGATAGTTTTTACAATGACAAGATGTATTGGTATATAGCTAGTGGCCACTAGGCTATATCATGATTTTTTATTCTATCACTATTTCCAAATTAAGTAATTGTTGTGCAATGATTTATCTTATCAAAACTACAAAAAAAATCACTTACTCTTAGGGGTATATATGGATTCCAATTTAAAAAGATATATCTTGTATGAGATAAATATGTAGTGTAGTAATTATGGCTGCCATGTAAAGTCCACCCAAAATGATATAATTATAATGATATGTGATAATGATAAGAGCCTAGCATCCACTAAGATAGACCATTGTTTGTTATAATATAGCTATTCACAAATTAGAAACTATTGAGCCTAGCGGTCACTATGTTATTCCTTTCAACTAGTAATCGAGCTTAGCGGTCGCTAAACATTTTCTTTGATATGAATATGAGGTAATGAAAGGATCCTGGCGACCTCTAATCTATATCATGAGTTGTTAATAAATATCTAAAAGCGAAATTGAGAACTTTTTAAGACTAGTGGCGTTACACTCTTTCCTTGATAGGAACAAATATGGATTATAATTTATAAAGATATATCTTAGGAGAAATAAATAATTCCTTAATCCTATAAAAATTAAATTGTTGATTGTAGCGACCGCTATGTTATTCCTTTAAATAAGTAATGAATATATTCCTTTATACAAACCAAAATTCGTGATCCCTCTCGATGGAATGTAGTGCATAAATTGGCTCCACCAGGTAATGTGCAGCTGATTTGAAACAATTATAATCATTGAAATTTACAATCATTTTCAAGATGTAAAGATATTGATTACTATGACAAGAGGTAATAAAAGGATCTTGGCTACTTCTAAGCTATATCATGACTTGTTATTCAATAGTTGAAATGGAAATTGAGAAATTGTTAAGCCTAGCGACCACTTGGATTTTTCCTTGATACGAACGAATATGGATTATAAATTACAAATATATATCTTAGGAGAAATAAATAATTCTTGAATCCTCTCAAAAATAAAAGGTTGATCCTAGCAGCCACTACATTATTCCTTTCAACAAGTAATGAAGGATGGAGCTCGCTAATCATTTTCTTTGATAAGAATAGAAATTCTTAATCCCTCTCGATTGAACGCATTGCGAGAATTGTCTTCACAAGCTACCATGTGGGAAATTCATTAAAATTTTAATCATTTAAAATTACAATATTTCTAAAGATGTACATATAGTGATTGCTATGACAAGAGGTAATGATATGCTAGTAGTAGCCACTAAGCTATTCCATGATTTTTTATTCAATAACTATTTTTGAAATTTATAAATTCTTGAGCGTAGCGGTTGATACCATTTTTATCTTATACTAACTAATATGGATTACAATTTTCAAAGATAGATCTTAGGAGAAATAAATAATACTATATTCCTCTCGATGGAATGTAGTGCAAGTAATTGGTTTCGCCATGTGAAGTCTACCCAATATGTGACTCTTACAATCAACGCAAAGCACTAACCATTCAAAGTTGAGCAGGATAGTGATTTCAATGGAAAATGGTAATGATAGGAGCGAACGGCTGCTAAGCTTGACCATTGTTTGTATTATATATCTATTCTCAAATTTTGAAATTATTGCACCTATTGACCGCAAGTTTAGTCCTTTCATATGAAGATAAAGTCTTGATCCCTCTTGATGGAAAAAGTGCAGTAATTTTATTCACCGGGAACATGTGGCTAATTTGATACAATTAGAGTAATTGAAAATATAAATCATACTAAAGTTATAATTTTAGTGATTGCTATGACTAGAGGTAATGAAAGTATCGTAAATGGCAATTTGCTTAAGCTAGACCATGATTTTTTATTCAATAGTTATTTTGAAATTAAGAACTTGTAGTGGTCCCTAGGCTTTTTGATTGATACAAACGAACATGGCTTATAATTTACAAAGATATATTTTACATGAAATACATAATTCTTTATCCATCCTAGTGAAATGTAGTGCTGCAATTGAATCTTATATGTGATGTCTAGCCAATATGATATAATTAATATCACTCAAAAATAATATCGGCCCACACTAGAACATATAGTGCTTAAAATGAAAATCAGTAATCAAAAGAGCTTAGTGGCCACTAAGCTTGACCATTTTTTGTTATCATATAGCTATTTTCAAATAAATACATTCTTGAGCATAGCGGTCACTATGTTATTATTTTCTAATAGTTATGTAGATTGAATCTTAATGGCCTTTGAGCTATTCCATTCAATTGTTGTAAATTACCAACAAGTAATATTAAAAACTATCCATTCATATGTCAACTTAAACCCTTTCTCTCGCTAACATATATGTTTTCAAGCATTTCCTTTCATGCAATCACGCAAATTAGATGGTTTAAATGACAAATGGATAATCCTTCCAAAATATGTTGCATGTTAATTGTCAATAAAAGTTTTACATTGTTTATGGTATTAATTTTGTGATCCATAAAATATGATTAACGATAACAAGTTGAAGGTTAGATGTCATTTTTGGTCAAAGCCTAATTGTAGATAACGTTTACTTTGATTTCTCACCAATGATAAAAAGCAATGTCTTATAGTGATTGGCGATCATAATGTCTAATAATTGCATTCTTATATGTATGGTGAGATAAAAATTAATCCATATATGAAGTAATTTTTAATTTATAATACTCAATTATAGATATAATATCTTCCATTAGTCACAATCCATTCTCGATAATTTCATTCATTAATGGCATTGAAAGATAGAAGAAAAGAGATGACAAGCTGGTTTGCTCAAGTCCACGGGCTCGACAACTACTAAACCGACCTATGGTTGGTTTTTATTATCAGTGAAGGACATGAGGAAATAAGAATTATTATATCATTTGCATTCATTGATTTGAGTAAACTGCATGTTTAGGTCTAACACATTGACTATGAAAATAATAAGTTTGTTATTTTTTATATGGAGTTGGATGTTTCTTTATTCAAGAAATGGAAAATGCAAGCCTTAGAAGACAAAAATGTCCTTGTTCAACACATGGATGGGATTTGGTGTTTTTAGTAGATAAAGATAAAGCTGGCGGTTCAATTGTAGCAGAAATTTGCAATGGTATTCTTGTAGCACATAAAAAATTGTATAGAGGTGATATTACCTCTTCCATTTGTAATTTTTGAATAGAAAAGATTCATTTTCATTGCGTAAACATACCAAGTTGTTTACTATGTTGAGGAGAACATATTTGGATAAATTTGAGCTTGATACGTCCAGATCAAAGTTCCATGGGTTCAAAAAGAATACTAAATCAGTTGCATTGCTGAAGAAAGTGACAACTATATTCACAAAAACAAAACCTTCAACTTAGCAACACGTTTATTAAAAAATTCAATAGTGAAGTATTTTTAATTAATGTTTCCAAGTGCCCTGTAGTACTTCTAGAGTATCTATATTTTCCTATTAATGACAAGAATTTTGACCTTCTTGTGCACTCCATGTTGATAAATGTTGTTCATATAGAGAGGGATGCAATTATTATTCCCTTCTTGGAATCCACGAATAAGTTTGTGGTGCTCCAAGATATGAAAGACTTGGGGAAGGGATGAATTTAAATTTATATACTTGATGGTCAACATACGATATGTGCACACAAAAAAAATTGTTCTCGAGATACTTACAAGTATTTACATCTAAGGCTATGGTTTTGAAGGGCTCACATTCTTTCGTAAATGCAACTAATGAACTCATTACTAATATTTGTAAACAACAAAATGAAGTGAATAGAAATTGGATAGAAACTAAGTTTATTGATTTTCTATACAAATCTAGATCAGTTTAGAAATCGCTTGGATGCCCTCAAAGTCTTGGATTGGCAAAACATCAAATAGAGGAATGGAAGGTTATGTATTTTAATTATTTTGCATTTGATATTAACTTTTTTATTCCTTGTATAAAAATATAAAACATATAATTGTCCTTTAAATGCAGAACTTTGAGATTCAATGCCTTTTGATTTTCAAAACAAACACAACCATCAATCTATATGACAAATGGAATTTTCTATTATTTTCAAATGATATATGGACTAAATGGACTACAACATTTGAGTTATTTAGATCTGGTGGCATTGTTTGTTCACCTTTTAAAGATAATTAGGATAAATTTACTCATAATTCATTAGCAAGATTCATGGCCTATTCATTCGGGGATACTAGAGGAATGAACGATGAAGAAATATCAGTACTAGAAAATAAAGTGCAATTACGTGATGTATGGTTAATTCACCCTATTTAGGCAAGCATAATAATAGAGACATTTGATTCTTACTCTTTGGATAATAAAAGGAGACATAAAAGTTAGAGAAAAATTTCTCCCATATTTTAAAGACAAACATCTAAATATTGATCTATTGACATCCTGTAGTGAATTCAATGTAATTGAAAACATTAAATTGAATGAATCACATTACCGCTAGTTATCTATACTATTGGGTGAAGCGAGGAAAGGAAAGAGAAAATATGACCAGGTGGTGGAATAAGATCTTCTTGTCGAGGCTCAAAAAAATTATACAACTATGTGGTGTCAATGGAAGACAATATAACAAAGAAAGATGGAGGACATAGAAGAATTTACTTGCCAATGTGTACACCGTTCTAGATTTTTTCAACTCTCTCATCTATTCATGTGACCAATCCTTTCAATGCACAATGTGTTGTCATTGATTTATGTAATTTGTCTAGCTATATTTATTTTGAAGAACTAATGGAGTTACTTAACAGTTTTTAGAACTAGTGCAATGGAATGTACTAATATTTTTCTCATACCAAATGAATATTCAAAAATGTTGCAAGAAACAGTAAAAAAATACATTATAAAAGGTTAAGGACAATTAAGAATAAATTACGGAAGGATGCTATAGTCTCTATGATAAAGTAGGAAATTTAAAATTTTGGGTCTCATGTACACAATAATTGGAGTGCACAACTGTGACAAAATCAATGATGAAAGAGGAGAAGTCACTAGGGATTGGATGGAAAAGCGCCATAATAATTGATAAGCTGCAAGTGAAATTGGCCTAAAAGGAACCAAACATATTTTTCCTTTTGAGAGATAAAATGTGTTTTGGTCGAGATGTTTTCTCAATATTGTTCTAGGGATTCTATAGTATTAGTGTTATACAGCAGACGGTGTCACACTACAAGCATTAGTTTAATCCAATCAATCTATTATTTTTTATGTTTGAGACACATACTCACGAAATCTTTTTTAAACATTATTATTGTCATATGAAGAAAGGTTCATATCAGAATACAAATCAAACATGTGATTATGCTAAAATACTTTCAACTGGAAAAATCTACTTACACATTTCTTATTCATGCAAACAACCCAAGAACAATTGAAATCGATCTACAAACCTCTCAAATTGACACTACATAACTAACTCATCATGGTGATTGACCTTAAATTTCTTTATAAATATGTTTAATGAGCTCTATTTTCAATTTCCATTGTTCTCATTTTTTGACAATACTCTATGGTCACCAGATCTGACCACAAATGAGGAGAACTCAACCACATCATCCACAAATATGCAATAAAATCCTGGTATGTTATTTGTGTGCATTTATGAATAATAACCGCTACTAATCCCCACAAATTTATAAAAAAAAATAGTGGTTTATGCATGCCACCAACACCTAGAGAGAGTAACGGTGAAGTGGGCGAGTAGCTAGTACGAATATATAGACATAACCGGTATGTCAGCCATGCATGTTTTTAAACATAATAATTTCTAAGGATCACATAGTTATAGAAAAATATTTCAGCTAATTCTAGAAGCGGAATCATTTTCAAAGAAGGAATTCCCAAATAACCTATTTCAAAAGTTCATGGTGGCATCTAACTCTACATAGTTTGTATTTTCTAGATTGTTGGTTGTCTACATAAACCATTAGTATCGACATAATGATATAAACATTAGAATCTATGCTTATTCCATACAATGATGGCATAGCCTAGTGGTCACTAATCGACATCAATATATCATAAGTGTTGTCCTCAATGGGTGGTTCAACAAAAATAAATGAACCCTAGTGGTCACTACAATTCATTCAAAATACATAGAACATTTTGATTTGTACTTACAATACTACCATGGAGATGAGAATGCTTTTCAATTATGCTTTAATTTTCGATAGCATGAAATTGCTTATAAATTGATAATTATTTTTGTAACACATATTATATTAAAAACCAACAACTAGTAAGGTCTGTGAAAGACATGTTGAAAGCTCAATTGGTAAGTGATAGCTACATAAAGTGTGAATATTGAATTTACCACTTTACCGTGTAGTTCAATATGTTTTTTTCAAATACACTTTCATTTTCCATAGCAATAGCTATATTAAAAATATTACTATTGTTTGAAACAAATCTTTCATCAAATGGCCCAGCTATGTGTAAAAAGATGAAATCCTACATGTAAGGCCCACCAAGAAGTGGTAGTTGCAAGCTCAAATGTTGATTTTTTCTATTGGTTAGAATTGATATGAAACTGATTAAAAAAATTATTTACTTCCTTGCGGTTAGCCACAAGATTTACTTTCTTATTTTAGATTTAGAGGGCTTTCAGTATGAGAAAAACCAATCTCCATCTTGGGACATCACATTCAAGTTTTGTTGGGAGAGAATCAATGTGTGAGGTGACCTAAAAGAGTTTACAAATCCATTATCAACAAAAAATGAAATTGGATTCAGTCGAGACAAACTCACTTCAACTCATGTTGAAAACATGACAAAGGCCTTCAATAAAAAAATATCAATTGACTTGAATCCATTAATCACCAGGGGAAAATAAAATTGCAGAATGGTCGATGGAATTGAAATAAAAGATCTAGAAAAGGTTTTTAGTAGAAACGATGTCCCCTACAATTTTGAAATCACAATTTGTATTACATTAGATGCAAAGGGAAACCCTCAAGAAAATTTTATGGCTAGGATGAAAATCAGAGGAGAAAATTTATCAAAATATATGTGGTTGATGACCGATTTGCACAAAGACTTGTTAGTAATAGTGTCAAAGGGATTGAATGTGGTAGAGAGCATAAAGAATTTGGAGTGATTAAATGCTAAATAAAAAGTTAACATTTCAAAATTTTATTGTGATCATACGGTTTAACATTGTAAATAATATACATTCATATATTTTATTGATGGTTCTACTTAACTATTTAAATTATGATTGTATGATTATTAGTTGGGATAATTTAATTCTTCCCCGATTATAAGTTTAGAGTGTGAGTGTATAAGTTGAAAATGTGAATTAACAGATAATATTTAATGTATCGAATATTTGAGTAATTTTTACTAATGAAATATGTATTCCTCAATTAATTGTGAGCATGCTTAAATACTATTTCTTTCTTCCATATTAGAAAACATATACCACTTTCTAATGCAATGAAATAACTATAATACAGTATGTAAATACTTGTCACATTGAAACATTACATTCTATTCAAATAAATTTTTCACAAAAACATATTCCTAGTATAGCAATAAGAAATGAGGAACACCGTTAGATTTTAACTTTGTCACCACCTACAACCATTTCATTTTTAATATAAAAATATCGAAAGGGAATTGTTTTTTATTTTTAATTCATTCACTTGCCCTCAATGGTTTGACTTTTTTTTTTTTCATTTGTAGATACCAACACATTCAACTTGGCCTGATCATATTTAATATAAACGGTGTTTTGTCACACACCCTCCACAAGGAATAATCGACATTTAAATAGTTAACAAAAATTCACGGAATCGAGCTCAAAAAAAAAATGAAAATTTTCTCAGACCTAATGTGAAATATTTATTGCAACGGTGCACAAAAATTTAACATAGTAATGTCAACATAGCGATAAATTCAAATGTTGATGACATGATGCCTTCATTCCTTCAAAAAATTGTTTTGGAGGTTGCGAAGCTTTGAATTCATATTTATAGAAGAAGATTTTGTCTAGACCAAATGATTTGATTACGGAAGTTCTTGGAATCCCAAATTATATCTCATCAATCTTAACTCCATTTGGTCACGGTTTAATGCATCCTAAAATTGTAATAATATAATGCTTGTAGATGAATCTTTAGAGAAAAACAAGTTGATGATGTGGCGAATCGCATAATTGCTGAAACATTTAACATGGATTCTAAGTCGAAGACACGTGCTTGATATATGTGTTTTGGCCTTTTCTTTAGCAATTAAAGGACATCGAAGATGTTCAAGATTATATTAGAACACTAAAACAATTATAGGTATCTTTTTATTGGAGCATTACTATGATTTGTATTACTAATTTGGAATCCCAACTTCGGGAATAATGTTACATTCTAAATTAAAATTATTCATCAAATGTTTTACTATAATTCTACCTACCTTTACTAGATAAATTTTAATTTATTTTTATAGCTATATTTAAATAATAAAATATATATGGGATAGTTTTACTGATTAATTTTATATATGTTCATATCCATATTTGAATATGAAAATTTTTATGCCATGTTTCTTACGGTTTATTTTATATCTACATTTAAATGTGAAAATATATTTGGTATGATTTTACAATTAATTACGTTATCCTACACTGGATCATTGCCCTCTACTAATTTCTTCATAACATCTTCAAAAATTCTCTTGTTTCCACGAGGTTCAATCACACCATTACAAATGAGCGTAAATATGAGCTCTACCTTTAAATATGAAAATATATCTGGAATGGCTTTAAAGTTAATTACATTATCCTAAATTGAATATTTTCCCTCTTTAAGTTTCATCGGTGTAAAATTTGATGGCCACTTAAACATTTATCATGATTTTAGCCATAAAATACTTGCAGCTATTTGAAAAAATTGTCACATGTAACTTGGAGATTGTAAGTATAATCATCATTTTTATATAGATTTATTGAGTAAACTATACAAATATATATTAGAAAGAGTGAAATACATATAATATAATATTTGATAAATCTTATTCATAGTATTAAATAATAGTATTTTACATTTTCAAAGGAAAAATTTAAAAATTGTTGTCATCTAATTTTTTTTAAAGGCATAGCTAGCTATCAAATTTAATCCATGTTTGGTAATCCTTTGGTTACCCCAAGGTTCAATCGAATAAGATTAATTGAATATGGAAGTGTCTCACATCTCATGAATTTCATTATCCTAGCACTACTTGCTCAATGTCATTTGAAATATTCAAATTTACATAGTTTAATCTTAAAAAATATTAAAAGTGATGAGAGCATTATTCCAAAGATTAAGAAAAGTCTTTTCTATTCCTTATAAAAACAGAACACGTATATGTTCTATACGGGTTAGCGGTGATCGAGACATTATTTCTCAGATCAATGTTGGATTCCCTAAAATTATTAAACATTATTTCACATATTCATAAATTTAAATCATGACTAGATATATTGGAATTCGGAAGGAGAATTAATGGATTCCAATATTTTGATTTTCATATTTCAATATATGTGATTTTGGAGTACAGTTAATTCCAATATAGGTGATTTTGGATTCCAATATATGTGATTCTGGATTCCAATATATGTGATTTTGGAATTCAATATGTTTGATTTGGGAATCCAATATGTTTGATTTTGGAATCAAATATGTGTGATTTTAGAGTGCGGATAATTCTCATATTTGACATTTTGGAATCCTTAAATAACAATATTAGATTCTGATATTGCTTGTATTTTATAGCTCTTTGGGGACCTGGAATAAGTCCCAATTTAGTGGAATAAGTTTTCAAGGGTCTACATCCCTTTCCTAGTTTCCATGCTTCATATTTCGATCACTTCATGCTACTTTTACACTCTCCATGCTATCGACTACACTAATATTCGTTCACAAGGTTTACATATTATATATACTTTATCCTATCAAGCATTCATTCAACAACATAAAATTGGGAAAAATGTAGATACAAAATCTATGCGATTGGGTATGTGTCTAGTTCCTACAACATACTAATTTATAAATAATTCCTAAGAAATAAAATTTATGGTTGACAAATCCTTTGGGCCTTTTGATTACTATATTTTACACTTTACGTACCTTACATAACTTAAATCTCTATCGGCACTTGACTAATTTAACTTGTATGGCTTAGGACACTATCTCATAATTAGGATAGTAGTGCACAGGAGCTCATGTTTCTCGTTTGTGATCCCTTCCTTACTTATTTTCTTCTTACTCTTTGGGTCTCATTTACTTATTGGTCACCTTTGAAAACTTTGGATTTTCCTTTTAGTTGTCAATTACGAAATACAAATAAGGGAATCAAATATAGTTTGTTATTCCTCTCAATTAATGGGACACACACTATAAGCATTATCTATCATCACCTAAGCTTGCATAAAAGGCACAAGATCACAACACAGCGTACATCTACCACAATAATATAAGGGAAAAATTTCGCATCAATCTGCATACACAACATAGGAAGGAACTAAATTTTACTCCATCACACACATTATACATAATTGGTACAATATATATCTATCCCGCTATCATCGTGTAATTGGAAGAAGTAAAAACTAGGGCATAGTTACAACCTAAATAATAGATAACTATATGGATTTTGATATGTATTGTAGCTCTTGGTCGTAAGTTCAATTGTCGTGTAACCATTAGCATCATTTTGATTCCCCATTCTACATCTTATTTATTATATTTTGTGGTTTTTCGGCATGTAAAGATAGAAATTTGTTTTACAGGTTACAAGTATGAATGGGGATATCATAGAAAAACCAACTTGAAAATTATCTAGACTAATAGTGAAGCTCCTCCAACCAAAAAATGACAAAAACATGGGCATTTGAGTGGACACGGCACCTAGTTCGATCACTAGCACTTGGGAAACTCCTATTCTCTAATGGGTTTTTTTGTCCTTTGAATTCATAGGTTTCTTAACCCCGATAGAGTCCCGATGATAATTTTTTCTTCTAGATCAAGGAGATAGTCAATCCGAGAACACTCCTAGGGTGCAAAAAATAAATGAAGTCCTCTTCTTCTCCCACTTTCTTACGATTTAATATGTTTGAATGATTATTACTAGTACTTTATTGTAATTTATTTCATGTATATCATTTTTAACACTAAGTTACCATGAAATTAGGGTGTACATAAATTTTTATGAAATCAAAAACTAGCATCTGGAAATAATCCTAGTCAATAACATATAAATAGGTCAAGAGTATCTGTATAGTCTTGAACCTTCTCTATGGTCTTAGAACTTATTGGAATATGATTTTGAAATTTCCTGAGTGCTTTACCTATCTAAAAATGAATATCGATGTGTGTCTCGTATTCTTTACTTGCCTTCACAATGGCTTTGTACAATCTTTTCAAACCATAGAACCCTTGTGGTTTAAGGAGTTTTTACAAAAATCATTAGGAACATCATGGGTAATGTTGTGCATTGCTAACATCACCACTTCCCGAATTGGTCTCAAATTGCATGTCATTCACCTATTATGTGATATATACCATAGTATGATCATAATATGATAACCATGCTTTGACAATGCATCAATTCGAGTCTCACACTTGCTCAAATACATGGGAAAGGTCATTTTGATTTCATTTAGAGAGAATATGGAGAATCCTATACCTAGAAGGATAATCCATACCTATATAATGTATTACCCTAATGGATGTGCATGATTTATTTTACATTTTAGTGAGCTTGAAGAGACTTTTGTACTTTCTCTTACATGGTGAGTTATAACATTTCCCCATTACCAAATGAGGTATGATTTACATGCTTGTATTGTTAGATTTTTTTTAGTTTGAAACCTGACAAGGTGATTAGTTTAGGTGGAAAGACTTCTTTGGCTAAGTGTCCAAGGATGTGACGAGTTTCCATTCTATCAAATTGACCCGAGGCATGATCCTAGCCTCATCCCTTATTATGGTATCTCTTGGCTTTGTTTTTAGCAAGAATTGAACCCTAGTGGGCTCTTTAAGAGCCAATCATCTCTCACCATTGATTCAAATGCCATTTAATATTGTTAGGAAATTTGGGCACCGATAATATTAGAAATTTATATATCCACAAAAAACAAAATAATAATTATAATTTATTATTGAATAAGAAGTTAATATGAATTATATTCCACTATGAATTAAATATTAGATTGCATCCATAAACGAGAAATTAAATGTACACATCACAACACAAGAACACAAGATATAAGTGGGAAAACCATAAGAGGTAAAAAAATCCAATTCAAATCACTTATCTTTATGGAGAATATATGTATCACCCATAACTCCCACTATTTCCAGTGGTTACAACTTTAATGCGGAATTATAAATTGTCTATTAAATTTTCTTATGATTTGATTTTTCTCTTATCTTTATTCATGTCATGTGCATCTTCACGTATCTCACATTTATCTCACATATTGCTATAATATTTTCATTACTAGTCATTAATGAGATCATCCTATTTTATATAAGGTGGGTGACTAATTTGGGTCACTCTTGATGATAATTCATTTCATTCTTATATTTTAAATTTAATTCATAAGCCATGACTATTATTATTTGGTGTTTTCTATTAATTTGGTTTCCTTCATAATATTATAACCCCAACATATACACTTTTGAAGTTTATTATTTCATGAAAGGCCAACCAAGGGGGAATATTAGGCTATATGAAGATGATGAAATTTAAATTTTTCATGCACAACGTAGCATTTCAAAACCATACAATAGGTTTAGTTTGGAGAATTGTACAATCTAACATAAAATGATGGTTTTGACTAGGATAAAAAAAAGTATTTTTGACTTCATGGGTCAGAAGATGGATATTTCTATATGTGCTTTACGATGCTAAACTCCTTAAATTTATGATAAAAGGGTTGAAAAGATAATCAAGTAATTAAATAAATATCAAAGTGTGTTAAGTAAGAGTGGGGAGAGTACATTTGTTCATGCAAGTGTGTAATGTCCATATCAACAGTGTGAAATAGTGCATTTCCAAATTTGAGTGTCTACGGTTTATATGTTGATGACTTAATCTCTACTAAATTTTCTATAGTGATGTTTAAATATTACATGCTTTTTTCTCCTGGTCAAAAGCATCATTTTATGTAAGATTATGCAATGCAGTAATTTAATGTTACTTGTATGGTTTTGAAAAGAAACCTTGTGCATTAAAAATTTAAATTTCATCCTCTTCGTGGAGCCTAATATTCCCCTCGATTGGCCTTTCATGAAATAATAAACTTCAAAAGTGTATATGTTGGGGTTGTAATATTAAGAAGGAATAAAAATTAAAAGAAAACCACTAAAGACTAATGGTCATGGCTTATGAATTAAATATAAAAATAAGCATGAACTAGTTCATCATTAAGATTGACATAAATTGGTCACCGCCTTATATAAAACAAGGTGATCTCATTAGTGATTGGTAATGAAAATAATATAGCAATATGTGAGAAATAAATGTGAGCTAAGTAAAGATGTATATGATGTTAATAAAGATAACAATGAAATCAAATCATAAGCAAATTTATTAGACAATGTATAATTCCTAATTGAAGGTGTAACTACTAGAAATAGTGGGAGTTATGGGTGATACATATTTTTGGTGTTCAATTTGATCTCACCCCGTTTTTCCTTGAAATTATTCAATTTACGAGCATTGTCGTCTTTTCTATCTCCCCATATTGATTCATGAAAACTTCGTCCTCCACTTGGTTTCCATGATCAATCCCTTCCTTTGGTTGAGGATCACTTTTAGTCTAAAATTTGTTTTCCATTCCTCTGTCCATGTGGAAGAATTTGTAACTTGGGCATAAAATCAGGTTTTTCCCCTTCCTTTCATTTTTCCATAGTCACGTTTTGTTTTCCCTGTCAATTTTTGTCCCAATACATGTGAAAAATTGGTCCTTTATGATTGGATGCGGCTCAGTGGATCACATTTGGACCTTATATCATTTCTAAATTCTCTGTCCTAAAAGAAAGATTCATTTCTCAAGCGCAAATGGTGATTTTATTGCATTTTACGGTTTGACGGGTATGTTTTCCCCGTCAAATTTATATCTCAAAGCATATGTGGAAACATAGTCCTTTCTGGTTAAATGTGGCTTGGTGGGGAATTTGAAATTATAAGGCTCACTTCAACCAAAAACTTGTCCATGTGGAGGGTTGGTGCTCATCTAAAAATTCACATTTTGGTTTGACCTTGGAGTTGCACGAGGGGAGACACATGGAAGTTTCCACAAGCTCCTCTCTAGATTTAAAATTTTCAATGAAATTATCTCGAGGCCTGGGACACATGGAGGGACTGCGCCTATTTGGAGATCGGACTTTAAATTTTATTTTAAAGAAGTGCTAGGAGGACACTTGGAGGCTTCCACTCACTCTTCCCTTTCTTGGAATTTTCTACTGACCAAGGAAAAAATTTCAGACCCTAGACACATGGTACCTTCCACTGACCCTTCAACTTTCTTAACAATTTTTCAAGACTTACACACGTGGTGAGCCCACGCTTACTTGGGGTCTTCGCTTTTAGAGACCATCTCAAAATGTACCATTGAAACACGTGGAGTCTTCCACTGGTTTCTTTCTAAGCGAGACTTTTCAAAGGCCAAAAGGTATTTATCTTAGGCCCAGGGAATGTTGAAGGCCCGTGCTTGTTTGGAAAATTTCCCTCATACTTCTCCTTTACAGTTATATAAAGGAAACACATGGACGACTATAATATAAAGTAAAGAAGGCACAAAATAAATGATTATTGTGCATTGCATCTGTTTTTCTACCATTTTTTCTCCAAGACTCCTGGAGATGTGAACAAACACTTTTTTTCATTATTTTTTGATGAAATTCCTTGTCATTTTTGTCTGCAGAGTGCCATTGAATGGATTCAGAACTTAATTTGTGAGTCCAATGATTGTTGAGATATATATTTTGAAGTTGGAATTTCTCGAGCACTTGTAAAAATGTGAATTACTAGAGAAGATGTATGCAGGGTAGAGTTGTAGAGGAAAAAGAGGGAAAAGGATGAAATGATGAAGGTTGTAGGCATAAAAGATGGAACAGGTTTTGCCTTAGGAGGGAAAAAGATTTCTGTCGGTTCTAGCTATGCAAAGCCTCAAGAAAATTATTAAAATGGGGATTTCTTGCATGAGAGAATCATAATGATTAAAAGGATTATAAAAAAATTTGTGGCATGACATCCTATTCATTAGTCGAGTGTCTAAGAAGCGTGATTAGTTCATAATTGGTCCACCTAGTAACTTTTATATGTGTTAAACGTCACTTTCTAAGGTAAATTGGTAACAAGGAAAGGTCCCTTGAATATTATTCTCTTTTGGGGGAAAATTGAGTGAGTGAAATGTATAAATGCAATGAGAATAATCTTACAAATGGCCATGGGTTGAGTTCTTAAGAGAAAATTTGAGAAAAGTAATCTTCCTAAGAGACCGATCTAAGATAACCTATTAATTTCTTCGTGTTTTAAATTTCAATCACGTTAGGTTGGTTTGAATTATGAAATGACCATTGACAAGCTCTAAGATGGTTCAAAAAAATTTCCCCTACTAATGAATTTAATCAATTTCAAGTTAATCTATGTCAATCTTGGAGCAATTTGTGTCTTCTTTATTTTAGAATGTCTACAAGTAGTTTTTCTTATTCCTATTGCAATCTTGTGTTAAAGTCCCTCTGAATCACATAGGATCTCATCCCTATGACAGTTTAGTGGCATTTGCAATTTCATTTCAAGAAGATCCTTCATCTTGCAATGAGATAAACAATTTAAAATCACTTCATTTTCATTTTTGATAAATATTGTCTATAAGCCTTCGAGGGTATCTTAGGCATGAGGAACCAGTGGTCTCGATGTTTAATTGAGTCTTTTAACTCAAGCCTTTGTGCTAGATTCTCATAGATTATGTGAAACCATGTTGATCTAGGCCTCCATTGAAGCACACATTCTAGTTGATAGAATATCTTAGCTATTGTGAAGCTTTCCATCATTTAGCTTTGTAATTTTTGTGAATTATCTATAAGATCTAGTATAATCAACTTTATCCTACTCAATCTCCCACAAAATTCATTCAAAAACATTGAATCCATCATGACCTACCCCTGTTTTCCCTATATATCAACAAAGGAACAAAATCTATTTACTAAAATATGTAGAACAATGAGGATCCCATAATGTCTTCACTAACCTTAGCCTTGTTTAAAAAATATCTCCATATTTTAGAAGTGACAACTCTTGAGAGTTAAATTATAGAGTATTGATCATCCTTTCCAAAGGTTTTCTTCATAATTTTTTTGTAAAAGAAGGATATCTCCATCTCCTTCATTAAACAGAGGTTACACTACAGGTCCTCTCACCTTGTTTGAAAGGCACAACCTAGAGTAGTGAGGATAGGTCAAATCCTCTTGAAGGTGCTATCCATCTCTCCAAAAAATTGAGTGACAAAGGACCAGTTAGATCTCATCCCCAGCTACAAAACGACACACATTATGATATATTTGTCTCTAAGCTCCATGTGGAATCGTGATGTTGCTTATCTTGAAAGGAATAACAAATTTGGATACCAACACTCGTGGCACCATTTCCAAGGATTTAATTTGCATTGCCAGGGATTATTTGAGCTATGAGATTTATTTGTGTGGAAACAACACGAGAATGGTGCCATTTTTGGAGATGATTTGTTAATTTTTACGAGTTCATATCCATTTGGACTATCAACAACACCAAAATGGTGCCATTTCTACTGACAATTTGTTGATTTGTTGTCATTTCATATCCATTTGGCCTCATCAACAACACCGAGAATCAAGATGTTGCTAGGGACGCTTTGTTAATTTTTGCCACTTCATATCCATTTGGCCCGTCAACAACACCAGAATGGCATCGTTTCAGGGGCTCTTTAAAGTATTTTACAAATGTAGTACATATAGACCCTAGTAATACTTCTTAAACGTTTTGTGTGCTAATACATTGCTGAAACATCATTATCTATTCAGATTTGTAATAATTGTTCAAAGTTGTAAGTTCTGAGTGCAATATTTCCAACTTATACAGTTATTGCAATAAAGTTTGTATCATCATTGAAAATTTTGGGTAGAGGAAGAGAAGATATTGTAATATTTGCATGAATCTAGTATTGACAGGGCATTTAATAGGTCTTGCATAGTGAATTTGCACTAACTAAGGTGAAAATATTTAGTGGTGACTCTGTGTTGTTTTAATTATTAATAAATACCAGTGTCTTAACATATATCAAATAATATTTGTCATTAATCTCTATAAAGTTGGAAGGAAGAAGATATTTCTTCACCAAGGATCCTAGTAGAAGGTTGTTTGAAAGTTGGGAAATTCTAATTTGGAAGGAAGAAGAATTTGGAAGGTTGTTGTAGATCAAGCATCAAGAAAATAGATCTCCATTGGTGAAACTAATCAGCCTGTGATTGAAGATTGTAATACTTCCTCAAGTGATTCTGAATTAGGTATTCTCTTTGTAAATCTGAATTCTCCAACTAGAGAGGGTCCTTCTTATGTAATTTAAATATTTGCATCTCATTTTGTCCCTGTATTATCCAAAACTTATAGGATCTTCTAACAAAAATATTTTATAGAGAACATCCATTCTCGAATTATATTCTTTGCGCCCCATGGACCCCTCACTCCTCATCATTTTGTTTCTCCTGTAAGATCACCTCCCCAAAAGAATATGGCCTAGCCCCCACCCATACCTCCATTTTTTGTGAACACTTTTGGTCCTAGAGATTTAAGAGGTATGGCTGGATATCCAAATGTTGTGCCCCAAGATATTAGAAATAGATCTCCTAAATTTCAAGGAAATAATGCCATTACTAGGGATCAACACTTAAAGCTTTTTGTCAATATGATGGAGGACTTTGAAATAGAATTTGAGGATGTGTACATTAAATTTTTTATCCATACTCTAGAAGAAGATGCAAGGGACTGGTATAAATATTTTCTAGATAATTCCATTGATTCTTGGATAGAAATGAAGAATGCTTTTAGATTACAATATGGAGATAAAACAAACCCTAGGTTTCTTTTATCAGAATTTGAAAATATAAAAAAGAATCCTAATGAGTTTGTTCATGACTTCAATACAAGGTTCAATAAGACCCTAAATAGGTTTCATGTGATCCTAAGGCCAAGTGATGTTTCTTGTTTGATAAAATACTCTAATGCTTTTGATAAGAAAGTTTCCTATTATTTAAGAGACAAGAACCCAACAACATTGAGGCAAGCCTTCACCATGGCTTTGCAAATTGAAAATAATATCAAAGCAGTTGGTAAGCCTCCTAAGAGGGAAGGTATCAAGCTAGTAAATATAGAGAAGCCTCAATCAAGTAAGGTTGTGGATCTTGAGGAAGTTGTAAAGACTTTGGCTGGAGCTATCAAAGAAATCTCTTACAAGCTAGCTAGGGTAGAGAAAGGAATTGGAAAAGGTTCTCAAGGTCAGCATAGGAAATAAGGACAAGATATATTTGTACACCTTCCTAGAAATGATCAAATATATTATGACAGAGGTAAAGGACCCATGGGAGCTAGACAACCCCAAGCTAGGGAAAATAGTGTAGTGCCGATACTTTAAATGCCGATTTATTGTTGTTAAAGAGACAAATATTTCTTACCCCACCCACCATGTGAAGTAGATCAACAAGTTGAAGAAGCTGATGATGATGATAACACTGATGATGATGCATGCATGGTGGATTGCTCTACAAACTCATAGAAAGGAGAAACTTTAACTGAAGTAATAAGTGTAAGAATTGTTGCAAGTTTTGGGGATTACATTCTTTGGGTACCTCTTCTTCCTCCCTCTCATACTTTAGAAACTTATATGGTACAAGATTTTGAACTTGCTAATAATGATTTTGAGTACCTAAGAGCTCTAATGATTAAGAAGTGTGATGGAGGAATCCCATCGGAAGAAGATAGACAATTGTTAATTAATGTTGTTGTTACCCAAGAAAAAGAGTATAACACAAGAAGTAAAGTTGTCAAAGGGGTAAGGCCTCAACCCAAATGAAAAACCCCAATTCTCACCAATATCCCAAAAAAACGCCAAATAAAGATGAATCTGGAAAAGGCCTTGTTGTCTCAAGTAGAGGCGGTGTTCCCACCCATGCCCAAAATGTGAAAAATCTTATGTCATCCGATGAGTTTGTCAATCTTTCTCCAAATGCTTCTTTTCACAAATACATTCCTTATAACATTTCCCAAGTCTTGAGTCATACCAAGATTTATGTTCTATTTGTTGAAGCTGCTTAGGATTCTTGAGCACAAGAAGAGGGCCTTTGATTATTTGGGAATGGAAGAAGATAGGAGTACCCGAGGTAGAAATATAAATATTGTAGACACTCCTCCTCCAACCATAGCAGACCTAGAAAAACCTCCAAAATTTGAGGAGATAGGTGAACCACCAAAAGTTTACTTGGAAACATATTTGGTTGAGTCTCAATTAAATGTTGATCCATTTTTACAACGCTGATTATTAAGGATAGACGGCTTCACAATTGTATGTTTCATTCTAGAGAATCCTAGAATGTTATGCCTCTAGAGGTCATGAATGAATTGAACATTAAAGTGACAACAGCTTATGGCAAGTGCTACCGTGATGGATTCTAGAGAGGTTCCATTTGTAGGATGTATAAAAGGTTTGGTGGTACAACTTCCGGCTTATCCGAGTAAGAACTTATTACTTGATGTTGTATATGTTGATTGCCCTACCAAATGGGGCATGCTATTATCAAGAAAGTGGGATGCATGCGTTGGTGGAAGTGTTCAGATGGATATGTATTTTTCCACCATTCCAATTAAAGGCATCCTTGTAAAGTTGTATGGAGAGAAGAAGATGTTGCACCTCATTGAAGATCCCAATAATGCTTCTTATGAAGTGTTGTATGCTGATAACTTTGTTGGATTTGCTGATGGAAAAGAGCACAAGATTGATCAATGTAAATGTCTTTAACAAGTAGGTTTTCCTTGGACCTTGTTATTCAATGGAGCTTGTTCCAAGTTTGGAAATGGTGTTGGTATTGTTCTGATTTCTCCAGGCTAGGGAGAGATTGTTTTTTCTTTCAACTACACTTTGAATGCGCTAATAACATTGATGAATATGAAGCACTTTTATTGGGTTTGAGAATTCCATGGAAATATGGTGTAAAGGATATCATTGTTAAAAGAGATTCAGAACTAATTTTCAAATAGATTATAAAATTGTATTCTACTAAAAATAAGAGAATGAAACAATACAAGCATGTAGTCTAGGATTTGATTGAAATGTTTGACTCATTTAATACTATGCAATATGATAGAAATTTTAATTATATTATAGAAAATTTACAAGTGCTAGGATCCGATTTGGAAATTGTACAATATCCATTTTCGGAGTATGATGTTGAAATACTAACAAGGCCATCTATCCCCGACAACACTAAAAGATGGTAAATATTCGATGATGATGCCTACGTGAAATGGTTTATTCAGAACCAAGGTAATTTCTTGACCAAAATATAGATTGGGAACTAATGGTGTGTGATATTGAAGCAAAGGAAACTTTATTTGGAAAATACATCATCCAATGAAGATAAACATGATTCCTAGAGGTTTGGTGGCACTTCAATCAAACTTTGATAATTTTGATTTCATTATTAACAAAAGTATGTCCCTTTGAAGTTGGAATTTCTCGGGCACTTGAAAAAACATGAATTACTAGAGAAGACGGATTCAGTAAGGGCGAGTTGCAGAGGAAAAAGAGGGAATAGGATGAAATGATGAAGGTCATACGCACAAAGCATGGAAAAGGTTTTACCCGAGAGTGAAAAGGATTTCCTATCAGTTCTTGTTGTGTAGAGCCTCGAAAAATGATTAAAATGGGGATTTTTGCATGATGAGAATCATAATGATTAAAAGGATTATAAAAAAATTGTGGCATGACATCCTATTCATTATTTGAGTGTTTGATAAGTGTGATTAGTTCATAATTAGTCCATCGACAACTTTTAGATGTTGTAAGCGCCGCTTTCTAAGGAAAATTTGTAACAAGAAAAGGTCCCTCGAATATTCTTCTCTTTTGGGGGAATTGAGTGAGTGAAATGTAAAACAAAGCAATGAGAATACTCTTGCAAATGGTCGTGGGTTGAATTCTTATGATAAAATTTGAGAAAAGTCATTTTCCGAGAGACCAATATGTGAGAACTCGTTAATTTCTTCTATGTTTTAATTTTCAATCACGTCTGGTTGGTTTTTATTGTATATCCATTGACAAGCTCGAGATGGTTCAAAGAAACTTTACCTGTTGATGAATTTAATCAATTTTCTAGTTAATCTGTGTCAATCTTGGAGTAATTTGTGTGTGCTTTATTTCGAATATCTACAAATAGTTTTTCTTATTCAATTTTCAATCTTGTGTTAAAGTCCCTCTAAATCACACAAGATCTTGTGCCTATGATAGTTTAATTGCATTTGCAATTTCATTTCAAGAAGAGTCTTCACCTGTAATGAGATAAACAATTTAAAATCACTTCTTTGTCATTTGTTGATAAAGATTTTCGTAAGCCTTTGAGTGTATCTTAGGCGTGAGGAACCAACGATATTTGATGTTTAATTGAGTCTTTTAACCCGATCCTTCATGTTAGATTTTAAAATGCACCATTATGACACGTGGAGGCTTCCGTTGGCTCCTTTTTACCGAGACTTTTCAAAGGCCAAAAGGCATTTTTCATGGGCCTTGGGTATGTGGAAGCCCTGTGCTTGTTTGGAAACTTGACCCTATACTTCTCCTTTGCATTTTCACCGAGGAAAAATGTGGATGGATATAATATAAAGTAGAGAAGGGACAAAATAGATGGTTGTTGTCCATTGCATCTGTTTTTCCACCATTTTTGCTCCAAAACTCCTAGAGATGTGAAACAGAGACACTATTTTTCATCATTTTTGATGAAATTCCTTGTCATTTTTGTCTACAAAGTGCCATTGAATGGATTGAGAACTTAATTTATGAGTCCAATGATTGTTAAGATCAATATTTTAAAGTTGGAATTGCTCAAGAACTTGCAAAAACGTGAATTACTAGAGAATATGGATGCGGGGCAGAGTTACAAAGGAAAAATATGGAAAAGGATGAAATGATGAAGGTCGTAGGTGTAAATAATGGAAAAGGTGTTGTCTCAAGAGTAAAAAGGATTCCCGTTAGATCTAGTTGTGCAGAGACTTTGGAAAGTGATAAAAATGGGGATTTATCGCATGAAAAAATCAGAATGATTAAAAGGATTGTCAAAAAGATTATGGCATGACATCCTAGTCATTATTCGAGTGTTTGAGAAGCGTGATCAGTTCATAATTGGTACACACTGCAACTTTTACATGTGAATTTTTTCAACGTCGCTTTCTATAGAAAATTTGTAACAAGAAAAGGTCCCTCAAATATTCTTCTCTTTTGGGGAAAATTGAGTGAGTGAAATGTATAAATGCAATGAGAATCTTTGTTGCAAATGGTTAGGAGTTGAATTCTTAAGAGAAAATTTGAGAAAATACATCTTCCTAAGAGACCAATCCGAGATAACCTGTTAATTTCTTTTGTGTTTTAAATTTCAATCACGTCAAGTTGGTTACGAGTGTCTGACCATTGAAAAGCTCTAAGATGGTTCAAAGAAACTTTTCCCTTGATGAATTTAATCAATTTTGATTTAATCGTGTCAATCTATGAGAAATTTGTGTCGCACTTTGTTTTAGAATGTTTGCAAGTAGTTTTTCTTATTCCCATTGCAATCTTGTGTTAAATTCCTTACGAATCACTGAGGATATCATCCTGTGATAGTTATTGGTATTTGTAATTTCATTTCGGGAAGAGCCTTCACCACGGAATGAGATAAACAATTTAAAATCACTTCACTATTATTTGTTGATAAATATTGTCTGTAAGCCTTCAAGTGTATTTTAGGCATGAGGAAGAAGGGTTCTTCGATGTTTAATTGAGTCTTTTAACTCGAGCCTTTGTGCTATAATCTCAAATATTGTGTGAAACCATGTTGATTTAGGCCTCCATTGAAGCACACATTCGGTTGAAGGAATATCTTAGTTATTCGAAGCTTTCTCTTATTTATATTTCTAATTATTATGAAGTCTCTCGGGTTACGGTATAATAAACTTTATCTGCTCAATATCCCACAAAAATCATTCAAAAACCATGAGTCCATCCTGAACTACCCTTGTTTTCCTATATATCAACAAAGGAACAAAATCTATTTACTAAAGTATGTAGAACAATCAGGATCCCATAATGGACATCTTCAGTAACCTTAGCCTTGTTTTGAAAGTATCTCCATCTTTTAGAAGTGAGAAATCTTGAGAGTTAAGTTATGGAGTATTAATCATACTTTCCCAAGGTTTTCTTCATAAAATTTGTGTAAAAGAAGGATATCTCCATCTCCTTCATCAAACAGAGGTTACACTATGGGTCTTCTCACCTTGGTAAAAGGCACGACCTAAAGTAGTGAGGATACGTCAAATCCTCTTGGAGGTGTTATCAATCTCTCCATAAATATGAGTGATAAAGGACCAGTTAAATCTCATCCCTAGCTACAAAATGACACAAATTATGATATATCTATCTCTAAATTCCATGTTGAATTTGTAATATTGCTTAGCTTGAAAGGGAGAACAAATTTGGATACCAACACATATATTCTCAATAAAGATAAGTGATTTTAAGTAGGTTTTTACCTCTCATGGTTTTCCCACTTATATCGTGTGTTCTTGTGTTGTGATGTTTACATTTACTCTCTTGTTTATGCATGCGATCTAATATATAATTCATAGTGTGATATAATTTATATTAACTTCTTTTCGATAATAAATTATAGTTCTTTGTTTTCCTTTTTCTAGATATATAAATTTGAAATATTATCGGTGCCCAAATTTCCTAACAATATTAAATGGCATTTGACTCAATGATTAAAGATGTTTTCCTCTTAAAAAGCCCACTTTGGGTTTCAATTCTAGCTGAAATTGAAGTGACGAAATACCATAATAAGGGATGAGGTCCGGATCATGCCCTTGGAGAAATTGGTGAAATGGAAACCCCTTAGTAATTGGATGTTTAGCCAAAGAAGTTTTTCCACCTAAACTATGGGATATGGTGGTCTATGACATGTTAGGATTCAAACAAAGCAAATAATTCGTAACAATATAAGCATGTAAATCATACCTCATTTGGTAACTAGGAAATTTAATAACTCCTTATGTAAGAGAATTTTAAAAAGTCTATCCAAGATTACTAAACTATAAAATAACTCATGCATATCCATTGGGGTAATACACTTGTGTAGGTATGAATTATCCTTTTAGGTATAGGAGTCTCCATATTCTTTCTAAAAAAAAATCAAAATGACCCTTCCCAAGTATTTGAGTAAGTTTGGACTCAAATTGGAGCATTTTAATAGCATGGTTATCAAGTTCTTATAGAACTATAGTAGTTATGGAATGCTAGGTGAATGATATGTGGTTTGAGTCCTCTTCAAAGTAGTGGTGATGTTAGCAAAGTGCACATTGGTGGACACGAACCACCTAGTTTATTTTGTAAAAACACCTTACAAAAAAGGGGTTCTAGGGTTTGAGAAGATTTTACAAAGCCATTATGAAGGTAAGTAAAGAATACAAACACAAACCAATATTGATTTCTAGTTATGTGTAGCACTCGGGAAGTTGAAACCCAAATTCCAATAAATTCCAAGAGTATACGAAGGGTAAAGAATATACATATGGACTTGACCTAGTAATATGGTATTGATTAGGATCAGTTCAAGTGCTAGTTTACGATTTAATATAAATCGATTTAAACCATAATTTCATAGTAACTTAATCTAACAAATGATATAAAAGAAATAAATTAAAATAGAACACAAACAATAAGCATTCAAAGATATTAAACCCTAAGCAAGTGGGAGAGCAAATGGATTTATTTGATTTTTTGCAACCTAGGTGTGATCTAGACTAACTATATGCTAGATCTAGATGTAAACATTACCATCAAGAATATATGAGCTTTAAGAAACCTACAAATGAATATCGAAGAAGCACCCACAAGACATAGGAATCCCGCAAGCGCTAGTGAGTCGAACCGGTGCCAATTTCCATCCAAATGCTAATGTTGTGGTCTTTTCGGGCTAGAGGAGATTCTTTATTAGTAGATATTGTTCACATTTGTTTTACTATCATATCCACATTCATACATGTAACCTGTAAAATAAATGTTTTCCTATCCATTCACAAAAGCCACATCAAATCTTATAAAGAAGATGTAAAATAGGGATTCATACTGATCCCAATGGTTGCACAAAGAGAGAACTTACAATCAAATGTTGCATGCATCTCAAAATCCATGTAGTTCTTTGTGCTTGTGTGTGTAATTATGCCCTAGGTTTTCCTTCTCCAAGTTATACGATGATAGCGAGCTAGATATATATTGTACTAATTATGTAGAATGTGTGTGATGTAATAAAATGAAGCTCCTTCCTATGTTGTGTACACATATTGATGCGACCCTTGTCCATTATATGATTGTGTTATATATATTTCTTGTAGTGCTCTTGCACCTTTGATGCAAGCTTAGGTGATGATAGATAATGCTTATAAAACTTGCCCCTTAATTGAGAGGAATAACTAAATATATCTTATTCCCTTAATTGAATTTCAGGATTGACAACTAAAAGAGAGGCCCAATAACTAAAAAAGCCCAAAGATATAAAAGGTGACAAATAAGTAAATGAGACCCAAAAGAGTAATAAGAAAATAAATAAGGGAAGGATCACAAAGGAGAAACAAGAGCTCATGTGTCGAAGCCTTAAAATATAAATCATTCAAGTGTCGATAGACCTTTAAGTTTTTTAAGTTCAATAAAGTGTAAAAGATAATAATCAAATGGTCCAAATGAGTTGTCAACCACTAGTTTTTTTCTTAGGAATCATGTATACATTAGTATGCTCTAGGACCTAGAAATGTACTCAAGTGCATAGATTTTGTGTGTACATTTTCCCCACTTTATGTTTTGAGTGAATACTTTATATGATAAATTTTATAGAAGATGTGTAGCTTGTGCAAAAATGTTAGTGTAGCTGATAGCATGTCGAGTGGACAAGTACCTTAAACTGATCGGAATATGAAGCATGGAAACAAGGAAATGGATGTAAACCCTGCGGTTGAAGTGTTCGTAAAGTAGCATGCTTTTGGAGATTATTTGTGTAGATGTGTGATGCTTCTTGTAAGAATGGATCTACAAAAGAATAGAAAAAGAGTAGTAAGAATCTCGTTCATGAAAAATCATATTAATATATGTACAAGTAAGTAAAGAGATAACAAAATAGTACACCTAATTTATGAGAGAGTAAAGGATAGTGTTAGAATATAATTAATACATTGTTGGACATTTCAACACCTCCATGTGATCTTCCATTCAACCTTCCACCTTCCGTATTTTTCTATTCCTCTTTTGGTGAGGCAGTTTAATCGAACCATTAATGAGCCTGTGTAAAATGGATTTTTGTGTTTTGATTAAGATCATCGAAGTCTTTACTTCTCTTTGTATGACATTAGTATTAGATATTTCTCTTATCTTCTGCCTGTGTGGAGAATAAAGTGACCTATAGAATGTGGCTTGGAGCATCAAAACCAGTGAAGTTGAGCAATTGAAATGTGGTTGGAGCGGTCTATTTGAAGTCCTCTTGGATATCGTTGTAGTTCTATTTTCAGTTTGGATTTTCTTGTTGTTTTATTTAGCAGCGACCAATGAAACGATTAGATTATTTTAAAAGCTTTATTTCTATGTCGAAAGGGTATGTGGCATTGTAAAGGCCTGTGTTGAAGAAGAAAAGAAAGCAACAAAGATTGCCGCCTTGAAATCTACACCCACCTAGAGACAACCTGCTTCCCTGACAAAAGTGACTGCATTTTAAAAATTGACTCCATATACCTTTCTGAAACGTGGTTTTCTTGTTATATTTTTCCGTCTTTTCTTGCAGAAAAGAAAGAAATATTCATAGACCTGTAAAGGAGGATTAATCGCACTATTGTTATAAAACATGAAGGAGAAAAGTTTTCGTAAGAGCACATGTCACGCATTCTTGATACAGAAAGTAGTGCTATGAGAAATTTTCAAGGTGAATCACTATTAATAATCCAAGAAAAAAAGTACTATATTTTATTTAACATTGGTTGACGCCCTTCATAACAGCGAAAATCTACAGGTTGAGGAGTTGGTACGTAAAGGACTACTAGAGTGGTTTTGGTTCAATGTACACTGTCAAGCTAAGAATGTTTGTGTAAATCTCAAACATGGCTATGAGTTAGATGATGAATGTGAAATATAATGCCTGCATAATTTTTTACATCTCACCGCACGAGGGTATCAATCGCACCTTCACTTTATTGCTCATTAGTAAGGTATTGTATATTTGAACATAATAATAATAATAAAATTTGACATCATGTCTGCTCCAAATATATTGTTATCAGATGCCCAACTCTTGAAAGGGCCAAATTATGTTGCATGGAAGATAAATATGAAGACCATTCTCCTCTTTGACGATCTATGGGAGATCGTCAGCGACACACTTGCTTAAACCACTCGACCTAGATGAATGAATAAAATATGACAAGGCCAATGCAAAAGCATAGATGTTGATCACATTGAGCATATCCGATGAGGTGCAGCCACACATTTGAAATGTGACAACATCAAAGGTGGCCTAAGATACTCTTTACATGATGAACGAAGTAAATAAGTTGACATAAATTATTCATCTCCTATAAAAGCTTCATAGCATGAGTATGAAAGAAGGCAAGAAAGTGGAAGAATTATTGTGTTGAGTGGCAGAACTATGAGAAGAAATATCTGCACTCGGAGAAGTGGTCAAAGATAAGTTTCTTGTCCCTCTCACACTACGAGCTCTTTTGTCCTATTTTACGACATTCATGACCAAAATTATTATCACACAAAAGGAGGTGATATTTTCCAAACTAGTGAGTTTTCTACAAAACTAAGAATCCATTCGGTAAGAAGATTTTATAGGACAAACCATTGATATTGAAGTAGAAGAAGAGTCGAATCCTCGCAAGGTACAATAAGAGAAGCATACCCGAAGTTACCACAAAATCCACAACAAATGTAAAAGTAAAAAAAGGTCAATCAATGTTGTCACATCTCGCACCATGAAAACACATGATACTGCGTCTTTGTTCAACAATGGTGGCACAAAAAGAAATTCTCTTGAGAAGAGAACACATTTGGCCAAGGTGATTCAAAGAAAAATAAGTGGAATCCTCACAGAATGAAGAAGAAAGGACATGTTGCAGCCTAGATAGATGATGACTGGGATGAAGAGGTCCTAAAATCACCACATTGTAGCGCAAAAAAATATGATTTGGTTATTGTATCCCAAACATGGGTAAGTGCACCAATCTTGGGGGCAAAAAGGGGGTCTTAAGTGGACACATTTTTCTTGAAAAAAAAAAAAAAAACTAAAACTTGTACCAGTTTTTATAAATAGTTACACTCAAAATTGGAAGATGTAGAAATATGAATCATATAATTTTGAGTCTAGTTTCTCAGACTACTAAATTTTATTAAAAACGGATAAGTTTAAGCGGGTCAAAAACTAAAATACCAACAGATGCTCTGTTTTTGTTAAAAAACATAATAGAGTTAATTTCGTGCCCCCACCATTTTTGAGCACCATTTAGTATTTTTGAAAACCCTTCAAGTAAAAAGATAGCTAGGAGCATCTAGTTTGGGCTCCATTTTTAAAGATTTTTTTAGTGAATATTTTTTTATTTATGATTTTTCTAGTACAAAAATTTTATGTTGTGAAAAATAGCAGAGCTCGAATATGCCCCCCCCCCCGCCAACTACCTCAAAAATATCATAAATTAGATTATTATTTTTTCAATATGTATAGAATTATGCCTAGTTTGGGTTAGTATAATTTTTTTAAAATTTCAATCACCCAAAAAAAGATAAACCATAAAAGATAGACATATTTACACTTCAAAAAAAAAAAAGCTATAAAAAGGCATAGTTAGAAAATAAATAATATGGATACCTTATATTAGTCAAAAAAATTGAAAACTTATATTTTTAGAAATAAGATACTCTGCTCTATGTCGTGGTATAATTTTTGAAAATGGTTTGATTGTTTTATTTTGATTTATCATAGAGGAAGTGTCATTTTTACATTTTCTTGTAAAAAATCGTTGTTGTTGTGTTTGTGCAAGTCCATGCCTCGGGCTTGGGGATCAAACAGGATCCCAAGCCTTAAGGCATGGCTTAGAAAAAGAGAAAAACAAAACACGTACGTGTTATATAATGTTTATACATTACGTAATGCACACGCGTTGTGTAGTATAAACATAATGCATACGCGTTACATAACACGTACGCGTTCGTGTAGGATAAGCATTATGTATGCTTTTAATATGCTTCTATTTACATAAATAATTGTTTAATTATATCTTTTCATTTACTAGTCTCACCTTATGGAATTAGTCTCACAGTTTGCATGCATCATGGTTTAGGAGATAGTTTTTAAAGTATAATCTAGTTAGTACATAGGGTTTTTTTCAGATTTCAACATTCACCTAAATCTTTCAAAGCATTTAACTTCTAAAATTGAAACCATAAACCATAGGCCATAAACCTAAAAACTCAATTGTAATCCTTTAGGCCTTAACCCTAAACCCTAAACCTTTAACCATGATCCCTAGACCCTAAATCCTAAACCCTAAACCATAAACCTTAAACATTCAGCCCTTAGCCGTGAACCCTAAACCTTAAGCCTTATGCCTAAACCCTAAACCATGAAACATGAGCCCTAAATGCTAAACCCTAAACTCGAACCGTAAAAACTAAATCCTAAATTGTAAACCCTTACCCCTAAACCCTAAACCTTAAACACTAAATCCTAAACCCTAAGCACGGAACCATACACCCTTATCCATGTGCCCTAAAATCTAAAACCTAAACCCTAGACCATATACCTTAAGCCTTAAACCCTAAACCCTAAACCCTAAACCATGAACCCTAAACCATAAACCCTAAACCTTAATCCCTAAACATTAAATCCTAAACCATAAACCTTATAACTGAACCAAAACCATAAACCCTTATCCATAAACACTAAATCCCTAACCCAAAATCCTAAACCATAAACCCTAAACCGTAAACCTTAAGGATAAACACTAAACCTTAAACCCGAACCTAAAACCTAAATCCTAAACCATAACCCTAAACCTTGAACCATGAACCCTAAACCCTAAACCTTAAACCATTAACCATGATCCCTAAACCCTAAACCCTAAACCCCAAACCTTAAACCCTAAATCCTTAACCTCGATCCATAAACCCTAACCATAAACACTAAACCCTAAACCCTAAACCTAAAACCTAAATCCTAAACCATAACCCTAAACGTTGAACCACGAACCCTAAACCCTAAACCTTAAACCCGAACCATGAGCCCTAAATCCTAAACCCTAAACTTTAAACCCTAAATTCTTAACCTCGATCGTAAACCCTAACCATAAACACTAAACCCTAAACCCTAAATCTAAAACCTAAATCCTAAACTATTACCCTAAACCTTGAACCCTAAACCTAAACCTTGAACCATGAGCCCTAAGCCCTAAACCCTAAACCCCAAACCATATTTCATCAATATTTCCTAGTCTCATGCCTAGAACCATCAATGAGTCTACTTATAGAACTACCTTGTTTATTAGAGGTGGGACAAGTAAGTAAATGGACATGACATATACCTTGTGCCTTGTAATGCATATATTACACATCTCTTCCAAACATGTTTCTCCCCACATATACTTGCGCTCTTAAATGTAAATTTATTCACACTCCAAAAAAATTTCAGATTTCTCATATTTCCATGTATGGTATTATGCAAGATAGGATGACCCATTGGAAGCTTGAAAAAATAACCATCACAACAAGAAAAATAATCTTAAAGGAAATAAAAGAAACATCTAGAGAATATATCAACGCAGAGGTGTAGAATCATAATTGAATTTCTGTAGTATCCTCTCTCTCTGGAGCAAGATAAAGTTCAAGTGTTCTCTTTGGAATGGATAGTAAATTTGATTGAACTTCCTAAAGTGTTCAAAATAATCATAGAAACAGGGGAATGGCTAAGAACACTAAGGGGTTATCAATCGCCTATTAAATCTTTCTTGTTTAGTTCTAAATAGAAGTTACCTAGCCTATGACTTAGTGACCTTCCACTCATTAATAATTCCTTATATGATAAACCCATGGATGTTTTCAAAATCCCCGAACTAAAAGATAAGGGTATTCATCAATCCTAGTGAAGGGTGTGATGTGATTTCAAGCAAATTGAAGTTCATTTAGATTTAGAGGTCGTAACACAAAATTTCAAATATCTTCATCATATAAATGGAAGCCAAGTAACATTGTCTACTTGTACATCCAAGGATTGAGGACTATTGGGGTCTCTGGAAGGATGGACGATCGGGAATATGAGATTTCCCTCCTTCAAAATATCAATAGATGAAGAAAAAAAAAAATTTGATGACTCTCTTTGAATGTTCTGCCTACAAATTCGATGAACCTTGAACTCTATGACCTAAACCCTTAACCCTCAACCATGAGAACTAAACCCTAAACTATAAAACCTAAACCCTAAAACTAAAATAATAAATCCTAAACCCTAAACAATAATATTAAACTCTAAAACCTAAACCCTAAACCCATAAACCACGAGCCCTAAGCCTTAAACCCTAAATACTAAATCCATAGCCCCAAACTCTAACCCCAAACCTTAAAACAGTAAATCTAAACCCTAAACCTTAAGCCATAAAACATGAACCATGAACCCTAAACCCTAATCCCTAAACCATAAACCCTAAACCTTAAGCCTTGAACCCTACACCGTTATCCTTGAGCCCTAAACATTAAACCTTAAACCCTAAGCCCTAAACCATAAATCTAGAGCCCTAATAACTAACCCCTAAACCTTAAACCCATAACTCTGAACCCTGAACCCTAAGTCAAAAAATCTTAAACCATGCACCCTAACCCCTAAACCCTAAACCCTGAGCCCTAAGCCCTAAACCGTAAACCCTAAACCTTAAGGCCTAAATGTTAAATCCTAAAGGTCCTTAAACCCTAAACACTAAACACTAAAACCTAAATCATAAACCCTAAACCGTGACCCCTAAACCCTAACTCTAAATGCCAAGCACTAAACCCTAAACCCTAAATCCTAAACCCTAAGCCATAAACATTAAACCCTAAACCCCGAAATCTATGAACAAAATCCTTAACCCTAAAACATAAACCCTAAACCTCGAGCCTTAAACCCTAAACCCTAAACCCTTTACCCTAAACCCTAAACCCTGACCTTTAAACCTTAAACCCTAACTCCTAAACCCTAAACCATAAATCCTTAATCCTAAACCTTAAACTCTAATCCCAAAACCACGAACCTCAACTCTCAACCCTAAACCCTCAACCCTGATACCTAAACCCTAAACCATGAACCCTTTTCCCTAAACCTTGAACCCTGACCTTTAAACCTTAAACCCTAACTCCTAAACCCTGAACCATAAACCCTAAATCCTCAACCCTAAACCTTAAACCCTAACTCCTAAACCCTAAACCGTAAACCCTAAATCCTCAACCCTAAACCTTAAACCCGAGCCCTAAACCCTAAACCCTATACCATAAACCCTAAGTCATAAACCCTAAAATCTAATTCCTAAACCCTAAACCCTAAAACCTAAACCCTAACCCCTAAACCCTAAACCTTGAGACCTAAACCTAAACACAAATCCACGAACCGTTGGACCAGAAGAAATGTAAAATGTCTGAATAATTTTATTCACAATGAAGAGTGTATTAATACAGGAGAGAATTCAGTTAGCAGGTAACCACCTGTAACTGATAGGTCGGTTATACATATAACAATGTATTAATTATGCCAACATTCCCCCCCTTAATACATTGTTTTTACAAATCTACCCCAGATTCATCATCTTGTTACGTCACGACATGTCCTATTTGCTTCTTGCAACAAGGACTGTGCCTGGATTTTCTTGAATCTCTATGATAGATGTGCTCTCGTTTGTAGAAAAATAGATGAAGAAGTGAGCTTGAAAGCTCGTGTGGTGCACCACAGATGTGCTTGAGGGCATTTAATCTCGCATTTGTCATCTGGATCGACACAACTCTTCTTCGTCTATATGTCGAACAAGACTCAGTCCATTATGTCCTCGGATTGCAAGTTTTGGAGACTGGCTAAGAGTAGATACCGATGTTCTTCGGTTCTCTCAAATGCGACACGTCTCTATGGTTGCTTGCAATGTTGCTAACATCTCTGGGCATGAATTTCATGCTCTCAGACTGTTGCATGGGATCATAGGCTGGTTGTTCGTGTCCATCTTTGATAGCAAATTTGATGAATGAATGAAGGGGCTTAATCTCGTTTTGTTCCGATTTGATTCAAACAAATTCCACATGTCTCCTGATCTTTTGTACGATGCGCTTGCTAATGTATTGCATGGTCTGCGAACAATAGTTGAGAAGATGTTGGGGGAAGGAGTCTACCAACGCACACCTGGGTTTTCGGTGGTCGATGCCACTCATGTCAAACTCCACACAGTGCTGATAAGTTGGTCAGTGGTCATTGCCACATGCTCTCTTCTCCCTCTTTGGTGACTGATTCTTCTTTTTGAATTCTTGAACTGCGGGCTTGTACCACGGGTATCCTCCTCTGAGTACGCTCACACGCCTGACTATTTACTCTTCTGGTCACTGTTGTTTCCTCACACGCCGAGAAATGGTCGTTGATGGGATAACTTGCAGGTGGACTTGGATCAGTTTAATGATCGATGCCACATTGCCAGACATGAAATACAACAGAATTCTTCATGTTGTTCGCTGCGCACAGGTATGGTCTTCTCATTTTGTTTGAAGCGGTTATATTTTGTAACAGCCTTCTCATATTTGCCTTCTGAAACCCAGACCTTCGAAAAGATTCATATCTCTCCATTTGGTCAGGCATAAACTGTTTCAATATAGCCGTGAATCTCTCTGTTTTATCAGGGTTTTCCGACTGATATTTGCCTAATTCCACATCGACATTCCCGTTTTCTTCATAATCGTCGTCGTCATCTATTTACAGGACTACTGATAATGCCCTTGTTTTTAGATGAATCTTCTTCCCCTTTGAGACAACGCATATATGAGTGAGCAAGAAGAACGTGGACAGGGATGAATAGAAAACGGTTTCACAACTACCTGCTTCGTCCTGTAGTCTTCTTTCTTCTCCCACGCGCCTTCCTTGGCGGCGTTTCCTCACGGATTATTGAAAATCAGATTTGGTGATGACCATAATAGCCACATCTCGCTGGATTAAGACTTGATCCTTTGCCAAGCAGATCTCCACGCACAGGTTCAGGCGCTGCAAACCATGCGGGGCTCCTCCAACGCCAAATACCCTCTTCAAAACTGTCACGCGCTTCACGCGCTTCCTTGGTCGCCTTTACAGTCTGCGCTGGAATCCATCATTGGTATGGTGATTTGGCAACTCAATACTTTGCTGATCAAGATGTATTATGTGCTGGTCGCGTAACAGAGGAGGATCTACAGTAGAAATTATGTGCTGGAATCCACGCTCTTGCTTCCACGCCAGTTTCTCTAACTATTGTCAAACTGTCAAATGCAATTTCCACGCAGGAGGGGAAGCGGTGGTTCCAGGAAGCACTTCATCTTTTATCTACACGCTTCCACGCTCCTGCTTCCACGCCGCTCTGATACCACTGTTGGACCAGAAGAAATGTAAAATGTCTGAATAATTTTATTCACAATGAAGAGTGTATTAATACAGGAGAGAATTCAGTTAGCAGGTAACCACCTGTAACTGATAGGTCGGTTATACATATAACAATGTATTAATTATGCCAAGTAACCTTGTCCCCGAGCCATAATCCCTAAGCCAAAACCCTAAACCATGAACCTCAAACATAAAACCTTAACCCTAAACCCTAAAAACTAAACCCCGAACCCTAAACTCTAATCCCTCAATTCTCAACCATAAACCCTAAACCCTGAACCTTGATCCCTAAACCCCATACCTTGAACCTTGAGCCATAAAACCTAAACCCTAAACCTTGTTCCTTGATCCCTAAACCATAAACCCTCAACCCTTAACCCTTAACCATGAACCCAAAACTCTAAACCCTAAACTATAAACCCTAAGCCATGAACCCTAAGCCATGATCCCTAAACCTAAACCCTAAGATCTCGAACAATGAGCATTGAACACTAAACCTTAAACCCTAAAATCTAAACCTTGAATCCTAAACCCTTAGCCTTAAACCATAAACCCCGAGCCGTAAACCCTAAACCCTAACTCATAAACCCTCACCCAAAGGAAAGTCCTAAAAATATCATTCAACATGTTTTAGTGTGTAGGGAATAGTGTTTAAGGTGATAGATCGACTTATTTAGTTTTTATGAGAGACTACTTCCTTTGAAGGCCTAAAAAGGCATTTTTGGCCATTTTTTAGTTAATTGAACACCCTTCAGAATAAGATAAAATGAGCTATTCATATCAACAAGTTATCAAGGACCATTATTTGTGAAGTATTAAGGCATCGTTCGTCTCCATAAGAGACATATGAGAAAAATCATGTATGAGAATCATGAATTTGATTCCATGAAAGGATGCTTTTAGAGCTAGGAAAGGTGAGGGGATTATCTTTATATGGAGCACCATGTTTCTAAGAATGAGAAATCATCCGAGTTCACTTGATGCAATTCACTTGTAATATTTGTAACAACTCATTCAACATCTAGTAGTGTTATCACACCTTAAGGAGGAGGCACATTACAATCACCTCATTTTGGCCATACGATAGGAATCCATTCAGGAATAATCCTCTATCTACAAAGTGAGGATCTCTTTTTAGTAAGAAGGAGACAAACATCATAGAGTTAATTCATGGTCACTAAAGTGAATTATGGACCAAATTTAAAAATTAGTACCAATTCAAGTAGTGGTAGGTCCAAAATCCATTTTAGAAGGTCAAAAACCTAAAAATAACTATATGCTTTCCGAAACAATGACCAACTACAATATATATGCTCGAGAGTTTTAGGTCATTTCTGAAATCCTAAAAAATAAGTAAATCTTGACAGATTAGATTTTGAAAAACTATCTTCTAGATTATAATTGTTAGAGCTACGAGACCACTTCCATAAGGTGCAGAGTAACCCTAATTTATTATATTTATATAACACATACATGATACATAACATGTACGCGTTATGGTTATGTGATTCCTAAGCCAACCAAATTAAAATGCGAGCGCATTTTTGTAAAATGCCTGCGTTTTGGTTTTTTTAGATTCTTGTATCTGTGTTTTTTCCCTAAACTTTGTTCATCTACCCACATCGCAGCCATAAGATAATGTTTGGTTGATGTATTCAGGTGTCAAAAAGCATAATGCAGTGATAGAAAAAAATTATTCATAGAGTGATCGACCCACTGGAGATTGGTTCCAAATTATAGAAAACAAGTAGTCTATAGCAGAAGGAGTAGGAAATGTAAACATTCCTCTAGGTATGAGAAGATGTACTTTCATGAAGGTTCTCTATGTCCCTGTCTTGACCAAAAATCTCCTTTCTGTCTCTCAATTTTTGAATCACAAGCTCAACATAGAGTTCCTAGTTCAGAATGACATTAAATATTTTCTAATATCTAATGAATGTATGCTACTTGCTTGATATTTTTCAAAGGATAGTTATTTACATTAGATAAAATATAATCCTCTGCAGTTTTTTATACACTAACAACACAAAATGGATGGAAACATCAACATATGGATGTGAAAAGTGCTTTACGGAATGGTGATCTCAAATAAGAGGTATATATGAGCCATCCAGCGGGATTTCTCAATGAGCAACATCTTGAGAAGGTATTTCATCTAATTAAGTCTCTTTATGGACTTAGAAATGCACCTAGGGCATGGTATATAAAATTATATGATCAGCTATTGTAGCATGTATTCACTCGTAGCCCCTTTGATTCAAATTTGTATAATGAAAAGATACGAAAAGTGATTATCATCTTCATTTTGTATGTAGATGATCTTGTGATCACCGGGAGTTCTAAGAATCTTTTGAATATGTGAAGAATGATTTGAATAAATCCTTTGACATGACATATTTGGGGCTAGTTCGCTATTGTCTTGGCTTACGAGATATGGAAGAAGAAGGATCATATAATTATCTCCCGGATGAAATATGCCAAAACACTCTCGTAAATGTATGGCATGTAAGATTTTAAACCTATGTACACTCTAATGGAAAAAGGTTTGTGTCTAGGTATTTTCTTGTTTGTTTCATGTTAATGAGTTACCTACTAAAGAGAGTACACAACTTAGAAATTTTGGTGGGTTTATGTTACCTCGATTTTTTTATTCGATTAGGTAAAAATAAATTTTGAAGGGATCGGGAACCCTGTACAAATGAAAGATAAGAAACAAGACCCAGAAGAGAGACAACAAACAAATGAGGCCCAAGGCCAAAGAAGAAACAAAACAAACAACCCAAACTCAGAGAGGGGGAGCACCAAAAGATAGGCCAGTCAAGACCACTTGACTCAAAACTACCCTAGTCCTTCCCTTTACGAGATCTTAGGCTCATCTTGAGGGGTGAAATGCCCTCTTTTCCTTTCTTTTTGTAATTCACCATCTGCCAACCTTCCTCCTTATTAGGATCAACATTCTCATCCAGGAGAAGAGGAAGACTAATTTCAATGTTTTGACAAGGAGAAACCAAAGAACCAGGGGGGGATGAAGGAGCCATCACCAAAGCCCGAACAACTTTAGTATTATAATCGGGAGGAGGAATCTCCCCACCCACCTTTTGCTTATTTTCAACAATTGTCTTATCCTGCTCCACAACCAGAGACTCTGAATGATTTTCAGAAACTTTTGAAACAACCTTGTCCTCATCAGCATAAATAGTCAAATTATCTAGATTGAAATCCTTCCACCATGAAATCCGCCCTTTAAACTACTTCTTGATGATATGGAAATCCTAGGCAAGATGACCAAGGGAAAAAAGGTTCGACAACGGAAAGGAAGTCCTTCATAATCTAGATTCTGAATCTAGGTTAAGTCTCTGACTTTGAGTTCCATGGTGGCTGAGAAATCAGTCGTCATATCCATGTCCACCAGAATATGGGCATATGTGGTATGATCATAAGATTCAGTCCTAGGATCTACCCCAAGAAATTTACCCAGAGCATTTCCCATAGAACTGAAGCACTCATCACCCCAAAAGTGTAAGGGTAAATAAGGCAAACCTAACCAAGATAGGTCTGAAAGTAAAGGTTTCAGAAACTAGGTTAAAGTTGGGAAACCAAGGCTTCAAAAGGAGATGGTGAGACTGAAAATCCCATAATTTTCCAAAAATCAAATCCTTATCAGATGGACTATCAAAAACAACAATAAAAATCCCACGGGCTGAGGGATAGATGTTAACTTTACCCTCTAAAACAGGCCTCCATTGCTCAAATATCCATTTGTGCGGGTGGAAGACCAGAACAACAATTGAAAAATTTAAAGATCATGCCACGATTTTGGTAGAAATTAACCGATTCGGATACGTCCTCACTAAAGGAGACCACGGGAGTTGATTTGGCATAGGCCATAGGTCTGGAGGCCACACTACCACCAGATCTCGTAGCATCTAGGAAAGAGGGCTTTCCCTACCCTACTTCTATACCCTAGCCTTCTCCAAAGCCCGAAGCACCATGAGGAGAATGCCATGATTCATAGGGAGTGGCAACCAAGTTTTTAAGGGGGAAGGCCCCAAAATATTACCAACGAGCTTAGACTAACCATCCCCATAAGCTTGGCCGATCAGGGTCAGTCCTTCGCCCCTATCAGGAGCCTTTACCATCCCGCCCCCGAGTTCCAATCCATGTTTGACCCCAACAGCATGGATAGGGATCAAACCGAAGGCCCGCTCACTACTCGGCTAGACCTGCCACCTCCATGCAGATAGAGGAGATTAGGGTTCGGGGAAGATACAAAACCAATCACTACATTCGCTTCGGTCACCACTTATGTCCTATATTTGTAATGGAATTACAGAGATGTAAAACATGGAAGGAATGATGTTACCTCAGATGTGATGTGATGGATATGGGCACATAATTGATTGATCCTTGTTGTTACAAGTTGATGACATGTAACTCAAAGACACTAAAGAAAAATTATTAGATAAGATATGTGGGGGCTTCTTGACTAAGTGGGTCCAAGAAGCATCAACTTCTATGGTGGATAAAAACCCATGTTTTAAATAAAAACCAATGTAAACGGTGTAAAATCAAATTGCTTTAAACTTGAGCGTAAATGAACCTAAAATAACCAAGATTGGATTTAATAGCTGATTGGATTGAAATAACTATAAATTAAAGGTTACTTGGTCGAGTCAATGGTGACCTAAACTATACGAGAGGAAGGTCGACGCTTACAGGTAGGAGGATATTTATTTATAAGTCGAACATGTAGACCTAAACAGGTTTGAGTGAAAACTCGAAGGTAAAAGAGGATTTAGTATGTTGGTGTCAAGCTCGGAAGGGATCTAAGGGAGAAGAAACTAACAACTAGAAGAAATCAAGGATTGGAAAAGGGAGATTTAGAATGAAAACCCTAGTCAATGGTGACCATGGTGAACTGACGATGGATGGGGTGTAGATAGGCTAGTTTAATATAACAGAGGAGTAGGATGATGACTCTGGTAAATTAGAAAAGAGGTAGAACACAAGAAAATTTCAGGGAAGGCCTTGGATATGGAAAACATAGTTACAGAGATCTAAGTCGACGATGACTCAAGTTAGGAGACGATGATTTGTAGTAGAATAAGGCAAGGCCGAATTTTTATTGATTGAAAAGGTAACCCACGAATAGAAACACTTATATGAAAGCATAATAATGAATTCCCGAGTGATATTGGACCTATAATGTTATATTTAACAAGATAATAGAAGAAATAAAAAAAGATAGTAGAAAAAAAAAATGTAAACTTTTTTATGTTATGCAAATTATCAAGCCAAGCTTCCATGGGCTACAAGAAGGATTGCAGAGATGCTCCGGTTTAAAGAATGATCCACAAAGTGGAAGAAGATCATAAAGAAGTCACCTCTCTTTGTATTATGTGTTGTGTTTTCTTTGTGTCATGTTTTTGAAAGGAATGAACTTATTTTATATATCATTGGCAAGAACTAGGTGGTTGCCACCAAATGTGGGAAAAGTTTCCCATAGGGAAGGGATTTTTGTGATGTTTACCCTATTTTGGGATTTTATGACTACAAAAAGTTACTCTAAAGAAAACAAATGGGAAGGGATGTGATGAGGATGAGTTGGGGAATAAATATTGGTTAGTAAAAGTATAGAAAAGCACAGGAGGTATATTTAGAATGACAACATCCTAAATACAAGATTTGATTAGGGCATGTGGATGTGGATACTAATAAATTAAGTAATTAATTGATGTTAATTAAATAGGATTTAAAGGTGATGGGAATTTAATTGAATAATTGGGATGGATTAAATAAAAATGTACACGTGGGTGATTAAGGGTGTAGATATTGATTTTAGGTGTCTAAATTTTTCTCTTTTTTTTAGTGGTTTAAGCTAGCAAGCCATGAGAAAAAAATGATGAGAGTTAGATTAGGATAAAAATGGATTGATGATAAGCTCCCCTAAAATGGGGGATCAATGACGTCAAGGTAAATCGATGATGCATTTGCGAGAAGGTAGATGATGAAGAGTAGGCGGGGAAGAAAATATGGGTGAAAGAATAACCAAGGAAAGATGCTCGAGGCAACAAGGATCACAATATGAATTAAAAATTATGGAGGTGATTCCAATATCACATCGAGTAGAGGACAATTGCATTTTTAACAAAGATAGGCTACAACTTTCTATGGACCCCTTTGAGTTGGCGAAGACCAATGTAGTATGGATGCAAGTGGTATGACAAATGGATCATAGGTAAGTCATCAAAATATGCCCAATTATATGTAAAAATTATGTGAAATCCTTTGTACATGAGGATTCAAGCGAAAAAGGTATGCAACCAAAAATAATGAGGATGAATGATATGGTTTCCAAAAGGACATGAAGTATGCCTAAGAAGAAAACTGAAAAAGTGAATGATAAAATAAAATTCCCCTAAGAGGAAAGCATGGTTGTGAAGGAAAAGAGGAAAGAAAATATGCCCCAAGTAAGGGAAAATTATCGCCATGAAGGTGGACTTGATATGTTGAATACGGTTCCCAAAATCGGAATATGTGTATGGATTCAAAGGAAGAATTCATGCACGGGTTAGATATCATTGTCAAAAATTTCTAAAGGAAGATTGAGTATGGCCACAAAAGTGGAATTTTTGAGATAAATTGGATAAGTTTTGATGAAATAGATAGACAAGATCAGATAGATCAATAATCTCAGAAAAAAATTAAGATTGGATTTGGATGAGATAAGACTTAGATGTGAGTTTAAAATTTGGCAATATATGGGTATGAAACTATGTCAAATCAAGGAACGTGTGAGGAAAATATGCGTTGAACTTCATTGGAGGTAAAAAAGAAAATGATCTAGGTAACGCAAAGCACATGTGAAAAAAAAACTCTTAGTATAGTACCAACGACATTTGGTCATACCAAATATCATAAGGAATATGGATGAAATGATCTCATAAACCTAATTTTGACATGAAAAATGGGGTTTGAGATAAAAAATTTACGTAAAGAGGGTTCTCGAAGGTGGTGTTCCCTAAAACTATGCCTGACTCTTGGAAGGGAAATAACAAACTGATCAATTTGCGGGAAGCTTTCTTAAAATGGTAATAAAATGGAAGGATGTGAAATCTTGAGACCAGATTTACATAATAAACTTCACCAAATAATATTCTTCACACAGTATATAATCATGCTAATACAATGGCTATTAAATAGCCATGAATGTAGTTGAACAACTTCCTATAAAATAGGAAGTATACAAAACAATAACATACCCGTACAACCTATTTACGTGAGTTTGGTTAAACTCACATAACAAATAATAGTTATAACAAAACATATAACTAATAATATGAGTTGTTAACCAACTCATATTATATTACAAATAATAATCATGATTAATAATGTAAACAATATTAATCCTAACATTCACCCCCTTAGTGTGAACATTATTAATCACTAATCTTCACCCCCTTAATGTGAACACGACGAAGAACCATATTCGAAGAAGTTGAACCACCTCTTGAAAGCACTTCTTAGACTAGGTAAAAACTCCATATATTATCTCTTTACCCTCGTAAAGGCATAGCATCAAGCCAAATTATGCAGGAATGCCCCCTTCCTCTTTGGGTTCCTGTGGGACTTTCCCTTCCGCCCTGGGTCCCCACACTCGAATCTCCAAGATCCACAAGCTTTACACTAGCTAGATAACCATCCCTTGAGTCTACCTCAAAATCTTCTCCTACTCCCAAAAGTGAGTATTCTGAAAACATGACTCCTCCAAAAATCTTTGAAAAGGGTTTATTCAGCAAACCATCACACTACAAACAGGAACACTAAAAATGAACTAAAAATAAAAACAAACTGCACACATGTCACCAAACCATCTATGTGGCCCCATCATTGATCCTGATGAGAGGTCACTGATTGACCTCGTCCCTCCATTTTCCTCCATCCTCCAATAATCTGAACTCCAAATAAGTAGTCTTCAAAATTATAATTAGGTTCATTGGTCACTCGTTCATCTTTTGATTCGAGAAGATTATTCTACAACTATATTATCTTCATGTGGCTTCAATTTTCCACCGAGAATATATTTGGCTCAAGTCATGCAAAATTTAGACATATGTCCTTTTTCCTTGCAATAAAATCATTCTAAGTCCTCCTTTTTAAAGAACTTTTTTATATCATTTTCACATACATTGTCGTTTCTTCTTCTATATCTTCTTTATTCCTTTTTTCTTGAGACGAGAAGATTTGATATCATATCTTCCAATGAGTTGGAAGGAATCGAACAAGAGTGAAAAAAACATTACTTTATTTGGGTGGTAAACTATTCAAAGAATAGCTTTCGCATCCTCATCGTCTATTAGATCTTTTACTACGTAAGTTGTCTCGAGAAGAGATCGTAAATTGTTGATGTGATTAGACATTGTATCTCCATCACTTAATTTGAGCTTGAGCAATTTGAAGTTTTAGGGAAAACTTTGCATTGACTACTTTTGAACTAAATAATTTTCTTAGATTATCCTAGATGTCCTACGATTTTTTATCTAGATCAACATAATTCAATTCATAATCTGAAAAGGAAAGGCCATTAATGGCTTTGGCTTTATCATCCGTATTTCCCATTACGCGATCAACTGGTGAGATACGAAGGTGTTGGTTCTTTTTCATAGATACTATCCTCTAAAAAATTTTGTTCATCAGTTTGCATCACGGATATTGACTTTCCATGTGTGAAAATTGAGACCATTGAATTTTTTGAGTGGAATGTCCATTATACCTTAGAGCATTAGTTTCAACCAAAAATGTACTACGAGGAGAGTCGGCTTCAACCGATATTTCTCGATTTACACTTAATTGGTGGAGTCCAAAGTTGAAGTTTTTCACTACATCATGCGGAAGGAGCTCTCAATACTTATGTTAATCAAACTAACAGTTGTTAGTATGAGACATGCACTTCAATATTTAATATTCCTGCACAACTGGCATCTTATAGAGGATGAACACGTGGGAAGAATTCTGAGTAATGTAAATTGATCCAACTATGATGCACAGTGTGATCATAGCCATACAAAATAGAATACAAACAATGATAGTTACCTCCACACGCAAGGCACGACCACTTTCAAGACCGTGTCAAGATATTCTTTATACAACACTATGCATGGAATGTAGAACACATATGATGGGTGAAAAATTATTGGTGCCAAAAGTGGATCCATCGTCGATTCCAATGGATGATGAATAATTTTTACATCTCGAGGAAGGGTTGAATCAACTTCATTTTTTGACGAACACAACCATGAGAGAGAAAATATGACTATATTCTAGAAATGAATTATATACCAATACTTAAATTGATTTGCAAAACTGATACATCTCCACATAGGTGATAGTTGTTAGGAAGATGTCAATGCACTGTATGTGGGTAGATCGATCTGGAGGTAGATATGCATGTGGAGGAAATGAATTTGTAGTCAAGCTGACAACTATGAAGGGCCAAACTACAAATCATTTTGAACTCGGCCAACTCTATATGTTCAATCCAATGTAAATCCTTGGGAGAATCTCACAGTTATCTCCAATGCCAATGCCAAATGGAACCTTGGAAAAATTCTCTAATAGAATCTTGGATGGATCAATATACATGAACGAATATTAAATGAAGTGGATGAGATAACATGATACGAGGAAATGTTTCTAAACTGGAATTAACTCAGATCTCAACGCCATGACTGATCTGCAATGCAGATTGACTTACAAATAAATCAAATGATGCACAGATGATAGATCTTATTGATGCGCACACATGTTAGAAGTGAAATTACACGAGTCTCAACAAGCTCAGTCATTGTGAATGGTGATCAGTTAGCCATTGCATTAACATGGATCGAAAGAAATGAAAATTTATAGACTGTGAGTGCCCACAAGGAATGGCCATTGCCCAATCAACACACCAAACCTGATAGCATATTTTTGATTGATGAGACTCTAAGCTCACTAGTTCAAGAAATCATGGCAGCATTACCAAAAGAAATCAATCACGTAGATTTTATATTACACACCATATTATTCTCTGATACCAAATGAAATCTTGTGACCAGATTTACATAATAAAATTCACTTAATAATATTCTTCACATAGTATATAATCATGCTAATACAATGGCTATTAAATAGCCATGAATTTAGTAAACAACTTCCTATAAAATAGGAAGTATAAAAAACACTAACATACCCAGACAACCTATTTATGTGAGTTTGGTTAAACTCACATAACAAATAATAGTTATAACAAAACATATAACTAATAATATGAGTTGTTAACCAAATCATATTATATTACAAATAATAATCATGATTAATAATGTAAACAATATCAATCCTAATAGGATGATCAATTCGAAAAGACCTTAAATTCTATAAGGACTAGCCATCCTTCAAGAGCATAGTCTACTTTATACAATATATAGATGGAAATAATAATATATCATAGTTTTCCTTTAAGGGATCGGTCTATTTATTCGATTTTTATTTTTATTTCGTGCTTTCGCTTTCTCTTTTTTTGCATGAGTATTTGTCCTTCGAGGGATCATTCTATTATTGATAACTTTTATTTTTGACAAGAGAATCCATGAATTTTGAGTTTTACATGGGGAGAGATGGGGATAGCTAGGTATACCACTTAAGAGGGGATATTGAATTTACAAGAGACACTCATGGACCCTTTGCATGGTTTCAATAAGTGAATAATAGGGTAATGGATGTGATGATTTCAGAGTTCACACCAAAGGGGAGAACCTATCCATAAGGAATATGATATGGGTAGAGTCATGGATCCAATATTTAAGGTCACATCTAAGAAGTGAGAGAAGACCACATAATTCCCAAATCATCGCAATGAGAAAGGAGGAATGATTTAAAGATATGACTAAAAGGATAGGTATACATGCTAATAGGAGAATGGTCACAATTTCAATGCATTAAAAGGTTCCACTTCCGGTTTACTACCAAGGGACATAAGGCTTTTCACAAAATGTCCTTATTAAATTCACATTCAAGATAGGATGACAACTTGATAGGATGGGATATGATGAGATAGATGAGTGCGATTGTGATTAAAAATGAGGGGTCCCCTAAAATAGGGACAAACATGACCACAAAGGTAGACTTTGAATGAAAAAGATTGAAATTTGGTTCCCAAAAAGAAGCACAATTATGGTGGCAAAGGTGGACTTTGATGAAGATGGTGCCCCAAGAGAGACATGAGGATGGCCACAAAGGTGGAATTTTATGAAGAAAAGAGATTAATGGTCTCTTAGAGGAGGAAAAATATGGCCAAAATGGTTGGCTTAGATGAAAGTAGAGGGTCCCGCGAGAGAGGGATGATTAGGATTGAACCATGATGGATTTTTATTATGTAGATTAGAGGTTCTAATGGGAGTAAGAGTGATGGAAGATATTCGAGTTAAATGTCAAAGGATATTTGTGTAGGACCCAATCAAAGATTCATGGGCTAGATAAGTCTTGTGGATTACGATAGGGTAGTTTGACTTGGGTTTAGGTGAAGGGATGGATGTAGATTGGATGGATGTACAAAGCATCTTGGAAGGAAAATAAATTTTAAGAGAAGGGTTGGATTTTTGGATTGGGATTTATTATTATGAGATGTATTAGATGAAAGGAATGACCCTAAAATAGATGAGGATGTGCCTAGGATGGATGTTGTAATATTGGATTGATGAGAAGAGGGAAAACCTGACTTCTTATGAGAATTTGTAGGATACTTTTAGGAATATTTACTTCGAGTCTCAGATTTTGATCAAGAAAATTTACCCTTTGTATGGATGACAATAATCTCAATTTGGAGAATTCAAAGATGTAGGTGTGCGTTTTATATTGGTCAATGTAGAAAGAGTTGATTTTTAGAGCGAGAATGAATCCCCCTTGTATTTTTATTAGGTGGAGTTGCTTGCTCCACAAATGTCTCAAGAGATGTAGTTGTTTTGTTTTTAAATGAAGGATATGTGATTGGTGTGGTAGAAGTAATATATGTAGATACGGTTGATGTTAAAGGATTGAGTATAGGATATTGGGATGAGATAGGTGGTGTGACCATAGGAAAAGATGTAGGTACATGTGACGAAAATGCCATGGTATATGTAAGTGGGATTGTCGATGTAGTAGATGTGGATGTAGTTGGGATAGAAAGGGATGTAAGTGAGGTAATGATGGATGTGTTTGGTGTAGATGTGGGTATATTCAAAGTTGATGTGGTTGTGGTAAAGGTAGGGATAGATGTAGATGTGGAACAGGTGGTAGAAGTTAATGGGATAGGTGTGATGATTGTAGACATGGTTGATATAGATGTAGGGGAAAGTATTAATGGAGCCATAGGCATAATGTCTATGATAGGGGTAGATGATGAGGTAGATGAGATAGGTAAGGATGAAGGTGTTTGATGTATTATATCAATTGAATAAGGATTCAATGTATAAATTTAGAATGTACACATGGATTGGTCAATTGTATATTTGGGAAGGGTTTTCAGAAGGTACTGAGAGGTGAAGATTGAATTTTTGGGGGATTGTATAATGTTGGAAAGTAGGGACATAGTAGGATGCTTGAAGCTTTTGGACCATATATGGAGTAGAAACGTCAAAAGATGGCTATTGTTAGATAGGCACGGGAGACATAACATTGATGCCATTGATATAAGGTGATGTAGGTAAAGTAGGATTCACTAGTTGACAAGATTGAGAGGTGACTCTATGGTGGAATTAGTCATAGAGGGAGCTAGAAGGAGACAAGCATGAGATATCAATCATGGTAGGTGTTTTTGGAGTAGTAGTGATGGATGTGACTAGTATGGGTGTGGGTGTAGGATAAGTGTTGGATAGGTTTGGATGTTCAATATAAGGGGTGGATGAGATAAATATGTAAGGAGGATTGGTTTATTAAATCCAAAGGGGATGTTGGATAGGATAGTTGGGGTTGGATTGAAATATTTTATTATTGATGCACATGGGAAGTGTGAATGTGGGTAGATTTGGGTGATTGAATGGGAATTCCATTGGTAATACCAATTGAAGTAGGGATAATGTTCACATGAGAAGATGTAGGTGGAATAGAATCCTCGGATTGAGTGGGTTGATAGGATTGAGATATTTTAGGGGGTCTACGAAGTATAAAATCATAGATGGGACTAGAGGGAGGCTTAGAGGCCTCTATAGGATTCAGAGATGGTGGTCTTGTTAGTTGAGGAGATATAGGCGAGGGGAAACAAGTGACTTTATTTTGTATGCGGGGATCTATTTGAAGAATATGATCTTCACAGGTTTAGAAATCCAATATGGAATTTAAAGATTATTGAATGAAGTTATAGCATCGTTAAATATATCACATTGTTGTATGGTCTTATTTTGAAAAAAAAAAAAAAAGTACAGTTGTGAAATAAAGGAAATTTCTATAGGAAATATATTAACAAAAAAATCAAGAAGAAATTTTTTCATTATATGGATTTAATTAAGAAATGTTAGAAAAAAATAAAAAGAAGATGGATAACAAGGTACTTACGAAGAGGTAGTCTAGATTGGGTGTCAAGATTGTTTTGGCTAGGGAAGTCTCAAGTGATTTGTTGTAGGGTGGTGAAATCCCAATCGAGAAAAGTAGGTAAGGGGATATTTTGATGTGTTAATTTTACTTTTGAGGTTATAGGTCGTGTGATAAGATGTGATATGCGGTAATTTAAACCCTCATATTTAAACTAGGTGAGAAAGCAAGATGTAGAAAAGAAAGCTTCTATTTAAACTAAATTGAAGTGTGATCTTTTAATCGACACACACCGAGAAAAGGAAGTACGACACAGAAAGGAGATAATAATCAAAAAAAGGAAAACTTGGAAAAATATTTTCTTTTTTATCTTCACTCTAAAGAAATGAGAGATCCAAGAGGTGACCCAACATGAGCAAGATAGAAGTAGGGACTCGTGACTGCAGGTGTTAGTGGAACATAAAAAAACAAATAAAAAAGCAACAAATGCAAGAGATCACCTAAAGGGTGGTCAATAGGGCATGCCAAAAATGTCAATGTATTTTCTCATTTGTTTCAAGTTAACGATTCAAATTTACTAAAGAAACTACACAACTAAGAATTCTATAGGGTTTATGTTACCTTGGATGCGATGTGATGGATACGAGTGTTGAAGTGATTGATCCTTGCTCTGCATGTGTGATGACATGAAACTCAAAGACACTAAAGAAAAATTACTATATATGGTATGCGGGGGCTTCCCAACAAAGTAGATCCAAGAAGCATTAACTTCCCTGGTGGATGTCAAGCCTTGTTTTAAAGAAAAAGTGATATAAATGATGTATAATAAAATTACATGTAGAAGCAATAATGTAAATGAATCTTAAACTAACTAAGATTGGATTTAAAAGCTGATTCGACTAAAATAACTATAAATTAAAGGTTACAGTGTCCGAGTCACAACGACCCAAACTATGCACAAGCGGATCAACAATGACCTAGGTAGAAGGATGCGGATTTGTAAGTGAATATGTAGACTGCAAAGGTCTAAGTTCAAACCCGGAAGATAGAAGAGGATTGATTATTCGAGTCAATGTTGGAAGGGATCTAAGGGATAAGTAACCAACAACTAGAATAAGGAAAGGATTGGAAAAGGACATATTGAGATCATTAAGATTGAAAAGGACAAATTCTTATTGTGGACTATATTCTAACCATTTTCCTCTTCAAGATCCTTAAGATCTATCTTCGAGCCAAAGGTCATCCTCGCTAATCTTTATATGTCGGTCCCTCCCAAACATTTAAGATTTTAATAGAGTCACGGTCAAGATGGAGATAAAATAATTATTTCTACAATATCAATTAATATATAAACTTTAGAATAATCAATTGTAATTAGAGGAGTATATTTTATTTAGGTGTGTATTGTATTATGAGGCACATTGATAGTTTTGACTATTTCTTTAGTAAAAATAAAGACTCTTTACAAAATCTTAACGAATCAAAAATATGTAGATGCATTCATTAACGATATCGGGTGCATGGAAATACTCTCTTTAAGAATCATGAACACTAGCCTTTACTTTATGGTTTACCTTGTGATTTTCCTTCTACATTTTTAGAGATAGAGAAAATAATTCTATCCTACTAAAACAAAATATAAGTTTGAAAAAAACTCAACAAAATTCAAGTATTCTATTTTTATCTCTTTTCTTTTAAATTTGTTAATTTAAATTATATTTTTATTAAAATCCAAATATCCTCTATATATACAAGGATCTTTATTTTTCTATTTAAAATTTACCTTGATATTATATATTTTCTCAATATTTTATTATTTATATAAATAATATGTTATAGATGTTTTAATTAATTTAAATTATATTTAATATTGCATAACGTTATTTATAATATTAAATATAATTTTAATGTAGATTGAATTTAATGCATGTAATGCTTCCAATTTAATCGAAAATAATGTTTCTTTTTTATTGAGAGAAAAGAAATGATATGCTAGTTTTAATTTATAATTTGATAATATTAAATATTTACAAATGTTTGTTTCGCTTCGTATAAATAATCTATAATTTTTTATCATTTGTATCTATCATATCTAGATTTTTATAATCCTATTTTTAAAGAAATTCTAGACTATTTTGAATATTAAATTTTGAGTTTTTAATAAGACAATATTAATTCGTAAGTGATGTTTTTCTCATTGTAAAGCAATCCATATTTTTAGGGAAAAAATAATAATTTTTATATAAGTTATAAATTTATAATTTGAGTGAAACAATTATCCTTTTTGGACGCTCTCCATATTACTATAAATTTTAACGTGAAAAACAAAATGTAAAAACATTTGGAATTTAAAATATTTTTACTTTATTATCCACAGTACATTCAAACAATCAATATTTTCAATTTTTGTTGATGAAGTAAAATACTGAAAATGAATCAAGGGACCACCCATATCGATAATATGTTGTCCTAGGTGTGCAAGTTCATATTTCAAATATCTATATATGTTTTCTAAAAATAAAATGAAAAACTATATATATACTACAAAAGAAATTCCTTAAAATGCTCCCGAATACGTCTTTTGGAAACCCTAGTGAACTCCTGCAGAGCCATGACAGCGGCACTGGATGTGGGAAAAAATAATTGCAAGGGGTGCTTGTCACTCTTCCCCTCGTTAATGGCTTTGACCCTCGGTAGACCCTATATTCTTTTGGGTGGAATGGTGTTTCTGAGCGCGGTTTCTCCTACATGGACAGGGTTGTGAATGTTGGAGACGACAGTGCTCCTGGTGATGGATCGATGTGTGGTGGCTGTGGGTTTTCAGGGATCACATACGTTAGCTCGAAGGATGGTGTTAGTCGACCACGATCCTTTGATTTGGCTGCGACTTCTAATGTTTCTGGTGCTTTGGTGCAAGGTTTTTAGATGAATGGTAGTGGTGTTTCGGGGCTGGATGTGGGATGCTTTGGATCCCCTATTAAGGGTCGTGCCTCTGCTATAATTATGTTGGTCTCCCCCTCTCTGTTCTAGGGTTTACCTGTTGGCGGAGTAGACGGTTTTGTGGAGGTTCTTAATTTTGGGGTATGTGGATCTGGGGTGAAACCAATTCAGGGTAGAATCAAAAGCTTCCTAAATGTGGCTAAATCCTGTGCTCGCGCACCTTCCAAGCCCATGACACATGTCGAATCATCCCCTACAATGAGTTTTGGAGTAGATGTCTTGAAATCATAGGCATATTTCAAGTGAATTCTCCTTAACTACAGATTCAAAACTATTTTCTCGTGTCTTCCTACAATCCATGACTGGATCTCTTCTTTTTGGAAGTTGTTAATGTTTGGGTAAAGTGGACATATACCCCAAAACTAGAGGTATATTTGATAATATCTATGATAGAGATTTTATTTTTGATAGATTGTGTGATTAACAATCCTACTTTCTACTTATGAAACCATGGTTCCCTCTTTTCAATCCACATTCTGAAAATTTCCAAGTTAGACCTATTTGGATTTGGATTCGTTTTCTAGATCTCCTTCTTCAGTTTTGGGATGAGAAATTTTTAATCTCCATTGATGATTCTCTAGGAAAATTCGTAACTATTGACACAAACACGACCTTATATAAGTATACTATGTATGCTCACATCTGGTCAACTTTGAACACTTCAATGGGTTTTCTTGCTTCTATTAATCTTAAGGTAGAGGAGAGAATATGGACTCAAAAATTAGACTATGAAGGTTTCGGATGTCGGACCTGCTTTTCCCTTGGTCACTTAGCTAGAGAATGCAAGTATGGGAAGAAACATGCTAGTAGTCATACTTCTTGGTGGAAGACTGTTGATAATATTCAATTGGTTATTACCAGTCACTCGAATAGTGAGTCTAAAGATGGTTACGCAACTTAGGAAGATGTGGTTTTAGTGAATGAGGTGGTCATCCCTTCATCTACCTTTGTAGAGAAGGCTCCTAACCCCAACTTTGAGACTAGGTCTTTTTCCCTTCCTCTTGGTTTCCTAAATCAGGACGATAATAATAATAATAATATTAAAATCTACATACCGGTCCACACAAATGAAAATGTAAATCCAAACACTTTGTTAATGGTTGGTCTACTTTGAGCATAAAAGGAAGAAAGGGAAAGTCAATGAATCCCTTAATATACTTCTAAGATCCCGTGGGAAGGGGTCCTAGGGATGAGTTCTTCGTGTTTAGTTTTGTTGTTGTTTTGGTTGTACTGCTTGTTTTGGATGTGTTTTTCTTACTCTTTTATGTCATTGCTAAAGGAAACTTCATTTTTTCCTCATTGGTATATCTTTGTCTACATTTATGTATTTGGGAAGGGTCTCGTTAACCATATTTTACTCCTATATATATATACTAAAAAAATGTAAAATTCAAAAATCCTTTCTCATAAATGTCTTCTATTTTGTGGTTTATATATGTTAAATAATTAATAATTAGGCGATCAGCATGATTAAGATAATCTCTAAATGTGGGAATTTTTTTTTAATTATTTTCGTTTTAGAGTTGCATAATTGTGATTGTTTTACTATAACATATAGTAGAAATTGCACTGGATGGTGCAAATAGGCCATCTAAAGAGAGGCGTGAAATAAGTTGTGGTTGATGTATTGAAGGGGATGAATTAGAGGGAGGTAAGGGGAGATGAAGAAAGAGATAAAGAGGGTATAATTGTAGACACAAACATTGTAGTTACAGCTTCGATATTATGTGTGATTAATTAAAGGTGTACCTAGTGTTGAGTGTATACTGATTAAATAAGACACAACCGTGAAATTAGATTGAAATGGAAATCAAGTAAGAAAAAGTAGGAATCAAATAACTACATGTCTCACACCTATTCCAAGTCTCATTTTTTTCCAACCCAAGTAATACATGTTATATACATTCCACTTTTTTATCTTTCTCTTTCATTTATTTTTCACACAAGTTCGATTAAATAAGAAACAACCATGAAATCAGATTGAAATGGAAATCAAGTAAGAAAACGTAGGGATTAAATAACTACATGTCTCACATCTATTCCAAGTCTAATTTTTCCATCCCAAGTAATACACTGTTATATACATTCCACTTATTTATCTTGCTCTTTCTTGTATTGTTCACACAAGTTCAATTTTTCTTTACCTATTTTTCATCAAAGCATTTATGCGCGGGGCATTTCATGCCCTAGGAAACTTAGGCAGTTGCCTAGGGTGCCCAATAGGGAGGGGCGGCTTAATTTTTCAAAAAAAAATTAAAAATTTGTCTGCTTTACCTTCCGCCTTTCTAGTAGTCGGCTCTATGATGCGATTGTCTAATGGCCCATTCAATTTTGTATATAAAAAAGCTATGGCACAACACTGAGCGACGGATATATCATAGGAATTAGGATTGCTAACTTACTTTGCCTAGCGGCCAACCATTTAATACTCTTTAGTTTTACTAATGATGTTACACTACCAATGTTAGTGCCGTAAATAGATTATAGATGGCTTGACGGGATTGAGATTCACGGCTCACTCCCATGGGAATAAATCAAAATTATGGTCCCCGCCCTAGCTCGCAGCCCCCCGGACGGTATTACAGTAATTACTAATGGTATAGTATTTTCAGTTTCTCTCAATCATCTAACTCTATGAGACCCGATGAGTGACATCTTGATTTTTCTTGTTTATCTTGTCTAGTCTTCTAGTGTCTACCGGTAGGCCAATACCCTTTGTAAATTGTATTTTTTTAATTGTTTTCATCTCATCTTTCATCTTTGTAAATTTTTGGTTCAGGATAGGGTCCAGTCATTTCAAATTTACTCTTTATTCCATTTGATTTGTTGAAAATTTGAATCATTGAATGAGGAAATCTATAGAGTGTAGACAGTTAGACTATAGTTTTATTTTAAAAGCATCTTGATGCAATTGCATGTATCCATTTTAACGTTCCCATTGGCATTTTGATTTTCCCCACCAAGTTACAAATAAAAGATAGTTGTTGTGCATCGAAGTATTTATTTTATTTCACTTTTAAGTTACGTAATAGTATTGTTTATTGAATATAACATCAAGTATACGGAGGGTATATGTAAGGTAATTATTAGTTAGTGTATGACAATTATATAGGCTAATTGTTTAAAAACATGCACAGTGGGTGCTTGGTCCTAGAAGGGGGTGGAAGGGGGCATACTCTCCGAATCTTTGCCTAGGCGCTCGAAATCTTAAATTGGCCCCGATTATACGCAACGAATGGAAACCCTAAAATTGTGACTATAACCTAATGGTGTGATGTGGATCCGGTTGTAAGATGTCTAAATGCCTCCAAAACACACACACATGATTTTATATAACTCCAAAATCTTCTACATAATATTCTTCTCATTATCTTATCCACACTAATATTTTACAACATTAAAATCTTCCTTTTATTTCCCACTATCTCTAAAAAAACCCTAAAATGCTAAAAAACCTAAAAAAATATAACCCTTAAAAGAAAACGCCTCGTATAGACCCCAATTTTTATAAAAAAGTATTCCTTCATGAATTAATGAATACACAAAAATGTTTTATTCCATTAAATAAAGAAAAATATATTAAAACTCTAAGTTCTAGACAAAACCAAAAAAAGGTTCAAAGCCAATTTTAAACCACTAGATGGATAAATTTTCCCGAAAATACTCTAAGGTGGCTCAAAATTTTCAAAAATGTTTTCCATGGTATATTATTTATCAATACATAACGCCGTGGAAAATTTCAAGACAATCAATGGTTGGATCAAAAGTTATAGTCTCCTGAAGTTATGCACCCACATCATAGTGGCCACCTTCCCGGGGAAGGAATGCCTATCATCACAAAAAAAAAAAAATTTATGAGATATTTATATGGCACTAAATTTGAAAATATTTCTAGAAGTCAGATATATGAGATGGAAAAGATAAAAAAAAGATAAATGTAGGAATTGCAATAATGTTTTCCATTTCCTTTTTCTAGTATCGATGGGGTTCATATTTGCTTACGTAAGGAAAAAAATTATTTGTGTGGATGAATGGAATAACATTTAAATTATTTACAAAGGGTTAGTTTTTTATTTCAAACATAGGTAGAACAATTCGAGTTAAGTCTAATGTTGTGTGGGAACACTTCCCTTAGTTTTTAGCGAAGTTTTAGACTTGAAGGGAATTTTCTACGTAATGCCCTAAAAGAAATCTCCCACTCAAGACCCAAGAACAACTTAGGTTTAGTTATAAAAATTATGGAATACTTTTTGTTTATATTTTGTTCGCAATCAAGCTTGAAATTGTAGTTTTTACAAACAATATTTCAAGGACAATTTAACCTAACGAATATAAGTTCCCATTATAACCAATATTAATTTCACATTATCAAGTTAATAAGAGAGTAAAAGTAATAGGACAAATTTCCCACTTCCCTTTGACACCTTTTTGATATTATCATGATACTAATGATTATATTATGGACATTATTATGGACTTTATTATAGTATGATGTTAGATGTTAGATCGGGTATTATTATTGATTTGGATTCATTTATGATGCATGATGATTATTAGGGATATTTTATATGTTGATGATGATACACGATTTGACATGGTTATATAAAGGATGTTGTTTAGACATGCGATATTTGGATATTGTGAGTAGACCTAGAAACAAAAATTATTGGATGATGATATAGTTGTTGATAAAACTGTAAATGATATGGTTAGATTGCTTGGATGTTGTTGTGATTCATATATCTGGATGATTTTGGGAGTTATATTTATATTATTTTGGATGTTTTGATATGGCCACAAGGCCAAAGGAGGTTTTTTTTTAATGTTAAAATATCACAACAAACATCAAGGGATTGGAGACCAACCACATTGGAATTCTAGATGAATTCAACAAGGTCACCATGGCAACTAGTATTTGTTTGTGCGTGTTTGTGTGTGTTAGGGATTTCCATGGGGGGATCACCTTTAAATGTGACCAAGGGGTTATGTGTATTTATTTATTTGACCCTTTTGTTTAATGTTGCATGTGTTTATTTTGTGATGCATTTGCCCCTTTCTTTATTTATTAAATGTTGTATTAATATTGTGGGTAAGCATGTTGTTAATATTAATTAAATAAAATATGTCATAATAAAGTAATTAATATGGTTGTTGGCTATGATTTAAAGTGTTGTAAGAATGAGTTAATAATGTGTAAGTAATATGTAAGTGATGTGTAAGTTAATTTTTTTGAGTGTGAAACACTCCACCTTCTTGGAAATTCGAATTTGTCCTTGGAGGCTGATTTTGGAGGCTTTTGGGACAAGTTAAACTTGTCCCATACCTCTTAAATTTATTTACCAACCATACCTATGGTTGGAGAGTTGAAATTTGACTTTTATAATGCCTTTTTAGAAGGCAAATTATAGGTTTTAATTGCACTTTTCTTACATGATTTAATTTCAGTTCTTTGGGGTGTGGGTTGGTTTGGGTGTAAGTAAACTATCATATTATTCACCCACCTATTTATTATGCATTGGAGAATGAAGTTGACTTTTGGGTTAGGGTTGAGGATGTGTGATGTGGCATCCTACATGGATCCACCTCATCCTCTTTCCTTCCCTCTTCTATAAAATTTGAATTCCTTGCCTTGTTTTGGGTTGCTTCATTTTTGGAGACTAGATTCTTGGGCGAATTTCTTGTTGTTTTGGGAGCTTTTGTTTTGAAGACATTTTTGGACGATTGTTGCATCTTTGGTGCTTCATTGTTTTGGGATTTCTTGTATTGGGATAAAGCTTGTTGTTTTGGAAACTTGGAACAACTCTATTATGGAGAGGTAGAATCTTGACTCTTTAAATGCTCTTCTTTTATAAATGTAAATGTTAATGTGTTAATGATTTGGCATGTTTGTGGGTTGTCGGGTAGATGGCATAGGAATGGTGTAGGAGAAGACTGTGGGGTTATTTTTATGGGTGACACAAGTGTGTTTTAGGGACGTATAAGGGTGGTGGGAGTTGGGATTTGGGTTCCACGTTACGATAAATAGCTTGCATTTCTTTACTCATTATGGGGTGCCATAAGAGGTTGGAGAGGTATAAGAAAATGTGAGAAATAAGTGGTACTTGGGGAGGCATAAGGGCATGTCGGGGATTTGAAATGATAAATATATATCTATATTGGTGGTTTGTTCTCAAGTGGTGATACCCATTTTTTCTTTGGGAGGCATAAGCTAAAGCATCCCCATAGTTTCTCGTTCCTTTGGCTTGCTTGATGAAGCCTTACTATTGTTTTTCATGTTTTAATGTAGTTACAAAGTACACTCTATTTTGGATTGTGTTTTATTGTGAAAATGTTTCTTGCATCTTTTGTGGAAGCCTATTGTTGCCATGAGTTGGATCACATCTTTTATTGCATTATGGTTGGGGCTCGGGGGCCAATGAAGAAGGATGGATTATTCTTTTCATTGGATGTCTTGGTTGGGTGGAGATTTTTTCCTTTCCCCTACTCTTGTTGTGATCAAATTGAAGGAATGAGAAATTTGCATGTTGTTTTTTGGAGCTGAGAAAAAAAAAGATAAAAGATAGTTTGTTCCCTTATGAAATGAAATCTTATTATAGCCCTTTCCCAATTTGAAGTGGGTGATCTCGTATAGTAATTGTAATGGAAGGATACTTTTATTGACAATGAATGTTGAAATTCGAAATGTAAAAGAGTTATACTCTGGTTTTTTTTTTTTTTTTTGGGAAAGAATGTGAAAGAATGAAATGTATTTTGTATGTTGTATTTTGAAATTGAATGGGAAGGAAGTTGTAAGAGATTAATTTGAATTAATGGATGTGTTTTTTCTCATCTATATGATATTATTTGATTGGAAATCTATGTTTAACATGCACTATGAAATCCCTTTATAGAAAGTGGAAAAGTGAAATAGGTGAGAAGAAAATGTATTATTCTATCCTATTTATAATATATGATTTTGGAAAGAATAAAAGAAGGATGTTACAAATTTTTCTTTTGAATCAATGAATGATGTATTACCTTCCTCAAATTACCCTATGGTATTGAATCTGATCTCTTAAATGTAATTGAAATCTCTGTTTGTAAGGAAGAAATGCGTATAAAGGAATGTGTAATACTTTGTCTTTGAAATATGTGAAAATTGGAAATCAGAGATGTATCTTAGTTTTGAATAGTTGGTTTGAATCAATTAAATGTATTGGATTAGGATTGGAACACATTATAATGCTTGGAAGAAGAAAATGGCAAATAGACCTTTTAAAATTTGATCTTTGTCTTGCATTTTCAAATTGACAATTATTTAATCCCAAATGCACAGACCGAATCTGCAACAAAGAAATAACAAATGAAACATTAATTTGGGAATAATAAGATCCAATTGAATTCATCTAGACATTAACACTTAAGGAATTTCTTAGAAAACTTAGCAAAATCAGGCTCAAACCATTTTGTAGTCGTTTTGCTGTCAAGAAATGTAAATGTTCAAATTGCAAATCAATCAGACAAATTGAATCTTGAAATCTTTCTTAAATTACACCTAAGAAAAATTCTCCATGTCTATTTGATATGTTGAGAGAGGGACAAGAACAAATCGAACATATCTCATAAGTTAAAATTTCACCAGTTTACACTGTAAAAGCCTGCAAATTGTTTTCATGAAATTAACCCTTAAACTCTATCAAAATTTAAAACTAATAAATCATGTGAAACGAGGACGTTGAGAGATTTCTAAAAAGTCCTCGTTTTCCCAAAACTGAGCTCTCTATCAAAATTTATAGCCTTCTGTAGTTTTTATTCACTTGGCATAAAAAAATTGGGAAAATTTTCCTTGGTGGGCCCGCTAGCCCAAATTTTCCCCTTAGAGCTTGAGAAATCTTTCGAGAAAATTTTCTAAATTTTCCCATTGCCCCGATGACTGCAGCCATTCGGATAGTACCACATGGCACCACGAGGTGTTGGCGGAGTGGTAGATCACTTTAACTTAGCACTTAAGGAAATTTTATTGAATATTCCCCGCCGACCCGCGGCCAATCAGGAGATACCACGTGGAATCACGAGGCGTCGGTGGAGGCGCGGGTGAATGTGATCCTTTTTTCCCTTCGGGGAATTAAACAAATTTTCTCCCGGTGCCCCACTTTTCCCACATTTGCTTAGGAGATGACACGTGTCCCTTGCGGACTCGTGGGAGCGTGGGCACAAAGTGGGCTTCTCACCCCACACGGGAAATTGTCTAAATGTTCCCGCCACCCCACTTTTTCATGTGTGGCTTAGAAGGTGCCACATGTACCTTGCAGACCTGCGAAGCACGAGTGAAAAGGTGATTTTTTCTCCCCGCATGGGAAATTTTCCAAAAGTCTCCATGAGACCCACCCTTTTGGAAAATTTTCTCCCTGGCCCACAAGACCACTCTTGGGAAAAAATTTCACCCAAGCCCCACCTGGCCCATAACTTGAAAAATATCAGGAGTTAGGAGGACTTTTTTATATCATAGGAAAGGCGAGGAAATTTCCTATCCAACGGGAATGATTTAGAGAAATTTTTGAATTCATTAATTTTGAGAAAAATTAGTTGAAACTTTGAGTCTGTTAGTGAGTGGGTATGGTGAGGAATTACCCTCTTAACCTGATTGAACCTTCTAACCCTAAATTTTGGACCTTGTGACCTCTAATATATGTTAACAAAAGAGAAGTAAATTCTAGTGGATAAGAATTGATCTGGAACTTGTTAATGATAACTGTTGTCTTTGAAGGCTTTTCAATCAAAGGCGCTCCAATCAATGAAATGTATACAGAGTGACGCCTTTAAATAGGCTACGAGAAAGGGAGACAGAGCCGTTCCAGCAGAAACAGTTACATAACTGTTTACAAACTAAAATGTATTAATTCACTAACATTCCCCCCCTTAATACATTGCACTTACAAATGTACCCCCTAAACAAATCAAACTTCACCTTGCCGAGAGGCTTGGTGAGAATATTTGCAACCTGAAAATCAGTAGGGCAGTACTGGAGCTGAATTTGGTGGTTCAAGACCTATTCTCGAATGTAGTGACATTCGACCTCAATATGCTTTGTTCGTTCATGGAAAAAGGATTCTTCACAAGCTTCAACACACCTTGATTGTCGCAGTGAATGATGGGAGGTTTCTCTTCAGGAATCCCTATATCTACAAGAATGCAACGTAACCAAATTGCTTCGCACACATCTCCTCATGCAGCGCGGTATTCAGCCTCAGTGGATGAGAGAGCAACAACAGTTTGCTTCTTGCTGATCCATGAGATAGGTCCAGATCCGAGATGAAAAACATATCCTGAAGTGGATTTCCTGTCATCAACAGATCCTGCATAGTCCGAGTCTGTATATCCCTATAAGAAGAACTGAGTGTTCTTCTGATACTCCAGACCAAAGTCAACTATACCTCAGACATATCTCAACACATGCTTTTCTGCTATCCAATGACATTTCTTCGGCTCCCTGCATAAATCGCGAGATAGCTCACAAAGAAAGAAAAGATGCAGTGCAGTACAAGTCAAGTAAATGAGACTTCCCACAAGTTTGCCTGTAGTGAGTGACATCTACATGTGGTGAATCCTAGAATCTAGATAGTTGCAAACCTTTTTCCATAGGTGTGGACATTGGTTTACAATCTAACATCCCATACTTTTCAGGAGTGTCTTGGCATATTTCATCTGGGAGATGAAGATATGATTCTTCTTCTGCCATATCTCTAAGCCAAGACAATAGTGAAGTATCCCCAAATCGGTCATGTCGAAGGATTTCTTTAGATCATTCTTTACATCATCTACAAGATTGTCAAAACTTCCTGTGATCACAAGATCATCTACGTACAAAACTAGAATGACAATCTCTGTTCCTACCTTCTTGATATACAAATTTGTATCTGAGGGGCTATGAGTGAATCCATGCTGCAATAGGTGATCATCAATTTTTATATACCATGCCCTAGGTGCTTGTTTGAGTCCATAAAGAGACTTTATCAGATGACATACCTTGTGTGGTTGATGCTCATCTACAAACCCTTCAGGTTGGGCCATGTACACTTCTTCTTTTAGATCACCATTTAGAAAAGCACTCTTGACATCCATCTGCTGAAGTTTCCATCCATTTTGTCTGCTGCTAGTGCACATACAAATCTGAGCATAACCCTTTGCAACAAGTCGTGCTTTGTGTTTGTCGATTGAACCATCTGCCTTATATTTTGTTTTGAAAATCCATTTGCAGCCAATGGATTTCTTACCTGGAGGCAGATCGACAAGTTCCCACGTCCGATTCTGAATCAGGGAATCATATTCAGCATCCATAGCCTGTTTCCACTGTGGTTGGTCTAATGCCTCACGAACAGTGTCAGGTTCGGTGCTCTCAACAACTGAACTCATGAGTGCAAAATTTACCTCATGTCTAGCTTGACTTCATGTTCTAACTCCCATAGAAGTACCAGGAAGTGAGTTCAGGTGAGCATCCCTGATAGTACTCTGGACCCATTTCAGACGTTGGTGCTGCTGATGTGAAGATGTGTTTTCCAGTGTGCCAAGATCAACGAACAAGTCTCCACTCAGCTCTTCTTCTCTTTGAGAAGAATCATCTTGCTCATCATCTGGATGTGTGAGCAATCTATGTGACCTCCATTGTGTGGCAGGGAGTCAAACGACGACTCATCACATACCACATCTTGACTCTCGTAGATCTTCTTCTTCTCAGGATCCATGAGACGATATGCCTTTGAGGTAGTACTATACCCCAAGAAAAGACATGGCAGTGTCTTTGGATCGATCTTCTTCCTTCTCTTATCTGGAACATGCATATATGCGACAACCAAAAACTCTCAAATGATGAATAGAAGGTTTACGACCGGTCCATACCTCCTCCGGTGTCTTGTTCGCAAGATCTTCGTGGGTGCCTGGTTGAGTAGATACACTGCTTGTCTGCAGGCTGCTTGCCCAAAACCGATCCTCCAACTTGGCGGTCGAGAGCATACAAAGAGCCATTTCCATGACATTCCTATTGTGGCGCTCGGAAATCTCGTTCGTTGGGGCGTGTAGGGCACGGTCAAATGTTTGAATGTCATGCTTGCTTGGTATGGTAAGAAATTCTTTGACACAAATTCCCCCTCGATTAGGCGGAGGAGGAGAAGAAGAGGCTTCCCACTACCCTGGTGGCTTTCTTGGTAGAAGGTCCTGGAAATTTGCAAGTGCCTCACTCTTCTTCCGAAGGAAATATACCCAAATTTTCCGTGAGTAATCATTAATGACAAGCTAAAAGTACGCAAAACCTTGGAAGCTAGGCGGGGGGGTCCGTGCTGAGATCGGTGTGAACGACCTGAAGATGCTCTGTAGAATGATAAGAGCTCTGTTTGAATGGACCTCTATGTTGTTTACCCGCAAGACATCCTAAGAAAATAGGTAAGGAATGGGAGAGTGGAGGAAGCCCTCTTACCATTTCCTTTACCGAATCGATGTAGACCCCGTGCAGAAAGATGACCATATCGAAAGTGCCAAAGTGTAGTGGACTCGCCTTGATGCAGAGAGAGAAACGCTAGATGAAGTGACCGCATCCAGTGTAAATAGACGGCCCTTCAGAAATGCTTGAGCAATGACTGACTCTCCCTGAGAAATGATGCAGGACTTGACCCCTTTCTCAACAAAGAATTCAACCTGCATTCTATGGTTAAGAAGTTGACTTACAGACAAAAGATTTGAAGTCAAACCTGGAACATATAGCACCTTTGTGAGTGTACATCTTTGTGTTCCAAGAGGAATGATGACATCACCAATCCCTGCTGCAATATACTCTTGATTGTCTGCAATGGTGATCCGATCTCCAGTGGGCCGGTCACTCAGAGTATGGAACAACTTCTTGTTGCCAGTCATGTGTTTGCTGGCGCCTGAATCAATCAACCAGACATCTTCTGATGGCTGTGAAGTCTGTGAGACTAGAACAATGTCAGAATGAGTCGTATCTGGTACCTCTTCATCGGAGGTGGCATCTTGTTGAGCAACAATGTGGCATGCCCTTGATTACGTGCATGCCATCGAGGTTTCTTGGAATATCCCGGCCAGAAGTGCTCTCTTTTCCAAAGTTTCCATACTTGCGACCGTTGTAATAATAGTTCACGGATCGTGTGCGTATCCGTGGAGAAAATGTGGCACCACCGATCCACGTTTTGATTATCTTTCGCTTCTAGGGTGGCCTTTGTGAAGATGGTGCCGAGCATCTTGCTTCTAAGTGCTCGGGGCTGATTGCCCTTTCTAAGGCTTATATTTTTGCCTCGTGATAAGAGCCTTGTCTTGAAGGCTTCTTGTACATTTTGCATGGCTTCTTCTGCTGGAGATAATTCACCGGGGTTGCAAAACTCACCTCTGTTGAGTGATTGTCAACATGGTCATCGATGTCTACGAAAACCGGGAAGGAAGAGCTCACAGGTGAGTGGGACTAGCAACTTGTCATCCTTTGGTTCACCGAGTGCGAGAGAGTTCTACACGTAACTCAGCTACACGTCACAAGAAGGCTTCTACTTGATTCGCCATCATGCATACTCATCGTATGAAACTTTGTCAAGTCAGAAGTTGTAACTTTGTCGTCGATTCTTAGCTTCGTAGATGGTACACAATGCACTCCATGCCGAGAAGAAGCGATTGCTTCCCGAATGTATGGCTGCACCTCATCGAGAAAGACTTAGGGTGATGAGCATTAGCGCTTTCACATCAGCCTTTCCATATTTTTCCAACAGATTATCATCGTGGAGAGGCGTCTTCCTGAGAGACAATCCCCCAAAGATCTTTGAATTGAAGAATCGTCCGTATTTTGGTTTTCCATGCAGCGAAATTTGGCCCTTTCAAGAGTTGGGCATCGGATAGCAATATTTTGAGCGAGATATTTTCAAAAAACTCAAAAATGTATTTTATTTATTTATTTTCAAAAACGGATACAATGCTTTGAAGGAATCGTCACGAAGATGGACTCTATAGGCTCATGCGGTGAGGCGTCAACGCTCTGTGGGCATTCTATTTCGCGTTCGTCATCGCATCATAACCACGTTCAAGTTCTACACGAATCCGTCATTCTTGACATCGAACGTCGAACCAAAAATATTCCAACAGTCCTTGGCGCATAATCTCATCAAAGAGAATGTTCCCACTGTTGTGTAGGTCATTGACCAAGACAAAGAATAGCCGGTGGTGTCTTCATTGTCATTCAATGCCCAAATATTTTGTGCATTGCTTGTGGTGCTTTGTGCATTTGAAAACTGAGACATACACCCACACACAGTTTTACAATTTTCCAACTTTGCTTAGACGTACAGAGATTTGGATGGTATTTCACATGGCTCTATAGGCACTATGATTCTCCTTGTCTTCCATGCTCCAAGGACAGCACACAGCTTGCTGTTCCTCCACGCATGCACACTGCTTCCTCACTGGTAGAGACCTCTTCTCTGAATCTCCACGCACAGTAAGCATCCATGCATGAGTTCAACACAAAAAAAACAACAAACGGATAGTCTCATTCCTTTCCACGCACAGCAAAGAACAGGGACAGTCTCCTCTCCACGCACAACAAAGAACAGGGAAAGTCTCCTCTCCACGCACAGCAAAAAATGGGACAGTCTCTTCTTCTCCACGCTTAAGCTGCGCACCAAAGAAAGAACAGCCACGCATAGCCACGCACTCTCCTCCTTCCACGCAGGCAGAGGATGCACCAGTAAAGAACTCCACGCACAGGTTCACTGGTTTACAAAAATATCACGTTCTTACTGCTCCTCCATGCTAATCCACGCAGGTCAAAGCATGCATAGCCAAAATGGACACTTCCATGCATAGCACAGTCAGTCAAAACACCAAAATGGACACTTCCACGCATAGCCACAGCTAAAACGGATGCAACCACGCACAGCATGGCCAAAACGAACAGTTCCACGCACAGCACGCAACCTCGCTTCCTCCAATGCTAGTCACTCGCTCGATACTAATGAAGGTGTTTCAATCAAAGGCACTCCAATCAATGATATGTATATTGCTTATTGATCAGAATACAGAGTGACGCCTTTAAATAGGCTGCGAGAGAGGGAGCGAGCCGTTCGTCAACTTGATTACATAATTGTTTACAAACTAAAATGTATTAATTTCTTGCTTAATCTTGTAACACAGTAGTAGACTCCTTTAAATAAAAAATTAAATTATTCCATAATTTTCCTAACTAATCCTAGGTTGTTCTTGGGTCTCAAGTTGGTTATTTTTAGCAGGCATCGACACTAATCCACTCTCAAACTCACTTAAGGATTCAATCGATTTTTTCACATAATTAAAGCACTTAAAACTTCTTGAAAACATTCCCGTTATATAGGAAATTTTTCCCCCTTTCCAATGATATAAATAAGTCCTCCTAACTCCTCATATTTCTCAAGTTATGAGGCAGGCCTTGGGATGAAAAGTTTCCCCAAAGTGGGCTGCGAGTCCGGGAAGGAATTTTTCCCAAGGGTGCTCTGCCGCGGGCCGCAGGAAGTAATTTCACATATAAAGGGATGCGGATTGGTAGAGCGGGGAAGATAACCTTTCCCAAAATGTGGGCTAGCAGAGTAGGGCGGGAACTTAAGAAATTAATACTTTTTTGTAGGAAAGCACGAAGGTTAAAATAACCTACGCCTCCGCCGACACCTAACAATGCGACATGTCACGCACTCATTGGGTGCGATTCGGTGCACTGTCAGAGTGATTTAGAAGATTTTGACTTAAATATAAAAAGGTTTAAAGGTTTAAAATGCTCTACACCTCCGCCTACATCTAATACTTCCATGTGTCAGCCAACCATTAGTTACGGGAGGTGGGGTGGCGAAGAAACTTTAGAATTTTCACCCAATATTTTTTAAAATGTTAAGGTTGAGGAATAAACTAATCCTCCATCATCGCCTCATGAATTCATGTGGTAGAACCTCATTGGGCTGTGAGATGGTGGGGCCATAGAGGAAACTTAGGAAATTTGCCAAAAAAATTTAAAATTACATTTGAGAGCATGGGCTGCGCTCCCGTAGAAGCACTTTTCCAAGACCAAGGGTGGGGATGCAAGGCCACAGAGACAATTTTTCCAAAATTACTTTTTCGAACTTAGATTATTTTTGACAAAAAGGATGATTTTGGGCTGGTCCGCTAGTGAATATTTTATTAATTAAATTTGATAGATTTCTTTGAAGCCAAAATGAAGTGAAAAATTCAGAAGGCCACAAATTTGAATGGGAACTCAGTTTTTTGAAAATGAGTACTTTCTAGAAAGCTCTCGATGTCGTCTTTGCAAACCAACCTTAAAAATTTAATTTTGATAAAGTTTGAAGGGTAAATTTTACAAAAATGTCTTTCTGTTAATCAAAATGTGAACTGGTCTTTTAACTTGCAAAAATTTGTTCAAATCCACCATTAATTCTTTCTCAACATGCCAAAAAGACATGGAGGATTTCACTTGGAAGAAATAAGGCTATATTTCAAGGGTTAAATTGTTTGAGTTAAAATCAATTCGAATTTCCCCAATTTAATGACAAAAAACACTAAGAAATAATTTGAGCCTGATTTTGAAAGGTTCTATGAAAAATTCTTAAGTATTATAGTTTTTCTGGGATATTTTTGATCTTTCTTATTTTTATTAATATTCCAAATGTCTTTCCTAGTCTATAGGGTCGTTCTATACATTTTATGATGATTATATTCCAGTTTGAAAATCATCTAATAGAGCTCTACAACTTCCAACTCGAATTGGTGCATTTAAATTTACCAAACTTTAAAATATGAATTCATTCTAATCCAATATTACAATGTTCTATTTCCTTCCATCAAAATGTAAAAAAAAGCATTTTCTATTTCCTTTCCAAAAACGTGCTTTTCAAAACATAGAGGATGTAACAATTATGAATACATTTTCCACATTAGAACAGAGAGTTGTACAACATTTTCAAACAATAATAACTTCATTTTTATAAGGTAAAACAACATATATTCAATTAAAAATATTTCTTTTACAACTTCTCTTTTATATTGATCAAATACAAATTTCAGAATACATCTCTTTCTCTTTTCCTTTCATTCAAATACACTTCCACGATTTTTTTACACAGTACAGATTACTGAGTGTATCTCTTTCACATTCAAAAGGGGATTTCATTTCCAAAACAGAGTAACTCTTCATCACAAAAATAAATTACAATGTCATCCACTTCAAGTGGGAAATGTTTACAATAAGGATAAATCTCAACAAGGAGTGCGAATCTGTCTTCTTTCTCAGCTCCAGAACAACAACAAGAAGATCCATCATTCTCCAATTTAATCACAACAAAATAGGAGGAAAGGCAATGCTCTCCACCCAACCAAGACATCCAATGAAAAGGAGAAGCCACCCTCTTCATTGGCCCCCGAGCCCCAACCACATTGCAATTAGAAATGTTTTTCAACTCATGGCAACAACAGGCTTCCACAACACAAAAGAAATCTTTCACATTCAACACATAGTCCAAAACATAATGCAGTTTGCAACCACATGAAAACAACAAAAAAAACTCAGGCTTCATCATGCAAGCCAAAGGAGCAAGAACTATGGGGGAAGCTACTTATGCCTCCCAAAGGGAAATGGGTATCACCACTTGAAATAAAACTACCAAAATATATCAATTCAAATCCCTGACATGCCCTTATGCCTCCCCCAAGTACCCCTTATACCTCACATTTCCTTATGCCTCCCCAACCTCTTATGGCACCCCATAATGAGTAAAGAAATGCAAGCTATTTCTTTTACAAGGTGGAACCCAAATCCCAACTCCCTCCACACTTATACCTCCCAAAACACTTATGCCTCCCCATAATAATCCCCATTGTCTTCTCCTACACCGTACTGCCTAGGATCTATCTACCTAGCCACCAACAAACAATATCAAACATTCACAACATTTACATATGCATAAATAAGAGAAGAGTATTTTAAAGAGCCAAGCTCCTACCTCTCCATGATGGAGTTTGTTCCAAGGTTCCAAAACAACAAGCTTTCCAATGCGGAATAGTCCTAGATCAATAATCACCAACTTTCTCCAAATTTGCAAGAGCTCAAACACCAAAATAAGTCACCCAAAAATGCAGTGATAAAAGTGAAGCCCCCCAAAACAAGCCAAGGAATTCGAATATATAGAAGAGGAAGAAAGGAGGATGATGTGGATCCATGTAGGATGCCACATCACACATCCTCAACTCCAACTCATAAGTCAACTACAATCTCTAAGGCATAATAAATAAGTGGGTGAATAAAATAATAGTTTACTTACACACTCCAAATCAAGCCCACACCCCAAAGGACTGAAATTGAAAACATGTAAGAAAGTGCAATTAAAACATACAACTTGTCTTACAAAAATGCATAATGAAAGTCTAAATTTAACTCCCCAACCATAGGTGAGGTTGGTATACAAATTTAAGAGGTGTGGGACAAGTTTAACTTATCCCACAAACCTCCAAAATCAGCCTCCAAGGAAAAATTCGAATTTCAAAAGAAGGTGAAGTGTTTCATACTCCAAATTTACTTACAAAACTCTTACACATCACTCACAACACTTAAATCAAGGGCCAACAACTCTAATAATTACTTTCTTATGACCCAATTTGATTAATTAATTTTAACAAAATGATAACTCACAATTTTCACACACAATTTAATAAATAATGAAAGGGGTAAATGCACCACTAAATAAATACATAAAAACATTAAACAAAGGAAACAAATAAAATAAATACACATAACCCCTTGGTCACATTTGAAGGTGATCCCCTCCCCCATGGGAATCCCTAACAACAACAAAAATACACAAAAACAATACATGTTGCCATGGTGACCTTTGTTGAATTCATCTAGAATTCCAATGTGGTTGGTCTCCAATTCCCCAATGTTTGTTGTGATATTTTAACCTACAAAACACAAATACCTCCTTCGGCCTCATGGCTGCATCAAATCATCCAAAATAAATATACTTTATAACTCCAAAATCATCTATATATATGAATCACAACAACATCTAGGAAAACAACAATATCATTTACAATTTCATCAACAACTATATGACCATCAATTAATTCAATTTCCTAGGCCTACTCAATATATCAAAATATCACATGTTCGAACAATATCCATAAATATAACCATGTCGAATAGTAGATCATCATCAATATATAAAATGTCTCTAATAATCATCATGCATCATATATGAATCAAATTCAACAATAATCCATGATCTAACATCTAACATCATACTAAATAAAAACTATAATAATGTCCATAACATAGTCAACAGTATCATAATCAATATCAAAAGGTGTCAAAGGGAAGTGGGCACTACATCCCCCTCCCCTTAGACTCGAATTCCTCCTGGAAGTCACTAGAAAGAGGGATAAGATCAAATGCAACAGAACAAGGATCACTCCCATTATGGGATTGCTTTCTTCGACTAAGTGTGGATCTATAGAACCCAAGTTCGGTTCAATAAAATTCAACAAGAAGAAGGGAGATTGTAAGGGATGAGTTCTAATCTTTCGCATGCAAGGCTATGAACATTTAATTCTAAGGAGTAACTTTACGCTAACAACAAAGATACCACACATAACAATATAACATGAAGAGGTTAAAGGAGTCTCAAGAATAACCACCAAGTAGAGGAATAACAAGGATAATTTCGTGAGTTCAAGAATGACCACATAGTTTCCCATGAACACCACCTACTGCAATAACAAAAGTTAAGGTTTCTACTAAGGTTAAGTCATGATTTCAAGGTTCGTTGTCTAGACAAGGCTAGAAAAATAAACTATGACCAAAAATTTACACGAGGAACAAGTCTACTCAAGGTCTCACAATTTTGGGATCACACAGGATGAGGTTAATCAACAAGGAAGGACACCTAAATCAGAAAAACATTTAAAATCAAGGAACTATTCAAAAGAAGCACTTCCATAACTTGAGAGGGTACAATTAAATTTTCTTGGTAATACTAAGCAAAGTCAAGACCACAAGGTTTCCTAAACCCTGACTTACACACTAAAAAAATATCAAACACACAACACTAACCAATTTAGAGACGTCAAACATTAGTAAATAACTCCACTAGCAGCTAACATAACAATGCAAGAAGCACCATACACTATAACACAATGGGATTTATTTATCTTCTTTCTTGCTCAAGCTTGGTATAACCATAAAGAGAGCACAAGAAACACCAAGGAGCACTCAAGATAGCTAGGGAGAAAACAAGTAACAAGGGGGTCCAACTACAATCCAAGGTGCATCGTGACAAAAGTGAATAACATCATCTTGCACTTTCCATCCTAACGAGAAAAGGGGGAAATAAATAACAAGGTGACATACGAGAATAAGAAGAAAATAAAACTTCCAAAAGTTATTTTATATCCTTAACATATTTTTCCTTAAAATTATGATAACTTAGGTCACCAAGGACAAGACAACACGCAAGAGGATGCTTGAACAAAAAGAGAGAGATAAGTCTCAAAGCAAAAAGACCACTACTTGCACTTTCCAAGCTATGGGATTACAAGGGTATGATGACCCAAAAATCCCACAAGGAAACATACATAAATCTATATATAAGAAAGTACTAAGAAAATAGAACACATTACTATCTACCGGGTGTTTCACAATTCCGGGTAGGCGATGTAAACTACGAGGTTCAACTATACATTGTACTCAATACACATAAATCTTACTTATTTTATAAATCAGCTAATTAAGTCAAAAATTTAGTTTCGTTTTCCCAGAACATTCATTTATGAGTTTTCTTAATTGAAATTCCTCAATTAAGACATCATAAGTTTGTTTACAAGGACCACCGAGGAGAGCATGATATCTTGCCATTACGTATAGGCGGAAAGAGAAAAAGTATTTATTTTACTCCTAGGGGAGGTGGATGGAAAAAAATTTCCTTTCTGTTCTTCTACATTTTTTTATTAATCTACCAAGGTTAAACCAAGGACCATGTTTTCTCTTTCTATGTTCCAGTTTATTTGTCAAGCTTCAAGGCCAAATCTACTCAATTATAGTTTTATGATGTTTGGGTGAGTCAAATTACCAATTAAAAATTTAATGAGAAGGAAGGGTAAACATATCAAACTATTACTTTTACCAATATACACCCATATTACCACATGATACCACCAACCAAGCAATAAAAATGACAAGGATGGATTTTAGTTCAAAGGACACTACATACTCACTAGAAAGTATCAAATATAGGCAGAAAAATCAGCTATCTATTAAACATGGCTTTATGACCAAGAGTTACAGTTTCTCAAGAAGAATCACATTATAGAATACCCCGAGATTAAATTATCAAGGTCTACTTACACTAACATCGCCAATAGCATGGTCCAAAAGACTCAAAGCATCCATAAGTGTCTCCATGTAATCCAAAATTAAATAGGTCATAGAATGTTATTCATGGTAATTTAAAAAGTTAAGGAAAGGGTAGACTTATTTATAGGTCAAGAGGAAAAAAACACACTTAATTTACACACATTACTCGAATGGGCTTAAACCTAACCATAATTATCAAGATGCATACAATCCACAAGCCACTACTTAATATAATGAAACAAGGAATCATGATAAAACTTAGCATGCCATCGATGAAAAGCCACTACCAAACAAATACTTTTCCACTAACATCCACAGTCAACCAAAAGAAATCCGATCCTAACACAATTCATAAACCCTTAAATGAACACCTCTACTTTGACGAGGATCAAGCTCTTACAAGATTGTAAGAGAATCACTACCACTGTTGCAGAATGCCAACTGGACTGCACAACACAACAAACTCTCTGTATTTAGCAAGGTCGAGTAATGAAAAAGTCACTCTAATATCCTAGATACACTCAAGATTCCATGCATCTAAAACCAAGGTAAAACTTTAAGCACCTAAGAGGACATTCAAGACACCTAGGGTGTACCCCCATACAACGAAATGTTTGAATACAAATAACATAGAACTAACTCATCATCATGCAAGAAGGAATCCTTGTAACATTTATCTAAGAAGCTAACAACATAATAAGCTCCAAGTCACTAATCAAAATAAAACCGAAGAAATATCGACAATCGAGGAAAGGTCAAACTTGTCCAAGTAATTGATACCATTAGCCACGAGCGCATGGGAGATTAGACAAAATTAAATTGAACAATATATTCCTAGCTGAAAACAAGACCATATGGTCTTGTTATAAATATTCCCAACCCACACAAGGTTTACATAGTAACACAGGTCAAATCCAATATTACAGGAGAAAGAAAATATTATCTGGGTGGCCACGTCTAGTTAATTAACGCAGTAACCAATTATCACCCACCAAGGAATAACTTATCATAAACAAAGCCATGGGTTCATCTTAAAACTTCCGTATTAGACAATATCATAACCGGTGGCTTCTAAGCCACAAAAGAACTAGTGGTAATGATATCGTTCATTAAAACTAATGAAATTTTCCCCCTTTCATAAAGAATACAAAGATTTTAAACAAGATTGGTTCATTTAGCCTAACGATAAGAATTCCAGATGAATAACTGGCCGTATCCTAAGGTGTACATTCAGCAGATAAAAATGGTCATAGAAATATCCTCAATGCTTTAAGCCCAAAAGGTAAACGCAGTTTCAAAATCATCTTATAGGATTGCTCTGAGTTTCTAACAGCTTGGGGAGTACACAAATTCCCATAGCAAGCACCCATTCGAGATCCCTACATCCATTCCATATCTCATTAACAATAACAAATATGCCATCCTTACGTTAATAGAAAATACACATACATGGTTTTGGTTTCCAACTCGAAGCAACTTGAAAACTCGACTTGGAACAGAATAATCAAAATAACATAAAACCGTAAGGAGTTTGGGATAAAAAAATAGATCCAAATACTTCGTGTCAACCTCATAAGGTCGAGTAAACAAAACTTGTTTAACCATAACAAAGGGAAAAGGCTAGGGAATGTCATCCCTCTTTCACAAGACCCAAAATGCATACCAATAAATGGTGTAACCAGGCAGCATAATACCCAACATTCTAATGAAACTCATTTCAATTCAAAAGTTTCTCCATGTTATAGAAGCCCAAAGTTACTGGGTTTTACATATAATACGAGCCATGGAATACCCTCACAAAATCACAAGTTACAGTGTTTACCAGTATTCCATACAGCCATAGAAATAATCAATTATGCAAGAACCCATATTTCATTTATTAAACTCCTTACCAGCTATTGCATAAATAACAAAGCAATTTAAATCAAATTACTACTCATCAGTTCATAATGGAACAACAAGGAAGAGAAAGGTTTAATCCATGCAAAACCAGTGATTCAGAAGGAGATACAAAGGGGGCGACCAGTACACTCAAGGAGATCAATAAACCACCAAATAAAACCCATTTCTAGGCACCATTGCAGGAAGAAGATCATTCGTTTCATGATATTATAGAAAGGGTAGCAAAATATTGTAGAGTTTAGACTTAACATGCCCTGCATGGAGCTTCCACAATGCAACCACAAGCTTGTTAGGCATCCACACCTCGATCACCTCCACGTTGGCACAAGAAGGAAGGAGTAGCCAGGTCGAAAGGTTCTATACCAGCCAATCAAGGAAACACCCATGCGACAAGCGGCTTGAGCCTAGGATTACATCCTCACCAACGTTTACCCCAAGAAGCAAAAGAGCTAAAAACCTTTCCACAAAGAACCAATGGTATATTACAAGCCACCAATACCCAAAATTTGGCACAAGTAAACCTTCTACTATGAGACAGAGCGAGAAAATAAATGACACCCTTTGTGAAGGAAAGGCAAAATTCCACCCATCCCCAATCTCCCTCACACCAAGAAAGAAACATTAATGACCAAAATGATTTGTAGGTTGGTGGTTGGGAGAAGTCCAATTTTCCATTAACTTGCACTAAAAGCATGTGTAGAGGCACGGAAAGGCTTAAGAAATTCAATAAAAAAATATTATATATATATATATATAACATAATTGGTACCTATTCTTTATTATTTATTTGTTTTTATTATGTTTTAAAACGTCCTACACCAAAAAGGGATTCGAAAAATATATCCTTTAGAACCCAAAGTGATGGCGTCAATACAAAACTCACTTAATCAAGAGCTCGAGCATGAGAGCGGTCGATAATAAAATAGCTTGAAGGTAATAAATAACAATATTGATAAAAAGAATTGACACTAAACAAATAATCGTCAATCAGCAAATTAAATTATAATGTTATTATTATCATTAATTTTTTTGTATATATTATAAATCATATTAATAAGGACCAACAGGAAAGCTCGACAAACCGAGAACACGATTTTCCTTTAATATGGAAATCGTAATGGTCGTTGCGAAGTGCATGTAAAGCACTGACAAAGACACAAGCAAGCACGACGAAGAGGGAGAATGTTGATCATTCTCTGCGACAAGGGCGAAGCCAACTAATGATCAACAAAAGCACAACGGCGTTCAAATCTTAGTAACACGGTCGCCGAAGTGTGAACTAGAGCAACGTCAAATAGGGCATTACAGTTAGTACCACATTTATGAATTTATAAATTATTTTAATTCATTTCACGTAAATTTATAAAAACTGTACAAATTGGATTGTAAACATTTACTAAAATATGTATTTTTAAAATTAAGATAAGCCATAATTAATAAAAAAGCAATTTTGTAAATCTTAAATACATAATTAAATAAATAGCTCTTTTACTTAATTGCGTAGCAAATAATCTCACCCGTTCGGCTTCCCCTCTTCCAAATACATAGAAAAGAAACTTAGAAGGGTTTTCCTAATTACACGAGATAGAGAGGTTCGACCATAAAATATCTTGCTTTCAAGCATATCAGTGAAAGAGCAAGTGTGTCCCACTCCATATTTAGATGTAATACTCACCCAAATCTTATGGAGAATCCTAAACTCAATGCAATCAACAAGACGTGTTCATCTATAACATTCCAAATTGATTCTTCCACTGTTTTTGAGGTTATAGATGGTGTTGGATCTCTATTTTTATTTGCAAATTTGTAATGGAAGCCCATTAAACAATGATTTCTCTCAAATGCAGTTTGGTTTAAACTGTTAAACTGCGTCCTCTTGGGCATTGGAATTTGGACGACAAAGCTCATTCCCAAAAAAATCAACGGATGTCAACTTGGAGAATCCTGAGAGCTCCTCTGGTGTCTTTCCACCAAGCTCATTTTCAGATAGATCCAACACTTCAAATGTCGATATTATATGATCCAGATAGCATTGAATCAGTATGGTCCAAGAGTGTACTATTTCCATTGCGAGCCGGCCAAATATGTCCCGTCCGGAAAAAAATCACGGGCGGATGTAATATTACTGTCATGGATGGAAATCCCAGTGTTGTGGTTGGGGTCATTTCTTTCCTCAACCATGATGGTGATCGTCTCCTCATCTAGTGATTCCCTCGCCATTATAACAAAGCTCTGAAAAATTATTGACATATTAACGAAGATGAAATTTACTGTGCCGAAAGCAACCATAAGCACAATCGTATAGGGGCCGCATATACAACCCCAATGTAGCAAAGAACAATGTTGCCATGTGTGTAGTCATGATCCAAAAACATGTAACAAGCAAAGACCGTTAGATACTTGAGCAAATAGAACAATAGAAACCAGACTTTATCCACTATAAACAATGTCATCAATGTAATTACCACATTGCGAGCACGTGATATATAATAAAATTACCTTCATATTACAATCACGTTCACATGAAACAATGCAAATTAATAACAGGAAAAATGAAAGAGATTTATTCGGTAAACTTTAGAGTTTGATGTGTTGTTCCATTTTATTTTTGGTGGTATATCTCCATCCGAATGGACCAGTGCATTGAAATGATAGGCACCTTAACTTTCCCATACTCGATATAATTAATATATTTGCTAGTTGTGCGTCGGCCCTCCCAACATTGGCGAAAGCAACAATGTCCTTCACGAATTTGCGTGCAATATAAGGAATAAATAAAAATAATAAACATTAAAAGATTTAGTTGATTTCTTCGATGTTTAATTGGGAACTGCGCCCATGAAAAGATGTACGGTCCAAATTTACAGCTACGTGGACCGCCCTACACGTGTCACAGCGATGTTACGGGATGAACTTTCAACTGTTTCTTTCCATACAAACGTATGTCTGCCATGGCATATTGTATTTAAATTTAAGAACGATACTAATTTTGTATTTAATACTCGAGATACTTTCCCCGTGAAAAACACAGTCCGTTTGGCTATCGGTATATACACGAATGAGTGAAATTGACATTTTATTGTGAGTTTGTCCTCTGAAATCAATACGCTGCACGGAATTTTAATCCTCGAATTGAAAACGAATAAACCTTCTTCTAAATTATTGGGAACAAATCTGTAAAGTCCGTAGATTTTGAGTGGCATTAGCGTTATCTGAAGTAATATTATTTTATGGCCCTAGGGTTAGTTTTTTCCTATAATTTTATGGGTGGCAGCGGTATCACTTATCTCATTTTTGTGAACACCGTGTACTTGGATTGTAACATTCTTAAATTCTCTCATTCCCACGATAGAATTATTGGAGGAATGTACAGCACCACTCGCCACTCTGATGGATGGTGGAATACTTTCGGTGGTGGAATACAGCACCACTCGCCACTCTAATGGACGGTGGATGGATGGTGGATTAATACTTTCGGTGTATGTACGGTGGACGGTGGATGCCTTTTCTAGATGGGCGATGGTGGAGAAATTGTTGCGCCCAACACTCCCTCTTAATTTGTTTTACTAAATGCACCAAAATTCATAATACGCAAGCTCTATCTAAGGTGTTGAAATTTCTCCTTTGCTAATGGCTTTCTAAATATATTTACTAGTCGGTCTTCAGATCTGCAAAACTATAAATAAATTTCTCCATTATTCAGTATCCTATTTCTCCTATTTGTTAACAGGGTCATTTGTATCCTCATGAAGTTACTAGTCTCTGTCTTAAAGGATTTATCTTTAAGAATACGATCACATAGTTACACATCATATGTCCATCACATACTAGGATAAGTGGAAGAGCAAGATGGGACAACCCATTGTTTAAAGGATTAAGTTTTGCATTAAAGATTAAACAATGTGGATCACTTTTTTCACTACAAGATGGTTTAAACATGTCATATGAGCGATCTAAATTTCACTTTTCTCCTAGCACACCATATTATGGTTACATTCCCACAACTAATCCTAAATTAAAATGTTGTTAAGTTTCACAATTAACTCTTAGTATTGCATCGTAGAACCCAAACAACAATAGAGATTGGGTATCGAGTTCATTTATGATCCTAACTCTTAAAGGTGACTTCAAATGTTTGTTGGCGATCTTTACCATTGAACAAGTATGTTTTTTACTATAGGTAAATAGTTTTTGAAAGGGCTATACACTTGTATATTAGGGCTCAAAAGCCATATTGATTTTTTTTTAGCAAAATAAAAAGATCACAATCTCGATTTATCTAATCAACCCAACAACATAAAGTATTTTGCCAAGATCACAACCAATAACCACTAACCTACCTCTAGAAAACAATGACATCACAACAACAACTTCTCAAAGGATTTTACACTATGTTTAATGTTGGTTTCCCATCGAGTACTCCTTTAATATAACACATTCTCCTTACTACACACACGATTACACAACCTAGAAGGGAACCACATACCCACGAATTTTTTTAACCAGGACGTTCCTAGTCGTCGAGTTCACGATGATGTCAATAAGCATACCGGCGATGAAGATAACTAAAACTAGCTATGGATCTTATTTACTTAAGCTATAATGTGCCATTGAGTACAAAGGTTTATTTTTATCCTAAGGTTTTAGTTTCTTTTATGCTAAGAAATGTCATGTGAAAAACGTAGATATGCACAAGTTTTAAACTAAGGTTGACAATTATAGTTAGGCTTCTTTATTACATTTTCAAGGTAAATAACACAACACACCAATTATTTAATCATCAATTACACACTAGGAATGCACTATAAGATATTAAATTCAATTTTATTTACATATATTTTCAACCCCTCTATTTTGTTTCCATACATATATCTGAATCAAAATGACACCTATAGTTAAATGCACATTTCCCAAAGCACCCCTAAAACTAGCATCTCATACATACTACCAAACTTCAATAATAAGTCTTTTAGTACATTGAAATTTTGTGATTCATCCTCTACAATGACATTGTCTCACATATAAATTACAATAATACACAGGTGAATTACAAACACGTTCTTTCGTCATCTTACTTGCATCCTGAAAACCATATGAGCATGAAATCAACGATAAATCACTAACATGACATCCACCTAAATCTTAAATTATTAAGATATTGGTTTTCATTTGCAAGATGATAAAAATACACACTTGATAAGAGAGGGTTAGGGGTATATATTCCTTTCATTTCATTTAATTACTTAACTAAGGGAGGAGAGAGAAAGAGATAGGAAAGAAAGAGAAGAGAAAGAAACACTATTTTTCAAAAGTCAAATTTCACGCAACAAGTCACAACATAAAGTTTCAAATAACTATTTACAAGTGTTAATAAGTTTCCATGATGGTTTTCTAACTTGATTGGGGTCCTACAAGTTTATTTTACATTTTCCTGCTAGTTGGAAAAAATCCAAATTTTAGCTCAGAGGCTAAGAAAGTGCATTCAAATACATTCTTTCAATACATAAATTTGTGATGAGAGAATTCCTACATGTCCTCTTGTATACCAGGTATTCAGAAGAACTGACGGAATTCGAAACGGGTTAATGGTTTACGATTGGTGGCTAGTTTTCTGTTGCCACCAGTTATAATCGGTCTAGTTTGACCTAGTTCAACAGCTACCTGATGACTACAAAATGCCTTTTCCAAACTATATAGAAGAAGTTTTTTACACAAAGCGAAGGTTGCAATAAATTTTCTAGTAAAAATACTAGAGGTTTGTGAAGGAGGATAAACATTTCATTTCTCGGGGTTCAAATGGTGGGTCAAACCAAAGGCCAACTTTTCAATTTTCATAGCTAACTAAAAGTGCAAAACGAGTAAACTTGGGGATCCTAGAGGACTGTTGAAGAGAGCACCAATAGTTGATTGGGGTAGATCTAATGTTTAATAAGACTCCCCACATAATAAATAACACCTTTGGCGTAAGATGACATATCTTTTCTAGGGTTTAGAAGGTTATTTTTTGAGTCTTTGAAAAATGCATTTTTATAACTTTGCATGGAAGACATAAATGGTTGTTTTATTTGACGAAATCTACTAACCCACAACAATTCTAGAGGACATGAGTGCCTAATTATGACACCCTAGGTTAAAAACATGTGAATTTGGGGAGCAATCATGTTTGATGGTCAATGAGAAACTTGGTTACATAAATCACAAGGTTCATTTTTATTGTTTTAAACTATCTAGTTTGGTTAAATATCCAAATGTATAATCATCCACTGGTTTAATATTTATTTTATATTGCAAATTAAAGAACCAAATTAGGAAAATTATAAAATATTTCAGTAAGGAGAGCATTCATGTCCATGAACGATGTGATGAAAGAGGGGCTCCATGTAGGTCCGACAATATTTCATGAGATTTCAAATATCCTTTAGGCATTCCATCAAGAATTTCAAATGTTGTCCCAAGGTCTCCTCCATTCACTCGTTTAACAAGAAAATAATAGATAATACCCATGCCATTTATTACCATTTTCAAAGAGATGGTGCAAGTTATGGAGGCAACATTTCTGAGAAGAAATACATCCAACAGTTTGCTTCCATGAGCATAATTCCATGGCCCCCTTTTTAAAAAAAAGGTTCGGTAAGAGAAAACATAAACCGTTATTCATTGCATTTTCTTAAAAGTTTCTAAGCCTTTTCAACAAACCATTTTTGCATATCCTGTAGCCAATGTTTTCCACAAAGTCATATTTTTCTTTCAGACATACTGTAAAACAGTTCATGTGCCTTTATATGCTTCCACATTTTCATACATGTCTACCAGGGCCATTGTAAGGACAACATATGACAATATTTCTCTACTACCATAGTGAGAAGTTGAAAATTTCATTTATATTGTTATATCGTGCCCCTGTGACAACTATTTGAGTTTGTCAAGCGCATGTATGTGTTGGCTATCACACTACAACCAATTTTATCTCCAAGATTATTATAAGACAAATTTTCTTGGGAGAGACGCAAATCGGTTCCATCGTTTAAAAAAATGTAATGTTATTATAGAGATTATTGTTAATGCCATGTAAGGCAATTTTTGAATATAGTCTAGCACTCTCTGATGAGGTGTACCATGTCAAACCAACACTAATCAATTACTCGTGTATAATATGCAAATGTAACTTGTGTGTTTCAAACTAGGATAAGAAACAATATTTTCATAAAACATATTATTTTTAAGGCTTCATTGTTACCAACACTGCTACGTTTTATTTATATGGTTTTTCAAATAGTTCACATACCTTTCATATGCTCCCATGTTTTCATACATAGCTCTTAGACCACTGTAACTCTGACCTCGAAAAAATTCCTCTATCTTTTATGCTTTCTTGGAAGTCCATACCCTGCTCAAGATCTCACATTTAAGCACGGGCTTGGAGTGCATAGGGAAATGTAAAATGGTTGAGTTGGAGACCTATTTATTGCATAGCTGAAATAGTTTGAATCTCTGTGAGGAAACCCATGTCTTATGTACACTCCCATAGTCTTCCATGAAAATCTTCCCTCTTCTTTCATTTGGTCAAAAATTATAGAAGCATCAATGTTCTATGAGATTCCTACCTATGCTCAAAATTATTTATCATCATCCTCTCACATACAAAAAACAAGAAAGATGCATGGAGTAGTTTCCTTTCCAAGACAATTTAAATCGCTGCAGATACAAATATAGAACTAAATTGATCAACTCCATATAATAAGGTGAGGAGATATTTATGATGTAGATTTATCTCCCCTGCTTAGGGGTGTTTTCCCAAAAATTAAAAAGAATTTAGAACAACTATCTTTGGTGGATAGTTTTGTTTAACAAAACTCCACACACGTATTCCATGGAACTATCCAATTTATGCTGATTTGCAATGTTAGTTTGGGTTCCATCATGGTCTACTCCTTAGATTTCAATTAATGTGTATGTATTATTAAGTAAGGAATGTTACAGTCCGAACACCTTTCTAGAATGACCATGCCCTAAAATATCTCCTTCCACACACCTTTACCTACTCCTACCACCACCAAAATCCATTAAATCCTTCCACTTCCCTCCTTTAATATTCTTCTGCCAATTCAACCACTCATGACGCCAAACACAATGAATTCCCCCATTAAATTAAATTTTATTTTATCTATTATTATTATTTTATCTTTTTTTTTTAATATATAATAACCATGTTTCTAAATGACACATCAGTAATTTAAGGGGGTGAGAGTTGAGCATTATATCTCACTCCCCTTATGAGAGCATCATCCTCAATTTGGCACGAAAGAAAGGATACAAGGGTAGTCAAAGGGTTAAAAAATTAAGGATAGTTAATGATGACAAATTTTGTCTAGGGATAAGATCTATGTGATTAGATCAAGACCATAAGAAAGAAAGCAAGGTTTGATAATTTCTTAATGTTTTGCGAAGATTGGTAGTTTTCAATCTACATTATTACCTAATTAATCCTTTCCCTTATAACTATTTATTAATCTCAATCTCTTAATATTTTATCATTTAGAATTTTAATTTACTTGTGCTTGTGGGTGCTAACAATATATATCGACATCATGATACAACATAAGGCCCAAATTCTACACGATGGTCCACACAAGACATATTTTACATACTTGTACAATGGATCACATCAAAATAACTCAACCAAACCATGAAAATAATATGCATAGCCCTCACAACATAGTACTTATTACACATTCCCCTGACACAATAGTACTCATAACATAAGTAGACTACTACAACATGGAATTCCCAATAGGTACACATATAAAGGTTTCACACAACTTGAAACAATAATTGTAGTTACATAGTGTTAAGAAGGGGATCAACATTGTACCCTTAATGAGGAGCATCAATCCTGAACATCACAAAAAACATGAGGACTCACATGAGTACATATAAATCATAATACAAACACCATACACCTCCCAAAACATAAAAAAACCATATACCTTTAAAACCATAACAAAACATCTCCATATACCTCCAAATGCATCACAACACAACCCCATATATCTCCCAAAGCATCAAAAACATCTCCATATGCCTCCCAAAGAAGCACAAACAACTACATATACCTCCCAAAGCATCACAAAACAACTACATATACCTGAAAGTATCATGAAATAAATACATATACCTCCCAAAGAATCACAAAATAACACCATATACCTCCCAAAAACATCACAAAACCTCTCCATGTACCTTCAAATTATCCATCCATGCACACAAACCTTTTATCCCTCCCTCAAATATATTATCTCTCCCTCAAACCTTTCTCTCTTATGACTCCCTCAAGTATCTTATCCCACGCTCAAGTATCTTATCTCTCCCTCAAGTCTCTTATCACTCCATCAAGTCATTTATCTCTCCCTCAAGGAGGTCGGTCACCCTTTGGCCATAGGCACATAGAGTCAGACACCTATAACCAAAGTGACATAATAACTCATGGTTAAAAATGCACTTTGGTTATCGCAACTCTTTGGGGACGTACCCCCCATACAATGAAGCAGTTCCATAGGTTCAACCACGCCAAATCTTGAATCCCGTGACCCTATTCCAACCCATTACGACATTAGAACCAATATAACAATCTATTTCAAATGTAAAGTTGAAAAAATACAAATCCTTGGGATAGGGTATAATTTGTTTAAAATTTGATATGCAAATTTAAAACTAAGCAAAACAAATGGCTCAATAGCCATAGTAAGTGTAAAATGAAGGTACACCAAGGAATGATTTGTATATTGCTTGTTTCAAATGATACAGAGATCACGCCTTTATATAGGCTGAGAGGGAGGGAGCCGTGAAAGAAACGGTTACAAAACTGTTCTTTAACAAACAATAACAAACAAATGTATTAATGCGCTAACATTCCCCCCCTTAATACATTTCTCTTACAAATGTACCCCGTAAACAAATCAAACTTCACCTTACCGAGAGGCTTGGTGAGAATATCGTGATCCGAAAATCAGTAGGGCCAGTATTAGAGCTGAATTTGGTGGTTCAAGACCTGTTCTTGAATGTAGTGACATTCGACCTCAATATGCTTTGTTCGTTCATGGAAATAGGATTCTTCACAAGATTCAACACACCTTGATTATCGCAGTGAATGATGGGAGGTTTCTCTTTAGGAATCCCTATATCTGCAAGAATGCGCGTAACCAAATTACTTCGCACCACGGCTACTCCTCGTGCAATGCGGTATTCAGCCTCGGTGGATGAGAGAGCAACAACAGATTTGCTTCTTGCTGATCCATGAGATAGGTCTAGATCCGAGATGAAAAACATATCTGAAGTGGATTTCTGTCATTAATGGATCTGCCCGCATAGTCCAAGTCTGTATATCCCCAGTAAGAAGAACTAAGTGTTCTTCGATACTCAGAACCAAAGTCAAATGTACCTCGAGACATATCTCAACACATGCTTTGCTGCTATCCTATGACATTTCTTTGGCTCTGCATTAATCTGGTGAGATAGCTCACCTGCAAAGCAAAGATCTGGTCTAGTATAGGTCAAGTAAATGAGACTCCTCACAAGTCATGCGTAGTGAGTGCCATCTACCTCGCACTGCGGTGAATCCTGGAATCTAGATAATTGCAAACCTTTTTCCATAGGTGTGGACATTGGTTTATAATCGACATCCCATACTTTTCAGAGGGTCTTGGCATATTTCATCCGGGAGACGAAGATATGATTCTTCTTACGCCATATCTCTAAGCCAAGACAATAGTGAAGTAGCCCCAAATCAGTCATGTCGAAGGATTTCTTCAGATCATTCTTTACATCATCTACAAGATTGTCAAAACTTCTGTGATCACAAGATCATCTACATACAAAACGAGAATGACAATCTTGTTCCTACCTTCTTGATATACAAATTTGCATCCGAGGGCTACAAGTGAATCCATCTGCAATAGGTGATCATCAATTTTTATATACCATGCCCTAGGTGCTTGCTTGAGTCCATAAAGAGACTTTATCGGATGACATACCTTCGTGGTTGATGCTCATCTACAAACCCTTCGAGTTGGGCCATGTACACTTCTTCTTGTAGATAACCGTTTAGAAAAGCACTCTTGACATCCATCTGCTGAAGTTTCCATCCATTTTGTCTTTGCCGGTGCACATACAACTCGATGGTTTTGATCTTCACGGTGGGTGCAAAGGTCTCGTCATAGTCAATTCCTTCTTCGAGCATAACCCTTTCGCAACAAGTCGTGCTTTGTGTTTGTCGATTGAACCATATGACTTATATTTTGTTTTGAAAATCCATTTACAGCCAATGGATTTCTTACGGAGAAGCAGATCGACAAGTTCCCACGTCCAATTCTAAATGAGAGAATCATATTCAGCATCCATGCTTTGTTTCCACCTTTGTGGTTGGTCTAATGCCTCACGAACAGTGTCAGGTTCGGTGCTCTCAACAACTGAACTCATGAGTGTAAAATTTACCTCATGTCTAGCTTGACTTCGTGTTCTAACTCTCGTAGAAGTACCGGGAAGTGAGTTCAGTTGAGCATCCCTGATAGTACTCTGGACCCATTTTAGACGTTGGTGCTGCTGATGTGAAGATGTGTTTTCCAGTGTGCCAAGATCAACGAACAAATCTCCACTCAGCTCTTCTTCTCTCTGAGAAGAATCATCTTGCTCATCATTTGGATGTGTGAGCAATCTATGTGACGAGGTCGGTATTGGATCTCCATTGTTTGGCAGGGAGTCAAAGGATGACTCATCACATACCACATCTCAACTCTTGTAGATCTTCTTCGTCTCATGATCCATGAGATGATATGCCTTTGAGGTAGTACTATACCCCAAGAAAATATAGGGCGGTGTCTTTGGATCGATCTTCTTCCTTCTCTTATCTGGAACATGCATATATTGATCAACCAAAAACTCTCAAATGATGAATAGAAGGTTTACGACCAGTCCATACCTCTTCGGTGTCTTGTTTTGCAAGATCTTCGTGGGTGCCTGGTTGAGTAGATACATTTCTTTGTTTGGACTTCTTTTGTCCAAAACCGATCCTCCAACTTGGCGTCAAGAGCATACAACGAGCCATCTCCATGTGATCTGTTGTGGCGCTCGAAATCCCGTTCTGTTGGGGCGTGTAGGGTGCAGTCAAATGTTGTTGAATGCCATGCTACTTCAGGTATGCTAAGAACTTCTTTGACACAAACTCCCCACCTCGATCTGAGTGGAGGAGAAGAAGAGGCTTCCCAGACTGCTTGGTGGCTTGCCGGTAGAAGGTCTGGAAATTTGCAAGTGCCTCACTCTTCTTCCGAAGGAAATATACCCACATTTTCCATGAGTAATCATCAATGATGAGCTGAAAGTACGTAAAACCTTGAAAGCTAGCTGGCGAGGGGTCCGCATGGATCGATGTCAACGACACTGAAGATGCTCTGTAGAATGATAAGAGCTCTGTTTGAATGGACCTCTATGTTGTTTACCCGTTAGACATCCCTGAGCAAACAGGTAAGGAATGGGAGAGTGGAGGAAGCCCTCTTACCATTTCCTTCGCACCGAGTTGATGCTGAGTTCCCGGCGAGAAAGATGACCATATCGAAAGTGCCAAAGTGCGGTGGACTCTGCCGTTGATGCGAGAGAGAGCAACGCTAGATGAAGTGACCACATCCGGTGCAAATAGACGGCCCTTGAAATGCTTGAGCAATAACTGACTCTCCACGAGAAATGATGCAGGACTTGACCCCTTTCTCAACAAGGAATTCAACCCGCATTCTATGATTAAGAAGTTGACTTACGAGATAAAAGATTTGAAGTCAAACCGGAACATATAGCATCTTTGTGAGTGTACATCTTCGTGTTCCAAGAGGAATGATGACATCACCAATTCCTGCTGCAATATACTCTTGATTGTCTTGATGGTGATCGATCTCAGTGGGCGGTCACTTAGAGTATGGAACAACTTCTTGTTGCCAGTCATGTGTTTGCTGGCACCTGTATCAATCAACCAGACATCTTCTGATGGCTGTGAAGTCTGTGAGACTAGAACAATGTCAGAATGAGTCATATCTAGTACCTCTTCATCGGAGGTGGCATCCTACTGAGCAGCAGTGTGGCCCTTCTGCCTCTGATTACGAGCATGCCATCGATATTTCTTGGAATATCCTCGGCCAGAAGTGCTCTCTTCGCCATAATTTCCATACTTGCGACCGTTGTAATAACGATTCGCGATCGTGTGCATATCCGTGGAGAAAATATGGCACCACCAATCGCCTTGTGATAATGTTTATGCAGGGTGGCGGTGTGATGGCCTTTGTGAAGATGGCTGCGAGGATCTTGCTTCGATTACGGGGGCTGATTGCCCTTTCGAGGCTTATGTTTTTTCCTCGTGATGAGAGCCTTGTCTTGAAGGCTTCTTGTACATTTTGCATGGCTTCTTCCTGCTGGAGATAATTCACCAGGGTTGCAAAACTCACCTCCTATTGAGTGATTGTCAACGTGGTGATCAATGTCCAAAACCGGGAAGGAAGAGCTCGCAAGGTGAGCGGGACTAACAACTTGTCATCCACTGGTTCACCGAGTGCAGAGAGTTCTGCACGTAACTCGGCCTACACGCCTGAGAAGGCCTACCTTGATTCGCCATCATGCATACTCATCGTATGAAGATTTTTCTGAAGTTGTAACTTTGTCGTCAGATTCTTAGCTTCGTAGATGGTACACAATGCGCTCCATGCCTGAGAAGAAGCGGTTGCTTCCCGAATGTATGGCTGCACCTCATCAGAAAGACTCAGGGTGATGAGCATTAGCGCTTTCGCATCAGCCTTTTCATATTTTTCCAACAGATCATCATCTGTGGGAGGGGCGTCTTTGCCAGAGACAATCCCCCAAAGATCTTCGAATTGAAGAATCATCCGCATTTTGGTTTTCCATGCGGCGAAATTTGGCCCTTTCAAGAGTTGGGCATTGGATAGCAATATTTTTGGAGCAGACATTTTCAAAAACTCAAAAATGTATTTTATTTATTTCTTTATTTTCAAAAATGGCTACAATGCTTACTGAAGGAATCTATCCCGAAGATGGGCTCTATAGGCTCGTGCAGTGAGACACCGATGCTCCTGTGGGTGTTCTATTTCACGTTCGTCATCTGCATCATAACCACGTTCAAGTTCTGCATGAATCCGCCGTGCTTGACATCGAACGTCAAACCAAAAATATTCCAACAGTCCTCGGCGCACAATCTCGTCAAAGAGAATGTTCCCAGTGTTGTGTAGCTCGTTGACCAAGGCAAAGAACAGCCCAGTGGTGTCTTCATTGTCATTCAATGCCCAAATATTTGGTGCATTGCTCGCGGTGCTTTGTGCATCAGAAATTTGCGACATACGCGCACACACTGTTTCAAAATTTGTAGGCTTTCTTCACTTGCACAGTTTTAATGGAGCAAAGAAGAACAAAACAGTCACTGAGGGCTCCTACCACGCACAATTTTTCTCTTCTTCTTGTCTTCCACTCTGCAAATGATGGCAATGGCTAGAAATGGCACTGGCTTGAGCCAACAATGTCTCCTTCCACATGGTATGTCTCCTTCCACGTGGGTAGAGGACGGACAGTTGCTCTGGGCTCCAGCAAAGAACAACAAACAACAAAGACGCACCAGCAATGAGTCTCCTCTCTGAATCTCCACGCACAGCCATGCACTCTCCTCCTTCCACGCAGGTAGAGGACGCACCAGCAAAGAACTCCACGCACAGGTTCACTGGTTTGCAAAGATATCACGTTCTTGCTGCTCCTCCACGCTAATCCACGCAGGTCAAAGCAAATTCACGCTCATAGCACAGCCAAAATGGACACTTCACACACAGCACAACCAAAACGGATAGGGAATCTGAGTCTCCTCTCCAGCGCCTTGATCCACGAAGAGACAGGGAACCAACCACAAAGCCACGCAAACTCACTCCGATACCAATGAAGGTGCACCAAGGAATGATTTGTATATTGCTTGTTTCAAATGATACTGAGATCACACCTTTATATATTTGAGAGGAGGGAGCCGTGAAAAAGCAGTTCAAAGCTGTTTCTTTAACAAACAATAATAAATAAATGTATTAATGCGCTAACTTAAAAATCCGCATGTTAGTGCAACAACCAAATAAAATTCCCAAAATATAAGAACACATGAATCAAGAAAACTACTAGTTTTGAGAAGAAAAGAGATAATGAAAAATTTATGAATAAAATACTTATAGAGAAATATAACATTACATGCATTATGTTTTTAACACAACCACCAAGGGGTACTCATCGAGTCATTCTTGAAACTCGGACATCAAGCCTCGGCTCGCAAAATAACATATCAAGAAATATAAATGTCATAATCTTTATCTGAATCATCCTCCCATACTCCCACAAGGCTCAACATAGTAAAAATCCAATAGGATTTTTGATGGACAACCCAATAGGAGAGATTAGGGGACGCTAGTTTGCATAATTTTAGCCTAAGTTGGTGTGCATCAAAAATATATTGAGCAGGCTCAAAATATACTAAATAGATAGAAGTGGGTTTTCGGTCTATAAAATACTCCACTTCCTTAATCCTACTCGAGATAAAGATTATGAAAACTTAGTCCACGCCTCCTCTCTCCACGAGATGCACTTTTTACAAATTGTTTCCCTTAGGCGGTTAGTGTAAGGTTCACAACATAATGAGATAACTACATCACTAACACAATGATTATTCACTCACATTAACCATAGCGTCTTACATACGGTATATATATAGGGTAGAACACAATCATTATTTTCAAGGATTACAATACATCACATTTCCACATAAAGCACCAAAGGTACAAGTACTAAAAAGATGGCGGTCGTATGATCACCATATGCCCCTAATTCATGACACGAATCATCACATATTACATGAATTATACATTTGATGAACACGAGTGAATAACATTACAACATAAATTCAAATACAGTACAACATGGTGACACATACAATTAATGACTACACGGTGGCGATATCATGATACAATCCATTTCACTATACACAAATCTTGTCATACAAAAAATTAGCACACCTACATATCACAAAATGACAAGGCGTTCGGACACTCTGAAATCCACAATATCAATCTTTTTATACACAACAAGGTGGCACATCACACGTGAAATCTTCATTGAATCCATGAAAAAGAGAGTGAATAATATCATCACAAGCAAATCAACATGATAAAAAATACGCACTAAGTGACAAGCACAACATATGCGTTAATAATATCATAATTACGAAGTGTGGTAACATAACAACATATATCACATTAATCTTCTCATCTCTTCCACCATGATGAAGAATCATCATAACTCATATCTATCCAAAAGGTTCAAGAGCATGAACCTTTTCTCTAATACCAAATGTAACACCCACATTTTACACACACAAATACAACACTAAACTAGTGTTTTTTTTTACTTGCATTGTGGTACACAAGACATTACAGGAGATCACTTAGGAAAACACAGAACACATGATATGTTTGCAAAAACATTATTCCACATATATTAGATGAAAACACATAATGCACATCATGGCCATTATTTGTTTTTTAAATGACAAGGCACAACATAAAAATTATACCATAATATAAAATATAAATAGGGTATTCCCACCGTAAGATAATATTAGGATTACACATTTATTACAATCATGTTTCAATATTTAAATTAAGTTATAGGAAGGCTCATAATATGTAAATCATATATTCCTTTTCCTTTTGCTATATTTCCTTTTATAGTTCTTAACATTTAACTTATGGTGTATCTCCTTGAATAAGGGTCATCTACATTATTTAAATTACTTTTTAAATAACTCATTCATTAATAAGGTATTTAGTTACACACAAGAATATTTACATATACACGAGGTTACTAGATCTTGTCCCCAGGATTCACTCCTAAGGGTGGTCATCTTGATCTCATTTCATAACTTTGTTACATGAGAACAAGTGTAAGCACAATTGAGGTGAAGTTCACATTTTTTCTTAAGGATTTACGGTCACATTTCATTCATTCATTAAGAATTGGCTAATTGATTTAGTACACAATAAGTAATCTACGAATTAGGTTCTTTATCCACAACAAGAGAGTATACTCACATTACAAGACAAATCATGTTTCAATTTACGAGGTATAACATCTCACACTTATGCTTCCCATGGCCAAGCGTCAATCAAATTATATTATAGTTAAGATCCAACAATTAGTTAAGGATTTCAAAGCATTTAACATGGAAACATAATCTTTTTATTTATATTTGGTTTCGAGTATCATTTTACGTCTAACTTAAGGGGGTATAAGTGCATGAAGTTGGGGGGCCAAAAAGCGGACAAGAATCTGAAAAAAATAAAAAATGCGTAAGCGTTTCGCTAAAACGCACTCGCATTTTAATTTGTTTTTCTTGGGAATCAATGAACCATAACGCGTACGCATTTCAAACAAGCCAAAATGCGTACATGCGTTACAAAACACGTATGCGCTATGTAATGCGTAAGCATTTTGTGACGTGTAAGTATTTTGTAACGCATAAGAGTTGTGTGATGCGTAAATGTTTTGTGACGCATCACGCGTTTTATGTAGAATGGACCATGCATATTTTTTTGGTGGGTTATACTTACAAACATAAATAATATAATATTTCTTTTATTATTTATTATACTTTTATTATTTCTTATACTTCAAATTTATTTTAGTAAATATAAGAAATTGGGGTAATTCTACACCTTATGAAAGTGGTCTCGTAGCTCCAAGGTTATAATCTAGAAGATAGTTTTTCAAAATCTAATCAGTAGAGTACTTACTCATTTTCAAGATTTTAGCAAACAACGTAAAACTTTCAGGGCATATATATTGTATTCGGTCTTTGTTTTGGGAAAACATATAGTCATTTTTAGGTTTTTGACCTTCTAAAATGGATTTTGGCCCTACCACTTCTTGAATTGGTAATAGTTTTTAAATTTGGTCCATAATTCACTTTACTGACCATGAATTAACTCTATGATGTTTGTCTACTTCTTACTAAAAAGAGATCTTCACTTTGTAGATAGAGGATTGTTCCCTGAATGGGATTCCTATCCTATGACAAAAATGAGGAGATTGTAATGTGCCTCCTCCTTAAGGTGTGATAACACTACTAGGTGTTGAATGAGTTACGATTCACGAATAGTACCAAGTGAATTGCATCAACTAAACTCGGATGATTGATAATTCCTAAAAACATGGTGCTCCATATAAAGATCATCCCCTCACATTTCCTAGCTCTAAAAGAATCATTTCATGGAATCAAATTCATGATTCTAATACATGCTTTTTCTCATATGTATCTTATGGAGACAAACGATGCCTTAATACTTCACAAATAATGGTCCTTGATAAATTAGTGACATGACTAGCTCATTTTAGCATGTTCTAAAGGGTGTTGATTAACTACAAAATCACCAAAAATGCCTTTTTAGGCCTTCAAAGGAAGTAGTCTCTCATAAAAACTAAATGGGTCAATCGATCACCTTAAACACTATTCCCTATACACTAAAACATGTTGAATGACCTTTTTAGGACTTTCCTTTTGGTGAGGGTTTATGATTTAGGGTTTAGGGTTTAGGGCTAAGGGTTTAGGACTCAAGGTTTAGATTTTATGGTTTAAGGTTTAGTGTTTAAGGCTCATAGTTCAGATTTTAGATTTTAGGGTTTAGGGCTCAGGGCTTAGGGTTCATGGTTTATGGTGTATGGTTTAAGGTTTAGAGTTTTGGGTTTATGGTTAAGGGAAAAGGGTTGAGGGTTTATGGTTTAGGAATGAAGGTTTAAGGTTTAGGGTTTAGGGGTCAAGGTTGAGGGGTTAGGATTTATGGATCAAGGTTCGGGGTTTATTGTTTAGGGATCGAGTTTAGGGTTTAGGGTTCGGGGTTTAGTTTTTATGTTTTGGTTGAGGATTTAGGGTTTACAGTTTAGGGTTTAGGATTTAGGGTTTAAGGTTTAGGGTTGAGGATCTAGGATTTATGGTAAAGGGTTTAGGATTTAGGGTTTAAGGTTTAAAGGTCAAGGTTATGGGTTTAGGGAAAAGGGTTCGGGGTTAATGGTTGAGGGTTTATAGTTTAGGGTTGAGATGTGAGGGTTCAGGGTTTAGGGCTCAAGGTTTAGTTTTTAGGGTTTACGGTTAAGGGTTTATGTTTAAGGGTTCAAGGTTTAGGGTTTTTGCTTAGGGATTATGACTTAATGCCTAGGGTTTAGGGCTTAGGGTTTAGGGTTTAGGGCTCAAGGTTTAGGGTTGGATCGGGGTTTAGGGCTCAAGGTTTAGGGTTGGATCAAGGTTTAGGTTTTAGGGTTTAGGGTTTAGGATTTAGGGCTTACAATTTAGGGTTTAAGGCTTAGGGTTTAGGGCTCATATTTTAAGGTTTAGGGTTGAGGATTTAGGGTTTATAGTTTAGGGTTTAGGAGTTAGGGTTTAAGGTTTAAAGGTCAAGGTTAAGGATTTAGGGAAAAGGGTTCATGTTTTAGGGTTTAAGTCTCGAGGTTTAGGGTTTAAGTTCTAGGGTTAAGGGTTTAGGGAGTTCAAGGTTTAGAGTTTAATGTTTAGGGCTTATGGTTTAGGGTTTAGGATTTAGTGCTTGGGATTTAGAGTTTAAGGTTTAGTAGTGTTTAGGGTTTAGGGTTTATGAACCTCTAGGATTCAACATTGAGGCCTTAAGGTTTAGGGTTTATGGTTTAGGGCTTAGGGCTCGAGTTTAGGGGTTAGTGTACATGGTTTAAGGTTTACGACTCGGGGTTTGGGGTTCATAGTTATGAGTTTAAGGTTTAGGGTTTAGAGATCATGGCTCTAGATTTAGGGTTTATGGCTCGGGGTTTAAGGTTAAGGGTTTAGGGCTTAAGGATTAGGGTGTAGGGTTCAAGGATTAAGGTTTACTATTTATGGTTTAGGGATTAGGGATTAGGGTTCACGGTTCATGCTTTATGGCTTCGAGTTCGGGCTTAGAGTTATTGGTTTAAGGTTTGGGGTTAGCTTGAGACTTTGGATTTAGTATTTAGAGTTTAGGGCTTAGGGCTCGGGGTTTAGGGTCTTGGTCAAGTGTTTAGGGTTATGGGTTTAGGGTTTAGTATTTAGTGTTTACGGTTTATTATTTTTTTACTTTTTTATGGTTTAGGGTTTATAATTTAGGGTTTAGGTCTCATGGTTTATGTTTAAGGGTTTAGGTCACGAGTTCGGGGTTCATCGAATTTGTAGCGAGAACATTCAAAGAGAGTCATCGAGAATTTGATGTTTTTCATCGATGATATTTTGAAAAAATCCATGGGTTTATCATATAAGGAATTATCAATGAATGGAAGGTCACTAAGTTATAGGCGGGTAACTCCCATTTAAAACTAAACAGAAAAGATTTACTAGGAGATTGATAACCCCTTAGTGTTCTTAACCATTCCCCGTTTCTATGCTTATTTTGAACACTTTAGGAAGTTCCCTCAAATTTACTATCCATTCAAGTATAACACTTAAACTTTATCTTCTCTGGAGAAGAAGATAATATAGGAAATTCAATTATCATCCTACACCTCTGCATTGATATATTCTCTATGTTTCTTTTGTTTCCTTTAAGATTAATTTTTTCCGACTTCCAATGGGTCATCCTTGCTTACATAATACCACACATGGAAATATGAGAAGTGTGAAATTTGTTTTAGAGTGTGAATAAATTTACATTCAAGAGCACAAGTATATGTGGGGAGAAACAAGTTTGGAAGAGATGTGTAATATATGCATTACAAGGCACAAGGTAGATGTCATATCCATTTAGTTACTTGTCCCACCTCTCATAAACAAGGTAGTTCTATAAGTAGACTAAATGATGGTTCTAGGCATGAGACTAGGAAATATTGATGAAATATGGTTTGGGGTTTAGGGTTTAGGGTTTAGGGCTCATGGTTCAGGGTTTAAGGTTTAGGGTTTAGGGTTCAAGGTTCAAGGTTCAAGGTTATGGTTTAGGATTTAGGTTTTAGGTTTAGGGTTTAGTGTTTATGGTTAGGGTTTATGGATTGAGGTTAAGGATTTAGGGTTTAAGGTTTAGGGTTTTAGGTTAAGGATTTAGTGTTTATGGTTTACGGTTCATATTTTAGGGTTTATGGTTTATGGTTTAGGGTTTATGGTTTTGATTTAATGTTTAGGTTTATGGTTTAGGGCTCGGGGTTTAGGGTTTAGGTTTTAGGGTTTAGGGTTTAGGTTTTAGGGCATAGGGCATAGGGCTTAGGGTATATGGTTTAGGGTTTAGGGTTTAGATTTTAGGGCTCAGGGATAAGGGTGTAGGATTCAAGGCTTAGGGTTTAGGATTCAGTGTTTAAGATTTAGGGTTTAGGGGTAAGGGTTTATGGTTTAGGATTTAGTTTTTATGGTTCATGGTTTAGGGTTTAGCATTTAGGGCTCATGGTTCATGGTTCATGGTTTCGGGTTTAGGGTTTAGGGTTTAGGAATTATAGATTAGGGTTTATGGCTTAAGGCTCAAGGTTTAGGGCTCATGGGTAAGGGATGAATGTTGAAGGTTTAGGGTTTAGGGTTTAGGTTTTAGGGTCTAGGTATCATATTTAACTATTTAGGGTTTAAGGCTTAGGGCTCAAGGTTTACGGTTTAGTGTTTAGGTTTATGGCTTGTGGTTTAGGGTTTCGATTGTAGAAGTTAAATGCTACAAAATTTAAATTTGAATGAATTGAAATCTGAAAAATTACCTATGTCTTGACCAAATTATACTTTAAAAACTATTTCCTAAACCATGACTAATGGAGTTGTTGTACTAATTCCATAAGGTGCGGCGTGGCCCTAATTTCTTATATTTACATAAATAAATTTAAAGTAAAAGAAATAATAAAATATAAATAATAATAAATGAAAAAGTCATATTGAATGCGTATGCATTATGTAACGTGTACAAATTTTGCATTTTCTCTTTTCCCAAGCCATGCCTCAAGGCTTGGGATCTGGTTTAGATCCCCAAGCCTGAGGCATGGACCTGCACAAACACAACAAACAACGTATTTTTATAAGAAAATGTAAAAATGCCACTTCCTCTATGATAAATCAAAATAAAATAATCGATCCATTCTTAAAAAGCTATACCATATGGTAGAGTAGAGTCTCTTCTTTCGAACACTATAATTTTTCAAAATTTTTGACTAATATAAGCTTTTCATATTATTTATTTTCTAACTATGCCTTTTTATAGCTATTTTTGAATTTTAAATGTGTCTATCTTTCATGGTGTATCTTTTTTTGGGTGATAAAAATTAAAAAAATATATACTAGCCCAAACTAGGCATAATTATATACATATTAAAAAAAAATCTAATGTTCGATATTTTTGCGGTAGTTAGGGGGCATGGTTGGAGCTCCGTTATTTTTCAAAACATAAAATTTCTATACAAGAAAAATCATAAATAAAAAGATATTCACTATTTTTTTAAAAAAATGGAGCCCAAACTAGATGCTCCTAGCTATATTTCTACCAGAGGTTTTCAAAAATACTAAATGGTTCTAAAAATGGTGGGCAACACGAAAGTCACTCTATTATGTTTTTAACAAAAACAAGAGTATCTGTTGGTATTTTAGTTGTTTGACCCACTTAAAATTATCCGTTTTTAATAAAATTTTGTATCTTATAAACTAGATTCAAATTCTTACAATTCATATTTCTACAACATCTTCAAATTTTGAGTGTAACTATTTCAAAAAACTCGTACAAGTTGATTTTTTTTTCGAGGAAAAATGTGTCCACTTAAGACCCCCTTTTGCCCCCAACTTGGTCCACTTACTCGTGGGTTTTTCTTAACTAGGTTCATATTCCTTTTGTAATGAATTGTGTAACCTATTTCATAACAGGGGAATTTGTATCCTCATGAGACTAATGATCCCTTTCCTAAAGGATTTATATCTAAGAACATGATCACATTGTTTCACATCATACATCCATCACATACGAGGACAAGTGGAAGAGAAAGACGTAGTAGCCCATTTTTTAAAGGCTTAAGGTTTTTATTAGAGTTTACACAACATAAATTACTTTTTGTCACCAAAATGTGGTTTACACATGTCATATGAGTGATCTAAATTTTACTTTTATCCTAACTTACCAAATTATGGTTGCATTCAAACAAGTAATCCTAAATTGAATTGTTTTTAAGTTTCACAATGAACTCTTAGTATTGCACCATATAACCAAAATGAAAATAGAGATTGGGTATCGAGTTCATTTATGATCTCGAACTCTTAAAGGTGAATTCAAATGTTATTTGGAAATATTCACCACTCAACATGTATGTCGGTCATGTTGGTGCTCAATTTAATCTCACCTTGTTTGTTCAAAATTTCTCAGTCCGCATGGTTTGAAGTATTATCTATCTCCCTATATTGATGCGTGAAAATATTTTCCTTCGCCAAGATGCCATTTTGATCGTTTCCTTTGGTCAAGGATCACATTGAGTCCAGATATTGTTTACTATTTCTTTGTCCATGAGAAATAATTTTTAATTTGGGCGTGAATTCGGGGTTTCCCCTTCCTTCTATTTTTCCATAGTCATGTTTTCCTTGTCATTTTTGTCCCAAAGATCATGGAAACATGATCCTTTACGATTAGATGCGGCCCAGAGGGTATTTTTGGGGAAACATGTCACTTTTATCACATTTGTAAAAAATACCAAATTGGCCCCGTGGCCCCGATAACATATAATTGGTTAATCAAAAAACATGAAATGGCAAGCAAAAATCTTACTTTTTCACCAAATATGGACACGTGGCCATTTTTAAAGACAATGGTGGAGATTTGGATCGTGAAACATTTTCAAGTTTTTTGCATTTTTGTGAAAAAGGAGCAAAGTTATAAATTTATTTGCAACCCCATAGGGAGCAGAGTGATGTCACATGTTTGAGTAAGAATTTGACAAATCAAAGCGGGGAAGCAGGTCGGAGGAGAAATTTGGAGTTTTTAAGCTCTATTTTCAAGTGATGTAAAGTTATAAAAGTGAGTTGCGACTTCAATGGGGCCCACATCAAAATTTGGAAGTGGAGAGGTGGGTTGTTAGAGAATTTTGAAGTTTTTGGCCCGCTTTAAGTCAAAAATTTCCACGTGGAGGTCTTGCACTCAATTGAGGATCCACATCCGAGTCCTACCTTCTACGGTTGCACCAATGAGACAGGTGGAGGTTTCTGCTGGCCTTGCCCATACTTAGCCTTTTCTTCAAGCGGTCGGTGGAACTTTGTCAGACCATGGACACGTGATGGGCCTACACTCATTTGAGGATCCGCCTCTGGGTCCTACCTTCACAGTTGCACCAAGGAGACATGTGGAGGCTTTTGTTGGCTCCTCTCTATACTTAAACTTCTCAAGCAACTTTCTAAGGCCTGGGACATGTGGAGGGCCCGCACCTATTTGGGGACCTACCCTAAACTTTACTTTTGAAAGAGCGCTAAAAGGAAATGTGAAGATTTCCTTTGGATGTGCCCATACTAAGACTTTTCAATCACCAAGGAGACTTTCTCGAACCATAGGCATGTGGCACCTTCCGCTAGTTCTTAAAAATATTTCAAACAACTTTGTTTGGCTGAGACACGTGGTGAGCCCGCGCTTGTTTCTGTCCTACTTTTGGGCACCATATTAGAAGTGTGATGAAGAGACATGTGGAAGCTTCCACTAGATCCTCTTTGTCTTGAAACTTTTTCAAATGCCAAGGAAATTTTCTTAGGCCCGGGGAAAGTGGAGAGCATGTGCTTGTTTGCGGTCCCTCCTCTAAACTTCATCTTTGAAGTTATCTTGAAGAAACACATGAAAGCTTTCTCTAGGCCTTCCCATACTCTTACTTTTCGTAAAGCGATGTAATTCTCTAGGGTCCGAACACATGGAAGTTCTCACTCATTTTAGAACCTGCCTCTGGACTTCACCTTAATAGTTGCGCTAAGGAAACACATGGAGGCTTTTGCTAGCTCCTCTTGGCACTTGGTCAACTCGGACTCACGAGACTGGTATGTGATATAATCCATACGAGGACACTCATTTTTGAGAGGCAGGAGTGCATGTATCCATGCGAGGGCATTCATTTCTCAAGATGTGTTCTTGAGGGTGAAAAGGATTTCTTGTCAAATATAGATATATGGAGCCACCTAAAAATTATTGAAAAGGAGACTTCTTACATGAAGAAATAAAAGAATGATTAGAAGGACTGTCAAAAATTTATAGCATGGCATCCGTTCATGGTTAAGCATCTAAGAAATGTGACCAGTTCATGATTTTCCACCTGGCAACTTTGGGTGTAAATTTGTTAAACATCACTTTCTGAGACAAAATTGTAACAAGCAAAGGATTCCTCGAATATTCTTCTTTTTGGGGGGAAAATTTGGGATGAGTGAGCGAGTGAATTGTATAAATGTAATGAGGATACTCTTACAAATGGTCGGGGGTTTAATTTTTATGAGAAAATTTGAGAAATCCCATCTTCCTGAGAGACCATTTGAGAAACTTGTTAATCATTCGTGTTATAGATTTGATCACGTCAAGATGGTTGCAAGTTTACAACCATTGACAAGCTCTGAGATTGTTCAAGAAAATTTACCCTAATGATAAATCTAATAGATCTCAAATTAATCTATGTTGATCTTGGGAAAAATTATGTTTGCTTTTATTTCAGAATGTCTTTCAAATATTTTTTCTTGTTCCTATTGTAATATTATATTAAAATATCTCTAAATCACATAATATCTCATCCATGTGTTAGTATTTTGGCATTTACAATTTCATTTTGAGAAGAGATTTCATCATAGTAATGAAATAAATAATTTAAAATCATTTTACTTTGGCTATGTTCATAAAGATTACTTGTAAGCCTATGAGTGTATCTTTGGTGTGATGGACCAGGGGTTTTTAATGTTTAATTGAGTCTTTAGCTTGATCCTCCATGTTGAATTCTTAACTATTGTGTGAAACCGTGTAGATCCGTCCCTCTATTGATGCACCCCTTACGGTTAAAGGAATATTTTTACTATTCTAAAGCATTCTATCTATTAGTTTTCTAATTGTTGTAAAGGTTCTCAAAGATCTCTTTAAATCAACTTCATCTTGCTTACTTCCCCAAAAATTTTCAAATAACCATGAATCCTACGAAGTACCCCTATTGGTGTAGTGTATCCAAAAATGAATGAATTCTACTTTGCTGAAATATATAGAAGCAAAAAGGTTTTTAGTGTCTTTAGTAACTTGAACCTTGTTAGGAAAATATCTCCATTCTTTATAAGTGACAAATTGTGAGAGTTAAATTATGGTGTGTTGATCATATTTTCTCAAGCTTCCCTTGAAAATTGTGCAAATAAGGATCTCTTCATGTCCTTCACCAAAAAATTTTACAAATGGGTCCTCTCACCCTGGTTGAAAGGCATAACCTAAAGTAGTGAGGATAGATCAAATCCTTAATGAAGGTGCTATCCATTTCTCCAACGCTCGAGTGAAAAAGAGTCAACTGAATCCCCTCCCGGCTAAAAAATGACTTATACCATGATTTTTCTATCTCTAAGTATCTTGTTAAATCTATTATGCTACTCGGTCTCAGGGAGAATCAATTTGGATACCAACACCTGAATGCGTCGTTGCCGGGATTATTTGAAACACTGGGACCTATTTTTACGGAAACAACACAAAGAATGATGCCATTTCCAGGATTTATTTGAGTGGTAATAACACCTAAATGGCTCCATTGTCGGGGAGTATTTGAACTCCGGGACTTATTTGTGCGGTAACAACAGAATTGGTGCTATTGTCGGGGAGTATTTGAACACTGGGACCTATTTGTGTGGCAACAACACTAGATTGGTCATTGTTGTCGGGGATATTCAAAGGAATTCTTATATTTGGCCTTGGTAATGTTTCTTACATGATCTAAGTGAAAATACGTTGTTTAAATGTCATCCTATGTTGAGATTTGTAAGAATTATGTGAAGTTACAAGTTTTGTGTGTAATATTTCCAGTTTCTAGTGGTTATTACACTAAATTTATATCATCAGTGATAAATAATGGTAAAGGAAGGTCAGATCTACTAAGATTTGTAGGAATTAGGTGTTGATAGATATTTGACAAGTCATTTATAGTGCATTTGCACAACTAAGGTGAAAATCCTTAGTGGCGACTCCGTGTTGATTTAAATTTTGATAAATACCAGTGCCTTAACCTGTATTAAGTGAAATATGTCACTAATATTTGCAAAGCTGGAAGGAAGAAGATATTTCTTCACTAAAGACCCTACCAAAAAGTTGTTTCAGAATTGGGAAAGAAAAATTCAGAAGGAAAAAGAGTCTTGAAAATAGTGAAGATCAGGAATCAAGAAAAGAGTTATCCATTTTGAAGAGTTATCAACTGTGGTTGACGATTACCATTCTTCTTCAATTGATTCTGAATCAGGTAATTTTTATATAGATTTTCATTCTCCAACTGGAGAGGGAACCTCATTTGTGCTGATAAGTGTGATTCTCATTCTATGCCTGTATTTTCCAAAGTTGATAGGGTTTTCTATGAAACAGAGTCTTTAGAGGACATTCATTTTGAAAATTATACTCTTGTGTTCCAAAGACCCCTTGTCCCTCATCATTTTGTATCTCTGTTAGATCACCTCCCAAAACAATATGGCCCAGTCCCCACCTAGAGCTTATTTTGTTGTGAATACTTTTGGTCCTATAAATTTGAGAGTTATGGCTGGATATCCAAATGTAGTGCCACAAGATGTTAGAAATAGACTGCCTAAATTTCAGGGGAATAACGCTATCATGGCGATCAACATATGAAACTTTTTTCAATATGTTGGAAGAATTTGAGATTAAATTTGAGGATGTGTATATAAAATTATTTATTCATACTCTTAAGGAGGATGCAGATGACTGGTATAAGTCTTTGCTAGATAAGTTAATAGATTCATGGACAGAAATGAAGAATTCCTTTATATTGCAATATGGGGATAAGACAAATCCTGGCTTTCTTTTGTTTGAATTTGAAAATATAAAGAAGAATCCAAATGAATTTGTTCATGAATTCAAAATTAGGTTCAATAAGACCTTGAATAGGCTACCTGTAATCCTAAGGCCAAGTGATGCTTCTTGTTTAGTAAAATATTCTGGTGCTTTTAACAAAAAGGCGCATAATATTTAATGGACAAAACCTAGGAACATTGAGGCAGGATTTCACCATGGCCTTACAAATAGAAAATAACATCAAGGTAGTTGGTAAGAATCCTAAAAGAGAGGGTATCAAATTGATCAATTGAGAAAATACACAATCAAGAAAAGCTATTGATCTCGGAAGAGGTTATAACAACTTTGGTTAGAGTGTTAAAGACATATCTTACAAAGCGGCCGAGAGCAGAGAAGGGGATTGGACAAGGTTCCCAAGGTCAAAGCACAAGCCATAAGGTCAAGAAAGATTTATAAATCATCCCAGAGGTGATCATAGATCAGATGACAGGGGTAAAGGGCCCGTGGGATCAGGAAATAGACAGCCCCAACCCCAAGAAAATAGATTGGTGCCTGATCCTTTAGCTACCGAGTTGCTACTATGGAAGAGGTCCATGATATGGAGTGGTGTGATAGATGTTTCTTGCCCCATTCCCCATGTGATGAAGACAAAGAAGTTGAGGAAGCTGATGATGATGAGACAGATGATGATGCATGCATGATGGATTTCTCTACAAGTTCATAGTAGGGAGAAACCTCAACTGAACTAATAAGTGCTAGAACTACTACTGATTTCTAGGATTACATTCATCAGGTATTACCTCTTCCTCCCACTCATACTTTTGAAATTTATATGGTACAAGATTTTGAGTTGCCTAATAATGATTTTGAGTACTTAAGGGCATTAATGATTAAAGAGCATGATGGCAGATTTCCTTCAGAAGAGGATAGATGATTGTTAATGAATGTAGTAGTTACCCAAGAAAAATAATATAATACCAGGAGTAAGGTTGCCAAAGGGGTAGGACGCATGCCAAAACTAAACTTCCAGTTCTTACCATTATCCTTAATCAAACCCCTAAAAAGATGCATCTAGAAAAGGTTGTCACCCCAAATAAAACTTGTGTTCCTCCCCATGCTTAGACTGTGAAAAATCCCATGCCATTAGATGAATTTTTAAATCTTCCTCCTAATATTGCCTTACCCAAATATGTTCCTTGTGACATAGCCCAAATCTTGAGTTAGATCAAGATTATTGTTCCTATTTTTGAATTGCTTAGAATCCCTAAGCATAAGAAGAGGGCATTTGAGTATTTGGGGCTTAAGGAAGAAAAGGTCACCCAGGGTAAAAATGTAAACAATGTAGAGGTTCCTCCTGCCATTACAGAATTAGAAAAACCAAAAGCATTGGAGGAATTTTTGAACCACCTAAGGTTCATTTAGGAACTTTCTGGTTGAGTATCAACCTGAATGTGGATCCATTTTTTACTACTTTGATTATTAAGGATAGGCTGTTACATAATTGCATGTTTGATTTAGGAGCCTCATGTAATGTAATGCCTCTTGAGGTCATGAATGAGTTAAATATCAAAGTAACAATAGCTTATGGGAAATGTACTACCATGGATTCAAGAGAGGTGCTAGTAGTTGGATGTGTCAAGGGTTTAGTAGTGCAATTGGTAGCATATCTAGGCAAGTACTTAACCTTGAATGTGGTCATTGTGGATTGTCTTGCTAAATGGGGGATGTTATTATCTAGAAAGTGGGCAGCTAGTGTGGGTGGAAGTGTGCAAATGGACATGTCTTATGCAACCATACCAATTGAGGGAATCCTTGTGAAGTTATATGGTGAAAAGAAAATGTTATATCTCATTGAGGACCCCAACAATGCTTCTTATGAAGTATTACACACAAAAATTGATGTTGATAACTTTGTGAGCTATGTTGTTTTCAAGGAGTATGAAATTGATCAATGCAGATATCCTGAGCAGGTTGATTTTCCTGGGAATTTGATGTTTGATGTAGCCTCGAGAGATGTTGAAAAACTTGACCTAGGCACAAAGGATAAGCCTTAAAAAATGTGGTCAGATAACAACTTGGATGGAAAAGAGAAACAATCATATGACCAGTTGTTAAAGACATATCAGAACTGCTTAGCATGGTCATATCCAGAATTGAAGGCACTTGAAAATTTTCCTTGATTTTCTCTGAATCAAGGTGCACATCATTGTATAGTGTAGAGTTTTTTTCTCTATTTTTCATGTTTTTCTGTTTCATTTTTTCCTGGTCCTTGGTGACAAGTTTTTGTTGGTTTCTATGTTTATCTTGGGTGAGTTGTTTATTGTCTTTCTTCTCTACAAGCTTGTTCTTGACTCTATTGGCCAATGGATTTTTTGGCACATGGTCTGTCATTCTTGTGGCACTTGCAAGGAGTTCCTATCCTTGAGTTAGAGCGGATGTTGGTTCGTAATTTAATCTCAACTTGTTTGTTCAAAACGCGTCTCGGTCCACATGGTATGAATTTTTCTTGTCTCCCTGTATTGATGCGTGAAAATATTTTCCTTCACTAGGATGTTCTTGTAAGTCCTTTCCTTTGTTCGAGGATCACATTGAGTCCAAATATTGTTTACCGTTTTTTTCCATGAGAAATAATTTGTAATTTAGGCGTGAATTAGGGGTTTCCCCTTCCTTCTATTTTTCCACAGTCATGTTTTCCTATCAATTTTGTCCAAATATCCATGGAAACGTGGTCCTTTCTGATTGGATGCGGCCCGATGGGTCTTTTTGGTGAAATATTTCACTTTTGTCATATTTGTAAAAAATATCAAATTGGCTCAGTGGCCTTGATAGCATCTACTTGGTTAATAAAAAATATGAAGTGATAGGGAAAAAGTCTTACTTTGACCCCAAAGATGGACACGTGGCCATTTTTCAAGAAAAAGGCAGAGAGGTGGATCATCGGAACATTTTGAAGTTTTTTTCCTTTTGTGAAAAAGGAGAAAAGTTATAAATTGATTCGCAACCCCACAGAGGATAGAGTGATGTCACATGTTTGAGTCATCATTTGAAAAGTCAAAGTGGGGAAGTGGGTCGGTGGAGCACTTTGGAGTTTTTAAGCTCTGTTTTCAAATGATGTAAAGGTATAAAAGTGAGTTACGACTCCGATGGGGCCCACATCAAAAGTTGGAAGTGGAGAGGTGGGTCATCGGAGAATTTTGAATTTTTTTGGCCCACTTCAACTCAAATATTTTCCACGTGGAGGGATTACATGAAGGAGACACATAGAGGTTTCCATGGCCCTGCCCATACTTACACTTTTCTTCAAGTGGGTGGTGTAGCTTTGGTAAACCATGGACATGTGGAGGGCTTGCACTCATTTGAGGATCTACCTCTAGGTCCTACCTTCACAGTTGCGCCAAGGAGACACGTGGAGGCCTTTACTAGTTCCTCTCTATACTTAAAATTCTCAAGTAACTTTATAAGGCCTAGGACACATGGAGGTTTTGCTGGACCTGCCCATACTTAGAATTTTCAACGGCCAAGGAGATTTTCTCGGACCCTTGGCACATGGCACCTTCCACTAGTCCTTAAAACTCTTTCAAACAATTTTGCTGAGGTGAGACATGTGGTGAGCCCACATTTGTTTAGGGTCCCCTCTTTTGTGCACCATATCATAAGTGTGTTAAAGAGACATGTTGAAGCTTCCACTGGATCCTCTTTTTCCGAGTATTTTCAAAGGCCAAGGAAATTTTCTTGGGCCCAGGGCACGTGGAGATCCTGTACTCATTTGAGGTCCCACCTCTAAACTTCATCTTTGAAGTTCCGCCAAAAAGACACATGGAATCTTCTCACTGGGCCTTCGCATACTCTCACTTTTTAGCAACCAATGAAATTCTCTAGGGTCTTGAACATGTGGAAGGCTCGTGCTCATTTAGGAATTGGGCTCTTGACTTCACCTTTATAGTTGCACCAAGGAAACACATGGAGGTTTCCACTAGCTCCTCTTTGCACTTGTCCGACTCGGACTCATAGCGTAGGTATGTGATATAATCCATGCGAAGACAATAATTTATGAGAGGAACGAGTACGGAGTATCCACATGAGGGAACTCATTTCTCAAGGTGTATTCTTGAGGGTGAAAAGGATTTCTTGTCATATCTAGCTATATAGATCCACATGAAAATGATTAAAAAGGTGATTTATTACACGAAAAAATAAAATAAATATAATAAGGATCTGTCAAAAATTTATGGCATGGCATCCCAGTCATTGTTAAGGTTATGAGAAACATGATCAGTTCATGATTTATCCACCTGTCAGCTTTGGGTGTAAATTTGTTAAACATCACTTTCTGAGACAAACTTGTAACAAGCAAAGGATTACTCGAATATTCTTCTTTTTGGGGAAAATTTAGGATGATTGAGTGAGTGAATTTTATAAATTTAATGAGGATACTCTTGCAAATTTTCGGGGTTTAATTTTTAATATAAAATTTGAGAAATCCCATCTTCCTGAGAGACCATCCGAGAAACCTATTAATCTCTGGTGTTTTAAATTTGAACACATCAATATGGTTGCTGGTGTATATGAAAAGATTTTGCGAGAATTGAATCAAAAATGAGGCACCACGAAGTAGTTGCACTCCAACGGAATCGTGAAAGCTCCAGCGATAGCAAGGAAAAAAATGATCAGTAATGGAAGAACTTTTCAATGTAGAAACAAAGCTTGCATAGAGGAAAGACAACGGAGTGTCTTGGCATGCTCATAAATGAATAGAAAAGGGGTACATATAGGGTGCTGAGTAACCCTAGTGCATGACACATATGAAACCCTAAACCTAACCCATGTGAGATGACCCTCCAACATGAGAGGAGGACACATAGGATAACTCACACTAACACCCCCCTTCATCGAAGTTGGGGTAGCGACTGTGATGAGTCAGATGGAAGAGAAAGACACTCCTAAACAACTAAGAAAGATGTGCCAATGGGGCCCGGAAACTAAAGGCCTGATAAGGTGCCCATATACAAACACAATCTTCCTAGAAGAAGAAGAAAAAAAATGGGTCCCGGCATAAAGCCTGATGAGGTACCCATGTACAAAGGGGCAATCTCTCGGAAGATGAAAAAAGAGAGAAGATGAGGGAGATGCCATGGATGGATCTGAACTCTACAACTCTAAGAAGTCTCCCATAAGAATGTCGATGATGAGATCCTTTGCCTCTGGACTGAAGAAGAGCCATCTACACCATACTGTGTGTCTTCCCTTAGGAAGGATAGAAAAGATGTGCTGGAAATCTACCCACTTCACAAACGAAATTGAAGGCAGTAGCATGAAGAACTCTGAGTCTGGTCCACGAAAGTGTGACATAGGTCTAACAAGTGAGTGCAAAGGAGCGAGGGTAATGTCACGAGTGTAGAACTGTCAGAGTATGAAGGGTGAACACCTGTAGAAAGGATTTCCAACTGATGTGAAGGTAATAAAACATCCCCAATGACAGAAAATGGATCCACAAACAAGGGTGGATTAATGAAAGTCTCCGGAAAAGTGGAAGTGGCAAGAGTCCCAGAAGGGGCACTCCCAACAATGGAGATGATGAACTCCTCTAAAATACCTGTAGATGGATGAGGAACCTGTAGTACATCACAAGTGTGCTCTGCGAAAAGATGACTAAGGTCAGGCAGATACTCGTCCCAATGAGGGGGCTCAACAAACAGAAGAGCGATGTCAGATATGTATGAGTCATCCAAGGAAGGTTGAGGAGTGAAATGGGCCTCAAACACTGAAGGTGGAAAAGAGGTGGGTGTGATGACTGTATGACATTGTATAAGAGACTGCTCAATATATGATGAGATGCGGGATGTGTCAACACTCTCTGGAATAGTGAGAGGAGGAGAAGATTCCTCTGTAGTACTCTCGTCATCAGAACTGGGTGCACAATCCTCGTCATCAAAAGTAGAACCAAGTGAGTCTGTGTCAGTGGAACTATCATCACACGAAAAAATAGAGGAGACAACTGAATCAGCTGCAACAACAATGGCGGCAGTATGTGAAGGGTCTCCATAGAGGGACTGAAGAATGCTCCAGATGTGGTGGGGTGGATCTGAGTCTGCCACGTGAACCCATTGAGATGTAGAGACATGCATCATCATGTGACCAAAAACACAGTCACAATTGTTGAGAAAATCATTAAGATGACGATGATCAGTGGGTGCAGGAACTGGCCCAAGCAAGAAGTGAGAAAGACCCTTGCAGGTGAAGTAATGTTCCATAGAAGCACGCCAAGCTGAATAGTTCTCTCTCCCACTAAGAATTGGTGGAGGCTGTAAGGTGATCCTACGACGCTCAAGTCTGGAAAGAGTACCTTCCATGATGCAGAATCAAAAAGTGCAAGATGCACAAATGCAAGACGTCGGACTCGGCCGATAATGTGTCTGCATGTAATACAACACCCAGGACAATAACAACCCCCCTGCTTTCGGCACTTTATAGTTTAGTGCGTTGATTACAATCGGGTCTATGCATGCGGTTTGAAACACTTGGTAACTTGTCTTGCAATTAGCGTAATAACGCGCAAGAGAGGAGACCACAACAGTGTTTCGTGGAGTGCAACAAAAGAGGAACACCGTAAACAAGCACAAGCAAAAAACAGAAAGGAGGTGAAAGCCAACCCTGGTGGTGAGAAAAATCATCTCACATCGCATGAAAGAATCTCTTTGTCGTAAAACTATGGCGGACGCACTCACAAGTCCACGAAAAAAAAGGAATAGAACAAAGCTCAAAAGAATGAGCTGAATTAAGCAAAACAAAGACACCCCCCAGAATGCGGCACTTTATAAAATTAGTGTGTTTACAAAGCTAATGATCCCATCATCTAGAGTGCAAAAAAACATGCAACTTTGACTAAATAAGTGCTCAAAACCGAGCAACGAGTCAAAAGTTATAGCAAAAACCAATTCCCGCAATTTGATGAGAAAAAGCCAATAAACCTGCAAACGGATTAAAAAAGTGTCCGAAACGCATGCAAAGGGTGTCGTATGTATGCTCGTTGGAAATGGCATGGAATTTTAGATAGGGTTTGTTTGTATTGCGAGGGGGAATTAGCCACCTGCCAATCCCGGACCTCACCCTTCGTCTTCGGCACTCGACGGAAGGTTAAAAATACACAAAGCCAATAGACCAAATTATAGTGCCAAAGAAATTTAGTGTGTAGATAATGTGAAATTAATAAAAGATAGATTTAATTAACTTAAATCTAATTAATTTCAGGAAATAATTAAGATCTAAAAAAGATAAGAAAAAGATTTAGAATTTAATTTAGATCTTTTAAATATTTGAAGAAACTTCTAATTAAAAAAAAAACAAATTTCAAATTTGATTTTAGAAACTTAACATATATTAAAGAAACAAGGTGAAGTTTAGAAAACTTTAAAAAACTTACTAAAAAAGTTGATTTGTTTTAAAAAAAAACATGAAAAAAACAAGGTCGTTTTTGTTAAAAAAGCAAGGATTTTTGAGATAAAAAAAGAAGGAACTTACCAACCGACTGTACCAACTGACTGTACCACAAAAAACACTGAAAAATGTGCCGTCTTGGAGAGCATTCGGCTGCAGCGAATGAAGTTGCAGGTTACAGGCAGGCCGCGCCAAAAAAGGCCATGTTTTAGCTTTAATTTACCAAAAAACTTTGAGAAAAATTGTTTCCACGTCTGACCAGGCTGCACAGGAGAGATAAGATGCACAACCGCATAGGAGAAGCAAAAAAATGTTGCCTGGCCGCATCAAGAGAGTGTATAGGCTATTTTTTCTCACAAAGCCGTTTTTGTTTTAGCAGGCCAAAAAAACATGGCAAATGATTTTTTTATAACCCTGTGAAGCAAAAAAACGAGGCAAATGATTTTTAGAGCCCTGTGAAGCAAAAAAAATGTGGTAGATGATTAAAAAATGCCTGTGCAATCAAAAAAACATGGCTAATGATTAAAAAATGCCTGTGCTATCAAAAAAATGTGGCTAATGATTAAAAATGCCTATGCAATCAAAAAAATGCCTTGGAGAGTCCAAGAAATGCCTAAGCAACCACGTTTTAGTTTTCCCACACCAAAAAACGTGGTAAATGTGATTAAAAATGCCTGGGAAGCAAAAAAAATGCCAGAGGGACAGCAGTTCGTTGAGTAGCAACCACGACTGAAGAACTCAAGGATCCTGCAACCACAGACAACATGCACAAGAAAAAAACACAAAAACTTTCCGAGAAAGCTTGTTAGAGATATTAGCAAGATAATTTCTAGAAAATGGTGATCAAAAGACTTGCATGCAGAGTAAAATAACGAAACCAAGTAAGAGTAATAGCAACAAAAAATAAATCAAGTGCACGTTTACCCGATCTCAGCTCTGGTACCATGAAAAGAGTTTGTGAGAATCGAATCGGAAACGAGGCACCACGAAGTAGTTGCACTCCAACAGAATCGTGAAAGCTCCAGCGATAGCAAGGAAAAAAATGATCAGTAATGGAAGAACTTGCTCAATAGAAACAAAGCTTGCATAGAGGAAAGACAGCGGAGTGTCTTGGCATGCTCATAAATGAATGGAAAAGGGGTACATATAGGGTGCTGAGTAACCCTAGTGCATGACACATATGAAACCCTAAACCTAACCCTAAACCTAACCCATGTGAGATGACCCTCCAACATGAGAGGAGGACACATAGGATAACTCACACTGGTTTGTAAGTATAGCCATTGAAAATCTCTGATATTTTTCAAGAAACTTTCCCCTTATGATAAATATAATAGATCTTGTATTAATCTATGTTGATCTTGGGAAAAATTATGTCTGCTTTTATTTCAGAATGTCTTTCAAATAGTTTTTCTTATTCTTATTGTATTCTTATATTAAAATCTATATAAATCACACAAGATCTCATCCATGTGTTAGTATTTTTGCATTTACAATTTCATTATGAGAAGATCTTTCATCTGGTAATGAAATAAACAATTTAAAATTATTTTACTTCCACTATGTTGATAAAGATTGTTTGTAAGCCTATGAGTGTATCTTAGGCATGATGGACCAGGGGTTGTTAATGTTTAATTGAGTCTTTAGCTCAATCCTTCATGTTGAATTCTTAAAGATTGTGTGAAACCGTGTAGATTTGGGCCTCCATTGATGCACACCTTCTGGTTGAAGGAATATTTTGGCTATTCTGAAGCATTTTGTCTGTTAGTTTTCCAATTTTTGTAAAGGTTCTCAAATATCTGGTGAAATCAACTTCATCTTGCTTAATTCCCCACCAAAAATTTTAAATAACCATGAATTATACTTGAAGTACCCATGTTTGTGTTGTGTATCAACAAATGAAAAAATGCTATTGCGAAAATATACGAGATAAGCGAGGTGTTTTAGTGTCTTTAGTAAACCGAACCTGGTTTGAAAAAATATCTCCATTCTTTAGAAGTGACAACTTGTGAGAGTTAAATTGTGGTGTATTGATCATATTTTATAAAGGTTCCCCTAAATATTTTACAAAGAATCATATGTTCATGTTATTCACCAAAAAAGGTTACAAAATGGGTCCTTTGACCCTAGTTGAAAAGGCATGACCTAGAGTAGTGAGGATAAATCAAATCCTTAATGAAGGTACTATCCATTTCTCCACCACTTGAGTGATAAATAGTCAGCTAAATCCCCTTCCCGGCTACAAAATGACTTATACCATGATTTTTCTGTCTCTAAGTATCTTGTTAAATCTGTGATGTTGCTCATCTTCCAAGGGAGAATCAATTTGGATACCAACATGTCCAAGAGGATTTTACACTATGTTTAATGTTGGTTTGCCATGGAGTAGTCCCTTAATAGAACACAATATCCTTCCTACATACACGAGTACATATCCTAGAAGGGAACAACATACCCAATTTTTTTTTAACTAGGTCGTTTCCTAATCATTGGGTTCATGACAATGTAGCTAAGCATACTTGTTATGATGATAACTCAAACTAGGGATCTTATTTAATTAAGCATAAATTTTTAATATTTATGTTTATCTCGAATGTGTTAGTTTCTTCTATGCTAAGAAATATCATGTGAGAAGGGTAGATATGCACAAGTTTTAAACTAAGGTTGATGGTTATGTTTAGGTTTCTTTATTACATTTTCAAGGTAATGAACACAACACAATAATTATCTAATCATAAATTGCACACTCAAAATACACTATAAGATATTAAATTCAATATCATTTTCATATGTATTCAACCCCATTTTTTTGTCTCCGTACATATATCTAAATAAAAAAGCTACCTATGCTTAAATGCACATTTACCAAAGCACCCCTAAAACTAACATCTCATACATACTACCAAAATTCAATAATAAGTCTTTCAATACATTACAAAAAGTTGGTTCAAACTCTACAATTACATTGTTTCAAATATAAATTACAATAATACACATTGAATTATAACCACATCGTTTCACCATCTTACTTGCATCTTGTAAAACCATGTGAGAATGAAATCAACAATAAATCACTGACATGACATGCACATAAATCTAGCATAATAACGTATTATTTTTTCATTTATATGATGATAAAAATACACATGCAACAAGAGAGGGCTAGGGGCATATATTCCTTTCATTTCATTTCAAAGTGCTTAATTAAGGGAGGAGAGAGAAAGTGATAGGAAAGAGACAAAATAGAGAGAAATAATATTTTTCCAAAAGTCAAATTTCACAAAACAAGTCACAAAATAGAGTTTAAAACAAATGTTTACATGTGTTAATAAGTTTCCATGAAGATTTTCTAACTTGGTAGGGTCCTCTAACTTTATTTTACATTTTCTTGCTAGTTGCAAAACATCCCAATTTTTAATCGGAGGCTAAGATAAAGTGCATTTAAAAACATCCTTACAATAAAAATTCATGACTGGAGAATTCCTACATGTCCTCCTATATACCAGGACTTCACAAGAAATAATGGAATTTTAAATGGTCAAATGGTTTACAATTGGTGGCTAGTTTTCGGGCCCATTAGTCATAATCGGTCTAGTTTGACCTAGTTCAACAATGACCTAAGGCCAATAATATGCCTTTGGAAAACAATATAGAAGAATATTTTTCCACAAACCGAAGGTTGCAATAAATTTTCTAGTTAAAATAGTAGAGGTTTGTGAATGCGAGATAAACATTTCATTGCTCGGTGTTCGAATGGTGGATCAAAACGAAGGCCAATGTTTCAGTTTTGATAGCTTCCTAAAAGTGCAAAACAATGTAACAGGATCCTAGAGGACCGGCAAAGAGAGCACCAATAGCTGATCGGGGTCGATCTAAGGTATAATATGACTCCCCACATAATAAGTAACATGGGCATAAGATGAAATATCTTTTAGAGGGTTCAAAAGGTTATTTTGTGAGTCTTTAAAATATGCATTTTTCTAACTTTGCATGGTAGACACAAATGGTTGTTTTATTTGACAAAATAAACTAACACTCAACAATACCAATGGACATGAGTTCCCAATTATGATACCCTTGGTTAAAAATGTGTGATGTCCGGGAGAAATCCTGGTTGATGGTCAAGGTGTAACTTGGTTATGTAAATCACAAGGTGGAGTTTTTTTGTTTTAAACTATCTAGTTTGGTTAAATATCCAAATGTATAATTATCCACTAGTTTACTATTTTTGTTATATTACAAATTAAAGAACCAAATTACAAAAATTATAAAATATTTTGGTAAGGAGACCATGCCTATCCATGAACGACATAGTGAAAGAGGGGCTCCATGCAGGTCCACTAGCATTTCATGAGACTCCAAATCTCCTTTAGGCATTCCGTCAAGTAGTTCAAATGTTTTCCTAGGCTCTCCTTCATTCAAGAAAGAAAACAATAGATAATACCCATGCTCTTTGTTGTCATTTAGAAATAAATGGTGCAAGTTATGGAGGAAACATTTTGAGAAGCATCACATCAAATAGTTTCCTTGCCCGAGCATAATTCCATGCCCTCCCTTTTTTTACAATGTGCGGTAAGAGGAAACAAAAACACTATTCATTACATTTGTTTCAAATTTTCTAATCCTTTTCAACAAACTATTTTTGCATATCTTACAGCCAATGTTTTCCAAAAAGTCACTTTTTTAGGACATTCTATAAAACAATTCATGTGCCTTTCCATGCTTCCACATTTTTCATACATGTCTACCAAGACCATTGCAACTACAACATCTGACAATATTTATATTCCACCATAGTGAGAAGTTATAAATTTCATTTCGATTGTTAAATTATGCCCGTGTGATAACTATTTGAGTTGTTAAGAACCTCCATGTATGTGTTAGCTACCACACTGCAACAAGATTTATCTCCAAGATTATTATAAGACAAATTTTTGTGGGAGATGCAAATCAGTTCCATCATTCAAAAACAAAAGGTAGTGTTATTATAGAGATTCTTGATAATGTCATGTATGGAAATATTTGAATATATCCCGGGACTAGATGAGGTGCACCATGTCGACTAGTAGTAATCAATTACTTTTGCATAAGATTCAAATGTAACTTGTGTGTTTAAAATATGGCTAAGCAGCAATATTTTCTTAAAACATATTGGTTTTTAAGGCTTCATTATTAGCAACACTACTAATTTTTATTGATATGTTTTATAAAATAGTTCACATACCTTTCATATGCTTGAATATTTTCATACATAGCTACTAGCACACCTGTAACTACAACCTCTGAAAAAATCCCTCGATCTTTTCTACTCTTTTGGAATTCCCTACACTTCTCTAGAGCTCAAATTTTGGAAGAGGTTGGGAGTGCGTAGGCAAATGAAAAATCATCAGGTTGGATACCTTTTTGTTGCATAGGTGGAACAGTATGACTGACTCGTGAGGAAACCCATGTCTTCTGTACACTTTCATAGTCGTCCATGAAAATATTCCCGGTTATTTCATTTGGTGAAAAAGTATAGAAATATCCATGATCTGTGAGATGCCAGCCTATCCTCAAACTTCATTCTCTTCCTTCTGCATACAAAAAACAAGACATAGGTATGTAGTACTTTCCTTTAGAAGACAATTTAAACTACTCCAGATACAAATATAGAACGAGTTCGATCGGTTGCATATAATAAGGTTGAGAAGACATTAATGATGAAAATTTATCTCCCGCTTAGGGGTGTGTTATCTCTAAGAAGCGCACCTGGTTGAGGGATAACAACAAGGGTTCTAAGATTTATTTATTCCCTCAGTTATATAGATACAATTGAAGCACCTCACGTCTATGGGTATACCTGTTATTGAGGCGAGTCTCCAGTATCAAGGGTAGTTCCTTATTGATGTATCTTAAACTAAATTTTTTCAGGTTTTGGAGATTTAAGGGGTAAATAGATTTTTGTAACTGAAATTGAAATGGGGTGATAAAACAAGTTGATTGAGGGCTTTGGTGAGTACATTCATAATAAAATTGAGAACAAATTGTAAATGCACAAACCAATGGGTTTTCAACTTGATCCTAAGGAAAACACTTGTGTGTTGAGGGAATAAATCACAAAAACAAAGTAGCTAACATGCACACTAAGACTGTATAGAAAAAACAAAATTTACAACAAGGTAAGATAATTAAATCAAGGAATAAACATTTATAAGAGATAATAAGAGATACACACCACTACAAATAATTGGAAAGGAAATAATTGGTTCTCATTCAATGGTAAAACTTGCAAAAATATGCTTCAACACTCCTATATCCAAAAATTCCTCCTTGTGCCTTCCTAGTGCACATAATATATAGCAAAAATACTTCACCCAAACCCTCCTAAAAATAGGCTGTAGTTTGTACTCACCCATGCATATTAATTTTATCCTTTATCATGAATAAATAAAGGAATAAAAATAACCATGTAGTTTACAATGAGGCATTAATAGCCTTAGTTACAAAAATACACTTTAGTCAAAGTGCTAGTTGACTTCTCTATTTTTAATACAATGAAAAAAATTGGGTGAATAAATTAGCTAACAATAGCTCTTGCTTGATGTGCAAGTCTCTTCCAATGAAAGTTTATGTTCTTTATCTTTTACGCATTGTGTGACACATGTGCATTCATCCACTTGCAATGACAAATTTTTCTTTATCTTTGATCTGTCCTCTAATGATGGCATGTAAAATTTTTCATAACGTGCCCAAATAATGCTTGTAAAAGGTGAGTTCAGCCTCCTTAATCTGTTTTTTCTATAAATTTTTGGTAAAATTGATGGTCGTAGACATAAAAGTATTATTCCTTCTATGTCGTAAATTTTGCAAAATTTATCTCAAGCCCCTGAACCATTTGGCGTAGTTATGTTTCATCTTCTAGTTCAATTTTTTCTTGTTTTCATTGTACACCTTTGTTGTTGTATTTCAATCTATTTCTTTAAATGGTCGTAGTTCCTATTGTGTTCTTGATGGGCTTTGAAAAATATAGGTATCGAAATTCATTTTATATTCAAACCACGATATTCTAATTTTTATTTGTGAAAGCGTGTGTAATTGTGACTAGTTTTCCATTCAAAGACCGAAACCTTGGTTTTTACTTGGATTATGAGCTTCCATTCTTATTACTTTTGAATGGTTCACCATTCCTAAGATTTACATATTTCAGTTTTTCCCCATTTTGGGTCATTTTTTTGAATAGTTGAGTTTTGATTCGGTGTTCGGGCTTTGTTTTGGAATCATTTCCCAACTAAGGTTTTGACACTTGGTGTGGTATGAGCAGAAAGTAGGCTCTATTGAACTTTGTAACAATAAATTTACCTTGATTTTTGTTTTTGACCTGAAAGCTTTCATGTTGAGTCATTATTCTGAATATATTGTTCATCACTAGATCTAATGAACCAAAACCTTTCTTGATTTCATGATACGGTGAAGTTACTTTCTTACAAGAATTTTATGAACGAGAAAACTTATAAACTGTATGCGGACAAATTTTATATACTTTATATTTCATGATGTATTATACCTTCATTTGACAATGTATTTCAAGACTTTGATCATGGTGTAATGCATGAAATATGTTTTCTTATGTTATCCCTTTGTTTTGTTCCATCTTGATGCATACTGAGCTTTGATAACTTAGTACTTTAAAACTGGTTTTGTTTCTCCTTGGTTATGATTCCTTTCTTGAAGTACCTTCTTTTCAAAGCAAACTATGTTAAGCTATTTTTATTTTCAATCATGCCTTAGTATTGAATCGGGATATTTATTTTCAATTATGTACTTTACTTACGTAGATGAGTTGTAACAAATTTAACACTTGTACTTTTGTACTTTGATCATTGTGCAATGAGATGAATGGATTTTTCTCTTGTAGCCTTGAATATTGTTTGTGCATAATTTAAATCATGAATTTTATTTCTTCTATTGTAACCTGTACCTACACACTTAAACAAAATAGTTATAAAACATTAAGATTTTTGGCCTCTCTTATGTTCCATAGTGACATTATTTTTCTTTACTTTCTACTCTTTCATAATTCATGTGAATACCATAAGACTTTGTCGAGATAGTACTTTTCAAATCTGAATCTATTGCATTTATGTACCTTATGATTTTTATCTCAAAGTTTTCATTTTCCTGAAACTAGATAGCACATGAGTACAAATTAAACCCGAGCTCTAAAATGACATCCTTTTATCTTTATTTATAGGTATATTGTAGTCGTTGGATGATGTAGAGATGACGATGGAGGAGATGGAACTAGAGAAACATAGACCAAAAGGAAATGATGGTTTTCTTCTATATTTACATGTACATATATCTCTTATTTCGAAGTAGTTATATGTTACATTCCATGGCTTGTGTGACAAGCATTGAATTTCCGATGAATAAATGATATTATTTTTGTAATTGAGTTGTGTACTTCCTTTTTCTTTCAGCACTTATGATATGTAATAATGGTACAATGAATGAAAAACACAAAAACATATTTAATAACACCTAATCATAGGAAATGATTAAATTAAAAGTACATATAACTTAATGATGCATCTCGCAACTTGTAATCAACAACACTATTTATGGCTATAGAGTTTAACATCCCACCTAAGCTATGATTCCCACCTTCATCAAGGCAATACATTGGTCCTTCAGGATTTTGTGTTTCCTTGTTGAATACGAACATGGAATGATAGCCAAAGTGAGGTATTCCATTCTCGTAATAGCACACACAGTGCAGATCACATGTTTTTAATCAATTACGCAACTTAAAACAATAATGAAAAATGAATTTCATTCCATTTAGTTGGGTCTATCTCATCAATACCTTCCATCGAAAACAAAGTTTCGAGTTTTGCATTTTTACACAAGTGTAAAATTTGACAATATTTTTGCAATCTGTGGGAAATCTTCATGATTTCTTATAAGACTAATGCCTTAATGTTGTCCATTAGGCATGGAGTCAAAGCATATAACCAAAATCTTCCTTTCTTGAAAAACTAACTCTTCTAAGAAAAAACTAAACCTAGGAAAGGATGTGATTAACTAGATCATGTTCATAAATGCACTTATTGAAATTGAAATATGCAATATGCATGAACTATACTTATTAAAAGTGAATTCGTAATCTACCCTATTCTAACTAGCTGCACATTGAGGCTAAACAAATCCTGAAACAAGTAGTGAAAAATAACTTCCTTTTATCCAAACATGAGGCAATGAATTCAACGTGTAAAATAGGTCACATGATAGAACTGAATGGAAAACATGTATCTTTTTGAACTCCTTAAATCAACGGAGGGTGAAAAATGTCTCTGTCGATCTTTCATCTTCTCTGGGATAATTTGGGGCTAGCTTTTAATACTTTGAATCTCATACGGGATCTGAAATAAGTAAGGACTCTAAATCTTGTTGTAGCTTGGTTTGAACCAAAGCAAGGTACCGAATAGGACATGGCCTCCAAAATGCTAGAAATACTCTTTTTCTAATATGATCGATTCTATAACTTCCATTTTATCACTAAGAACATTTTGAAGCTTATTGTAAAGATTTTTTACTCGCATGATGTTGTTTTTCATTAGGTACATTCTCGAAGTTGATTTAGACACTTATCTACTTCATAAAGCTGTTGTAACTTATCATCCCGGAGAACCCTCGAAGACTGGTTCGAGTCATTTTAACCTCTTTCAACTGCGAGTACTATGATTGTTACAACTAATTTTTTATATGCACTTTGTCGATCTTTTCTACGCTATCCATATTCAATGTACAAATTGAAGATTCATGTTCATTCTTCATGAAAGGTTACTTCTCTTGGCTACTTGTAGTGTTATTTGATAATATTTGTACATCACTATAAGTCTATAAAAATGTAGTAATCTTCTTATATGCAGCACAATGAGGGTCTTCACACTAAACTTATTGGTCATGGTCATCTTGAAACTATTCTTTCTCATTTTCCTCATCAATCATGGAATGTGATAAGATGCAAACATGTTGTTCATCCCTAAAGCTGTTGACTTATCATCAAAGTTGATCTGTAAATACTCTTCACCACTAATTGGTTCTTTCTCCACTTCAGATTGTATAAATTGTAATGAATCAGTGACTTGTGTGAGTATGGTGCCTTTGTGCAAATTGCACTCATAACATGAAAAACTATTGATCATCTTCCACCTGCTTTTGATTTGCTGCAAAATTAAGTTGTACCTTTTATATGGGTTCCTTTTCTAACACTTTGATAAAATCAAATTGAAACTTTGACACCCATACTTGAAAATTTTGTAATAATTCCATCATGTTGTTTTCTTCAATTTGTTTCCTTTTCTTGATAATTTTCTTTTTTTATCCTTCATAAACTAATACTATGGATGAAGGAGGATGAATGGGCTAAATTTAATCTTGAGCTAGAAATTTTTTTAAAAATAATGGGATACAAGGTCTGTATTTAGAAAAATGGTAGAACACCATCTTGGAAACTTACATTTATATCCAGTACATGATTTTGGAATTGAAAGAGTATAATTTACTGCAGCCTAAAAATTTGAAAAATGATGAATGGGATGCATTAGATCTTAAGCAAGATATGTGTTCCTTGGATTATATTTTGGAAGGTAAGTGGGAACATCTAGTTGATGGGGTTCCTCAACTTGATGCATATCATTTTCAAATGCTTGCAACATTTTTTTAATAGATTCTCTCATTACCCCAAGCCTTTGTTGAGGACTAAGCCAACTAGGTATAAGACCTCCCCATTAATAGGGATATATAAAACAAGGCAATCTTTGTATCTATTCTTTCAGTAATTCCATGATTTGCTCTATTTCATAAATCTTGCCATCAAAATCTACATAACCCTTATCTTAAAAAACATAACCATTATCATACTGATAATCATATTGATGTGCAGGGTTTGGGTTATGGGGATATTCATCTTAATAGGGATCATAGTGATAATTTTCTTGGGAATATGGATGATAAGACTATAGATATATTAGATAAATATCTTGGATAGAAGCATTATAATGAGGAATTGATGTCATGATTGCATGACCTCATAAAATATGTGAAAATGGAAAAATAGGTCATTGGTCATGAAAATAAGCTAAAAACAACAAAATAACATATCTATATTTTCTTTAAAGATACATTGAAAAGTTGCAGCTGAAGAATTTGATGATGAAAAACACTGCACTAGTCTGAAATCAGATTTACGGAGTCCTCATATGATTTTTGCATTAAATATTCAATCTCGAACACATCAATAATAGTTCTCGGTCCCAAATCTAGTACACAGATGGCTGATCTATATGAATGATGGAACACCTTCTAAAATTAAAACTTTAATCTCTATGGAGTCCCACCAAGAATTTAAAAAATTGCTATCTCTCCAAAGCACACATTGGTTGAGGGATAACAATAGGGGTTCTAAGCTTACTTTATTCCCTCACTTCTATAGATACAATGGAAACACCTTAGGTCTATGGGTATACCTATTGTTTAGGTGATTATCTCGTATCAATGCCGGTTCGGTATTAATGTATCCTAAGCTAATTTTTTTGGGGTTTTTGGAGTGTTAAGGGGTAAAAAGATTGTTGTAACTGAAATTAAAATGGGGTGATACACCAAATTGATTGAGGGATTTGACTGAGTACATGCATAATAAAATTGAGAACAAATTACAAATGCATGAACCAATGGGTTTTGAGCTTGATCATAAGGAAAACACTTGTGTGTTTACGGAATGAATCACAAGAACATAGTAGCTAACATGCACACTAAGACTTTATACAAAACACCGAATTTGTAGCAAGGTAAGATAATTAAATCGGGAATAAACATTCACAAGAACTAATAAGAGATACACACCACTACAAATAATTGTAAAGAAAATAACTGGTTCTCATTGAAGGGAAAAATTGGAAAAAAATATGCTTCACCGCTCCTACATCCAAAATTCCTTGTACTTTGCTAGTGCACACAATATATAGAAAAACACTTCACCCAACCCCTCCTACAAGTAGGTTGTATTTTTACTCACCCATGCAAGTTAATTTTAGAATTTATCATCAATTAATAAAGGAATAAAAATAAGGATGCAGTTTATAATGAGACATTAGTAGCCTTAGTTACAAAAATAAACTTTAGTCGAGTGTAGTTGACTACTCTTTTTTTTATACAATGAAAAAACTTGGGTTAATAAATTAGCTAACAATAGCTCTTTCTTGCTATTCAAGTCTCCTCTAATGCAAGTGCATGTTCCTTGTCTATTTGTGCATAATGTGACACCTGTGCATTCATCCAATTTTATTGATAAATTTGGCTTTATATCTCGATATGTCCTCTAATGATGGCATGTAAAAATTTATCTTTGTGCAAAAGTAAATACCGTTAATCTCAACAACTTTATCCTCTAGTGGTGATTACATGTGCACATGTAGAAAAAATATTCTCCTTTCCCTTTGAATGAGATTCTTTTGGTAAGATTAAGGTATATTTTACAAAAGTTAAGGTAAGAAAAATCTTTACCTTATCATATAAATCATTGGATTCTTTGCATTATGGTATACACCTTTGTTAATCATACTTGGGAACCTTTTAAATAATTGTCATAGACTATGGTTTTGTTGACCATGTCACATATAATAATGTTTTAAGACCCCTTTTTGATTAATCATATGAAAAAATCATAGTTTCAAGCCTTTTGTGAATGTTATCATGTTCTTTTGAATTTAGATATGGTCTAATGTGAAAATAATTTTTTAATATACGGGCTTGTCCCTATCTATATGATGACTAGACCCTTCACATCCTTTATCGATGGAATTTCATTTAACCCTAAATGACGTTCCACCAATGTGTGAAACATGCACATGCTTCAACTTTGGTTAAGTCGGGGGTTTGGATTGTGCATCTTCAATTTTCATCCTTTTGATCCGTAGTTGTTGATCTTATACGAATCGTTCTTCTTGGGGTTACATTGCTTTTGGAATCAATTATCAGCCCTTGATCTTTGTAATAATGCATCTGGACCATTTCTTTCAAAATTATGGTTAACAACATAGTTGGAAGTTATTTTCATTGTAATACATTGATTGATGTCCTTTGTTGATCTCCACCATCAATGATTTACCATGGTGACGGATCGCATTGAATCTAGTGACTTTGTTATCCGTCGTTGATCTCTGTACCATTGATAATACAAGTCGTTGATCTTGTAGGATGGTGGGGATGGTGAGTTAGGTTTTAGAAAAGGTGACTATGATCGAAACATCGTTCTTGACTTAGTCGATTAGTTAGATCAAACTATGGTTGAGTAAGAGCGCTAAAATGAACTCAAGAAAATGTAGTTAACCACCATGAAGTTGTGATTTAGAGCTCAATTTATACACTTTAAATCTTGATTTGTTGCATTTTCTAACTGCGAGGCTTTTTGATTCCAAGTATTTGCATAATTCGACATTTTTACTCTTTTCAAGATTCTAGGAAAGAATTTTGGAGATGCGTCCACCATTATTCATATCATCAAGATTCTTGAAATGGATGGTAAGGACCTCCTTTTTAGCACCAAAATCATTTCATTTTCATTGTAGTTCAAATATTCCTTCCACTCTTTAAGATAAGTGATAATGCATTTGTAAATGCTTGAACCTTTGATGAGTTTCACTTCCATGTGATTGGTCTTTCAGTGATACTTGTCTTTTTGTCACTTTTTATGTGCTTCTAGTAAACTTGATCTCAAATTTTTATTTGGATTCTAATACTTTCTCTGCAACTACAAAAGTTCAAAGAAATGGCTTGGAAAAGTCGAGTTTCACCTCCTTACTACGAGTTTTCAGTATATTTTTAGGAAAATTAATGGTCTTCGACATGAAATTATGATTCCTTCTATGTTCGTAAATTTTGGAAAATTTATCTCAAGCCCTAAATTGTTTGGCTTGAAGTTCCGTTTCATCTTCTAGCTCAAATTTTTCTTTATTTCACTATAAACCAAAGTGTTGTTGTATTTTGATGTATTTATGTTCATGTACATATTTCATGTTGTGCTCGAAAAATTAAGGTATTTGACATTCATTTGATCTTCAAACCACGATATTCTTCATTGTTAGATCTAAAACTTTACAATTGCAACTACTTTTTCATTCGAATATTGAAACCTTGGTGGTTTACTTGAATTCTAAGATTCCATTCGGAGTACTTTCTACGAGTTAGGAAAAATTATGGAATACTTTCTCTTGTTTAAAAGTGTACATAACCCTCCTACAATACCGAAGTTGACACAAACAAGTTTCGAGGTCAATTAAAATCAATAGTTTATAGTTTTCCCATTACAACAATTATTAAAGTTCTCGAGGTCAAAGCTTAGGTTAGAATAATCATTTAAAATTAAAAGGGCAATTTCTCACTTACCCACTCCCATAACTCTCTTAAAATATTCAACCTAATTTTTCTCATAATTAATGCACTAAAAATTCCTGAAAACACTCCCATTAGATAGGAAATTTCCTCCCCTTTCGGTGATATAAAGAAGTCCTCCTAACTCCTCATATTTCCCAAGTTATGGGCCGGCGGGCCTTGGGAGGAAAATTTTCCCAAAGGTGGGCCTACGGGCTGGGAAGAAATTTTCCCTTAGCGCTCTTGGGTGAAAAGTGCATTTCACCTCCATGCATCCCCACGCACTGCCTGGGGCATCATCGCCCAAAAGGAAAATTTTGAACTTGGGGTCCACTAAGGACACATGTCCAAAATCCATGCCTAGGCGGGAAGGTGGGTCACAGAGGTAAAACAAGATTTTTGACTTAATTTAAAAAGGGTGAAAAGGAACATTTCAGCCCGCTCCTCTCGCCGATGTGCTGAGATGCCACATGCTAACCAATGATTGGCTGCGGGCCTAAGGGGAAAATTTTTCCCAAGTGGGCGTGCGGGTTTGGGGAGAATTTAGCACTTTTTCCCTTTGGGTGAAACGTGAAGTTTACTCCCATGCCTCTGCCGACACCCAAGGGGGCCACGTGTCAGCTCCTTATTGGTTACGGGTCAGTGGGCTGGTGGGGATCATTGGGAAGGTTTGACCTTTGAAGCGCAAATTTTAAATTACTTCATACCTCTACCATGGCGTCGTAGAGCCACGTGGCAGCCATCCATTGGCTTGCGGGCGGTGGGGCCATGAAGAAAACTTTTCCAAATTTACTTTTCGGACTTAGAAATTTTTTCCACCAAATGGGAATATGGGCTTGCAGAGCCTGCGGGGAATTTTTGACTTTTTTCCAAAGTGCTCTAAGTCAAATTCAAGCCCACAGGTTCGATTAACAAATTTTCCCCTTAGCTAAATTTAAATTTTGAGCCCGAGATGAAGTAAAAACTTCAGAAGGTCATAACTTTTGACTGGGAACTTGGTTTTTGGCAAGCGAGGAATTTTTGGAAATATCTCAAAGTCCTCTTTGCACAGGAAGCTTAAAATTTTAATTTTGATAAAATTTGAAGGGTCAATTTTAAGAAAATGATCTGTAGGATTCTAAAATGTGAACTGGACTTTTAACTTATAAATTTTGTTCAAATCGACATTCTTTCTTTCACAACATGCCATATAGACCTAGGGAATTTCACTTGGGAGAATTGAGGATGGATTGCAAGGGTTAAATTGTTTGATTGATTATCAATTTGAAATTCCCCAAATCGACAAACAAAATGACTGTAAATTTTGACTATGCCCGATTTTGAAAAGTTTTATAAAATTTTCTTAAGTTGTAAAGTCTATTTAGGATCATTTTGGATCATACAAGTTCAATTTAACATTTCATTTCATTTTCCAAGGTTGCAGGGTTGTTCTGTACATTTTTGATAAAAAGAATATTTGTAGTTTGAAAATTATCTAACAGAGGTCTACAACTTCTAACTCGAATTGATCCATTTACATTCATCAAACTATAAAATATGAATACATTCTAAACGATATTACAATGTTATATTTCCTTCAATCCAACAACGTGAAAAGAGAATGCAAGTACCACTTTTTGAAATCAACATTTCAAATGAAGTAGAGTAATATGTTTTCTTCATACGTGTTTCCTTTTTTCAATTTTCCAAAAGAGATTTCATACCGCATTTCAAACACATATTTCCAATGAAAACAATATCATATGAAAAAGGAAAACACTTCTATTAATTCAAAGGAAATCTCTTACAACTTCTTTCCATTTATTTTCAAAATACAACATACCAAATGCATATCTTTCTTTTTTTTTTTTCATGGGAATGAATACAAGATATATTCTTCCATAATCAATTTCAACTTTCATAGCTAAAATAGAGTAGTCTTTCCAACACAATAATATACAAGATCATCCACTTCAAAGTGGGAAAAGGTTACAATAAGAAATAATCTCAACAAGAATATGTCAAACTTGTTTTTTTTTCTGCTCTAGAACAACAACATGAATATCCTCCATTTTCTTTATTTCAATTTGATCACAACAAGAATAGGGGAAAGGCAACGCTCTCCACCCAACCAAGACATCCAATGAAAAGGAGAATCCATCCTTCTTCATTGGCCCCGAGCCCCAACCACATTGCAATAGAAGGTGTGTTTTCAACACATGGCAACAATAGGCTTCCACAACACAAAGAAAAATTTCTCATTCAAAACAAAGTCAAAACAAAACTATAATTTACAACCACAGAAACAAAATGAAAACAATACTCAAGCTTCACCATGCAAGCCAAAGGAGCAAGAAACTATGGGGGATGTTGCTTATGCCTCCGAGGGAAATGGGTATCACCACCTGAGAAAAAACCATGCCAAAATATATCATATCAAATCCCTGACATGCCCTTATGCCTCCCCAAGTACCCCTTATTCCTCCCATTTCCTTATGCCTCCCCAACCTCTTATGGCACCCCATAATGAGTAAAGAAATGCAAGCTATTTCTTTGTAAGGTGGAACCCAAATCCCAACTCCCTCCACACTTATACCTCCCCAAAACACTTATGCCTCCCAAAAATACCCCATAGTCTTCTCCTACACCATTCCTAGGCCATCTACCCAACCAACCAACAAATAAAACAACACATTCAAACATTCAACCATTCACATAAGCATAAAAATGAAAGAAGAGCATTTCAAGAGCTAAGCTCTTACCTCTCCATGATGGAGTTTGTTCCAAGTTCAAAACAACAAGCTCTCCAATGCAAAACAATCCAAGAGATCAACAATCAACAAGTATGCAACCATCTCCAACTTTCTCCCAATTTGTAAGAGCTCCCAAAAAAAAACCCCAAAGAAAGTCACCAAAAATGAAGTGATAAAAGTGAAGCCCCCCAAAACAAGGTAAGGAATTCAAATTTTATAGAAGAGGGAAGAGAAGAGGATGAGGTGGATCCATGTAGGATGCCACTTCACACATCCTCAACCCTAACCCAAAGTCAACTTCATTCTCTAATGCATATTAAATAGGTGGGTGAATAATATGACAGTTTACTTACACACTCCAACACAAGCCCACACTCCATAAGGACTGAAATTAAAAATATGTAAGAAAGTGCAATTACAACTTACAACTTGACTTACAAAAATGCATAATAAAGGCTAGATTTAGACTCTCCAACCATAGGTAAGGTTGGTATGCAATTTTAAGAGGTATGGGACAAGTTTAACTTGTCCCACAAGCCTCCAAAATCAGCCTCCAAGGACAAATTGAATTTCAAAGAAGGTGGAGTGTTTCATACTCCAAAAATCAACTTACACATCACTTACAACACTTAATCCAAGAGCCATCAACTCTAATAAATGCAATCTTATGACCCATTTGATTACTTAATTTTAACAATATGATTACTCACAATATTGACACACAATTTAATTCAATAATGAAAAGGGAAAGCTCATCACTTAAAAAAACACATACAACATTAACAAAGGACCAATTAAAAGAAAAACATAAATCCCTTGGTCACATTGAAGGTGATCCCCCCATGGGAATCCCTAGCAACAATCAAACACACACAACAAAACAAGTTTCCATGGTGTCCTTGTTGAATTCATCTAGAATTCCAATGTGGTTGGTCTCAATCCCCGATGTGTGTTGTGATTTTTTTTTAAACCTGCAAAACACAAATACCTCCTTGGCCTCGTGGCCATATCAGAACATCCAAAATATATATAATTATAATTCCAAAATCATCAATATATATATATATATATGAATCACAACAACATCCAGACAATCAACAATATCATTTGTAATCTCATCAACAACTATATGATCATCACATTTAATTCAATTTTCTAGGTCTACTCAACATATCAAAATATCACATGTTCAAACAACATCCATAAATATAACCATGTCAACAACATGTCAATATCCATATAAATGTCTCTAATAATCCACATGCATCATATATGAATCAAAGTCAATAATAATCCATGATCTGACATCTAACACCATACTAAATCAAAACTATAATAATGTCCATAATATAGTCAAGTATATCAGGATCAATATCAAAAGTGTCAAGGGAAGTGGGCACTACATCCCCCTCCCCTTAGACTTGAATTCCTCCTGGAAGTCACTGGAAAGAGAGATAGGAACAAATGCAATAGAAAAAGGATCACTCCATTATGGGATTGCTTGCTTCAAACAAGTGTGGGTCCACAGAACCCAAGTTTGGTCCAATGCAATTTAGCAAGAAGAAGGGAGATTGTAAGAGATGAGTTCTAAACTTTCTTCATGCAAGGCTATGAACATTTAAATCTAGAGAGTAACTTTACGCTATCAACCAAGATATGACACATAACAATATAACATGAAGAGTTCAAAAGAGTATTAAGAGTAACCACCAAGTATAGGAATAATAAGGAGAATTCCATGAGTTTGAGAAAGACCACATAGTTTCCATGGAACACAACATACTGCAATAACAAAAGTTAAGGTTTCCACTAAGGTTAAGTTATGTTTTCATAGTTCGTTGTTTAGACAAGGCTAGTAGAATCAACCATGGCCAAAATTTTGTATGAGGGACATGTCTACTCAAGGTCCCACAATTTGAGATCACACAAGATGAGGTTAATCAACAAGGAAGGACACCTAAAACAAAAAACATTTACAATCGAGGAAACTATTTATGGAAAGCACTTATATAACTTGAGAGGGTACAATCAAATTTTCATGGTAATACTAAGCAAATTCATGACCACAAGTTTTCCTATAGTCTGATTTTTACACTTTTTTTTAAGAACCAAACACACCACACCAACCAAATCTAGAGACGTCAACCATTTAGCAAAAAAAAATATATATATCTCCCCTAGCAACTAACATATCAATACAAGAAGTACCATTCTCAATAACACAATGGGATTTATTTATCTTATTTCCTGCTCAAGCTCAGAATAACCATAAAGAGGGCACAAGAAACACCAAGGAGCACTCAAGATAGCTAGGGAGAAAAACAAGTAACAAGGGGGTCCAACTACAATTCAAGGTGCATCGTGACAAAAGTGAATAACATCATCTTGCACTTTCCATCCTAACGGAAAGGGGCAACAATAACAAGGTGACACAAGAAAATATGAAGAAAAGAAGACTTCCCAAAGTTATTTTATATCCTTAACATACGTTTCCTTAAAATCACAATGATCTAGGTTATCAAGGACAAGACAACACGCAAGGAGGTTGCTCCTTAAACAAGAGGTAAGTCTCAATCCAAAAATACCACAACTCACACTCATCGAGCTACGGGATGATAAGGGTATGATGACCCAAAACTCTCACAAAGAAAGGCACATACATCTATGAATAAGAAAGTACTAAGAAACTAGAACACATTACTATCCACTAGGTGTTTCACAATTCTGGGTAGGTGACAGAACTACAAGTTCAACTATACATTGCATTCAATACACATAAATCTTACTTATTTTATAACTCAACTAATCAAGTCAAAATTTGTAGTTTTTTTGCTAAGCACATTCCTTTATGAGTTTTCTTAATTAAGCTTCCTCCTATTATGACATCACAAGTTTGTGTTATAAGGACCACTAAGGGGCATGATATCTCGTCATTCTGTAAAGGTGGAAAAGAAAAAAAAAGTATTTATTTTACTCCTAGGGGAGGTATATGGACACCTTTTTTTTTTTTTCCTTTTGTTCTTCTACATGGTTTTTATTTCTTCTATTAATCTACCAAGGTTAAAAAAGGACCATTTTCTCTTTCTATGTTCCAGTTTATTTGTTAAACTTCAAGGCCAAATCTCCTCAATTATAGTTTTATGATGTTTGGGTGAGTCAACTTGTCAATTAAAAATTTAATGAGAAGGAAGGGTAAACATATCACACTATTACTTTTATGGGAGAGAGAGGTAAATCAACACATCACATTTTTAATTCTAAGGAAACAAGGGACATTCAACATAGAAAACACATTATTAATTTTGTAAGAACTAGGAAACAATCAACCAACATGGATCACAACAATATTTCAAGATTTTTCCACTAATCACAAGTATCATAAAACATTCCTAGTGGGTTCTACAAGTCTCAAAAGAGGTTACAAGGAAATCCCATTAAGGGAACATAATTACTTTAACAATGTTTGTTGTTTTGGTGAAAACATTTTACTCACATGATAAGACAAGGAAAGTTTTCAAATCTACACCCATATTACCATAGGATACCACCAACCAAGAAATTGAAATGACAAGGAAATATTTCAATTATAAGAACACCACATACTTACTAGAAAGCATCAAATGTAAGCAGACAATCAACTATCTATTCAACATGGCTTTACGACCAAGAGTTATAGTTTCACAAGAAGAATCACATTATAAAATACCACCAGAGATTAAATTATCAAGGTCTAATTATACTAACATCACCAGTGGCATGGTCCAAAAGACTCAAAGCATCCATAAGTGTCTCCATGTAACCCCAAGATTGATAGGTCAACGTGAGCAAAACAAACACACTTAATTAAACACACTTCCCGAATGGGCTTAAATCTAATCATAATTACCAAGATGCATACAATCCACAAGTCAATACTTTTTATAATGAAACACAGAAATCATGATAAAACTTAGCATGCCATTGATGAAAGGTCCTACCAAACAACCATCTTTCCACTAATATCCACAGCCAACCAAAAGCAATCCGATCCTAACATAATTCATCAGCCCACAATTAAACACCTCTACTTTGATGAGGTTCAAGCTCTTACCAGATTGTAAGAGAATCACCACCACCATTAATAACTGCCAACTAGAATGCACAACACAATGAACTCTCTATCTAGCAAGGTCGAAATGAAAAAGTCACTCTAAGATCCTAGACACACTCAAGGTTCCATGCATCTAAAACCAAGGCATAACTTTAAGCACCTAAGAGGACATTCAAGACACCTAGGGTGTACCCCCATATGACAAAATGTCACAAGGAAACAACATAGAACCAACTCAACAACATGCAAGTGAGAATCACGTAACATTTAGCTAAGTAGCCAACAGATAAATGAGCTCGAGTCACCAGTCAAAGTAAAATCCAAGAAATATCGGTGATCAAGGAAAGTGGCTAAGTAGCCACATTGCAAAGTCTAAAAATTCTCACAAAAATATAAATAACTAAAAGAGCCTCAGAGCTTCTCAAATCAATCATAAAATAAGATGTTGGTCCTTGATAAAATAACACAAGATTATGAATGTAAAGCACAAAAGTTAACACCACATTCACTCTGCAGCCCTTCATGGCCGCCAATAGGGGTACTCTACCTCGAGGTCAGTTCAAGGACACATACATAGGATTGGGTCATAAACGACACCCAACTTAATGTCCACTCTCCCATATGGGTAAAAATGAAAAACTGACAACAGACCATCTTTCCTAACCACTGAAGGAAGGAAGCTCTAAATACTTCTAATTAACTCTTCCCGACCCTAGATCACAATCACTATTGTCCAACCACAAGAATCACACCATACAATTTATCATTCCAACCACTCCAATAAGGAAGGGTCTTAAAAGGGCTTAATGCATCATACAATTAAATCAAGATTTAGGACTTGTAAAACAACACATTTTCAAAGGGGAGCCAAGTTTCCACTACACTAGAAGTTCACAAAAATCAATTTAATTTGACATTCTTGGTTACCTAGGTTTAGAAAAATGCCACTAAGAAAGCACAACAATTTAAACAACTTATTATTTTATTATTATTTTAATTTTGATTTTAGAGTAATGTAATATTTCTTCATATGTATTTTTTTTCAATTTTCAAACAAGGTTGTTTTCTAGATTAAAAGTGTGCTAGGTTTATAGTTCATGTCTCAAGTTTTTCTAGTGTGCCCAAGGGTCCAAGATTTGAACCCATGGCTCTGATACCAAGTGTAATGCCCACTAAAACAACCCACTTGAGACCCAAAAAAAAAAACTAGGATTAGTTAGGAAAAATTATGGAATAATTTTTCTTGTTTAAAAGTGTCTACAACCCTCCTACAATACTAAAGTTGACACAAACAAGTTTTGAGGTCAATTAAAATCAATAGTTTATAGTTTTCCCATTACAACAATTATTAAAGTTCTCGAGGTCAAAGCTTAGGTTAGAATAATCATTTAAAATTAAAAGGGCAATTTCTCACTTACCCACTCCCAAAACTCTCTTAAAATATTCAACCTAATTTTTCTCATAATTAATGCACTCAAAAATTCCTAAAAACACTCCCATTAGATAGGAAATTTCCTCCCCTTTTTCGGTGATATAAAGAAGTCCTCCTAACTCCTCATATTTCCCAAGTTATGGGCCGGGGGCCTTGGGAGGAAAATTTTCCCAAAGGCGGGCTGGGCCTGGGAAGAAATTTTTCCCTTAGCACTCTTGGGTGAAAAAGTGCATTTCACCTCCGTTGCACCCATGGTGGGGCATCATCGCCCAAAAGGAAAATTTTGAACTTGGGGTCCGCTAAGGACACGTGTCCAAAATCCATGCCTAGGTGGGAAGGCGGGTCCGGAGGTAAAACAAGATTTTTGACTTAATTTAAAAAGGGTGAAAAGGAACATTTCAGCCCACTCCTCCACCGATGCACCGAGATGCCATGTGCTAACCAATGATTGGTTTTGGGCCTAAGGGAAAAATTTTTCCCAAGTGGGGTGTGCAGGTTTGGGGAGAATTTAGCACTTTTTCCCTTTGGGTGAAATGTGAAGTTTACTCCCACGCCTCCGCCGACGCCCAAGGGGCCACGTGTCAACTCCTTATTGGTGTTGTGGGTTAGTGGGCCGACAGCGGGGATCATTGGGAAGGTTTGACCTTTGAAGCACAAATTTTAAATTACTTCTGTGCCTCCATCGTGGCGTCGTAGAGCCATGTGGCAGCCATCCATTGGTTGCTGTGGGGGGCGGGGCCATGGAGAAAACTTTTCCAAATTTACTTTTCGGACTTAGAATTTTTTCCACCAAATGGGAATATGTGGGCTTATGGAGCCACGGGAATTTTTTGATTTTTTCCAAAGTGCTCTAAGTCAAATTCGGGCCCGTGGGTTTGATTAACAAAATTTTCCCCTTAGCTAAATTTAAATTTTGAGCCCGAGATGAAGTAAAAACTTCAGAAGGTCATAACTTTTGACTGGGAACTTGTTTTTTGGAAAGTGAGGACTTTTTGGAAATCTCTCAAAGTCCTCTTTGCATAGAAAGCTTAAAATTTTAATTTTGATAAAATTTGAAGGGTCAATTTTAAGAAAACAATCTACAAGATTCTAAAATGTGAACTAGACTTTTAACTTATAAATTTTGTTCAAATCCGACATTCTTTCTTTCACAACATGCCATACAGACCTGGGGAATTGCACTTGGAGAATTGAGGATGGATTGCAAGGGTTAAATTGTTTGATTGATTATCAATTTGAAATTCCCCAAATCGACAACAAAATGAATGTAAATTTTGACTATGCCGATTTTGAAAAGTTTTATAAAATTTTCTTAAGTTGTAAAGTCTATTTAGGATCATTTTGGATCATACAAGTTCAATTTAATGTTTCATTTCATTTTCCAAGGTTGTAGGGTTGTTCTATACATTTTTATAAAAAGAATATTTTCAGTTTGAAAATTATCTAACAGAGGTCTACAACTTCTAACTCGAATTGATCCATTTACATTCATCAAACTATAAAATATGAATACATTCTAAACCGATATTACAATGTTATATTTCCTTCAATCCAACAACATGAAAAGAGAATGCAGTACCACTTTCCAAAATCAACGTTTCAAATGAAGTAGAGTAATATGTTTTCTTCATACGTGTTTCCTTTTTTCAATTTTCCAACAGAGATTTCATACTACATTTCAAACACATATTTCCAATGAAAACAATATCATATGAACAAGGAAAACACTTCTATTAATTCAAAGGAAATCTCTTACAACTTCTTTCCTATTTATTTTCAAAATACAACATACCAAATGCATATCTTTCTTTTTTGTTCACAAGACTGAATACAAGATATATTCTTCCATAATCAATTTCAAATTTCATAGCTAAAATAGAGTAGTCTTTCCAACACAATAATATACAAGATCATCCACTTCAAAGTGGGAAAAGGTTACAATAAGAAATAATCTCAACAAGGATTGTCAAACTTGTCTTTTTTTTTTTGCTCTCGTAACAACAACATGAATATCCTCCATTTTCTTTATTTCAATTTGATCACAATAGAACAGGGGGAAAGGAAATGCTCTCCACCCAACCAAGACATCTAATGAAAAGGAGGAATCCATCCTTCTTCATTGGCCCCGAGCCCCAACCACATTGCAATAGAAGGTGTGTTTTCAACACATGGCAACAACAGGCTTCCACAACACAAAGACAAATTTCTCATTCAAAACATAGTCCAAAACAAAACTACAGTTTACAACCATAGAAACAAAATGACAACAATACTCAGGCTTCACCATGCAAGCCAAAGGAGCAAGAAACTATGGGGGATGTTGCTTATGCCTCCCGAGGGGAAATGGGTATCACCACCTGAGAACAAACCGCCAAAATATACACATCATATCAAATCCCTGACATGCCCTTATGCCTCCCCAAGTACCCCTTATTCCTCCCATTTCCTTATGCCTCCCCAACCTCTTATGGCACCCCATAATGAGTAAAGAAATGCAAGCTATTTCTTTGTAAGGTGGAACCCAAATCCCAACTCCCTCCACACTTATACCTCCCCAAAACACTTATGCCTCCCACAAAATACCCCATAGTCTTCTCCTACACCATTCCTAGGCCATCTACCCAAACAACCAACAAATAAAACAACACATTCAAACATTCTACCATTCACATATGCATAAAAATGAAAGGAGAACATTTCCAAGAGCTAAGCTCTTACCTCTCCATGATGGAGTTTGTTCCAAGTTCAAAACAACAAGCTCTCCAATGCAAAACAATCCAAGAGATCAACAATCAAAAAGTATGCAACCATCTCCAACTTTCTCCCAATTTGCAAGAGCTCCCAAAAAAACCCCAAAGCAAGTCACCAAAAATGAAGTGATAAAAGTGAAGCCCCCAAAACAAGGTAAGGAATTCAAATTTTATAGAAGAGGGAAGAGAAGAGGATGAGGTGGATCCATGTAGGATGCCACTTCACACATCCTCAACCCCAACACAAAAGTCAACTTCATTCTCCAATGCATATTAAATAGGTGGGTGAATAATATGATAGTTTACTTACACACTCCAACACAAGCCCACACTCCATAAGGACTGAAATTAAAAATATGTAAGAAAGTGCAATTACAACTTACAACTTGACTTACAAAAATGCATAATAAAGGCTAGATTTAGACTCTCCAACCATAGGTAAGGTTGGTATGCAATTTTAAGAGGTATGGGACAAGTTTAACTTGTCCCACAAGCCTCAAAATCAGCCTCCAAGGACAAATTGAATTTCAAAGAAGGTGGAGTGTTTCATACTCAAAAAATCAACTTACACATCACTTACAACACTTAATCCAAGAGCCATCAGCTCTAATAAATGCAATCTTATGACCCATTTGATTAATTAATTTTAACAATATGATTACTCACATTATTTACCACAATTTAATTCAATAATGAAAAGGGAAAGCACATCACTTATAAAACACATACAACATTAACAAAGGACCAATTAAAAGAAAAACATAAATCCCTTGGTCACATTTGAAGGTGATCCCCCATGGGAATCCCTAACAACAATCAAAACACACACAAAAAAAGTTTCCATGGTGACCTTGTTGAATTCATCTAGAATTCCAATGTGGTTGGTCTCCAATCCCCGATGTGTGTTGTGATATTTTTAAAACCTGTAAAACAAAATACCTCCTTTGACCTCGTGGCCATATCAGAACATCAAAATATATATAACTATAATTCCAAAATCATCAATATATATATGAATCATAACAACATCTAGACAATCAACAATATCATTTGCAATCTCATCAACAACTATATGATCATCACATTTAATTCAATTTTCTAGGTCTACTCAACATATCAAAATATCACATGTCGAACAACATCCATAAATATAACCATGTCAACAACATGTCAATATCCATATAAATCTCTTGTAGCCTTGAATATTGTTTTTCTATAATTTAAATCATGAATTTTATTTCTTATTTTGCAACATGTACCTACATATTTAAACATACTCGTTAGAAAACATTAGGATTCTTGGCCTATCTTATGTTCCATAGTGTTTTTCTTTCTCCTTCCTTTCCACTCTATCATGATCCATGTGAGTACCAGGATATTCTTCTAGATAATACTTTTCAAATCTGAATCATTACATTGATGTACCTAATAGTTTTGATCTCAAATGGTTGATTTTCCTAAAACTAGATAGCACATGAGTAAAGATTAAACCCTATGCCGGAAGCTGACATCCTTTTATCTTTATTTTTAGGTACATTGTAGTTGTTCAATGATACATAGATGAATATGGAGGAGATGCAACTAGAGAAAATAATACCAAGTGAAATTACTAAAGGCAATGATGGATTTATTCTATATTATTTTACTTTTATTTTCATTTGCATGCATCTCCTATTTCAGTAGTTTTAAGTTACATCACACGGTTTGTGTGGAAAAAAAAGAATTTCCTTATGAATAAATGATATTATTTCTCTAATTGAGTTGTGTAATTCCTTTTACTTTTAGCTCTTATAATATGTATTGATAGACCAATGGGTTAAACAACTCAAACAAATTCAACAACACCTAATCACAAGAAATGATGAAATTGATAGTACCTACAACTTAATTATGAACAATTCTAAAGTGCAATCAACAACTCTGTTTAATGCTATGGAGTTTAACATACCACCTAAGCTATGATTTTCACCTTCATGAAGGCAATGCATTGGTCCTTTGGGGCATTTGTGTTCCCTTATCGAAGACAAACATGAAATGACAACCTATGTGAGGTGTTACAATATTTAATAGCACACATGGTTGGAGATCGTATTTTGTTAATCAGTTAGTGAAAATGAAAACATAATGAAAAATGAATGTCTTTCTCTTTAGTTAGGTCCATCTTGTCAATAGCTTCCATCGAAAAAAAAGTTTTGAGTTGCCCATTTTTGTAAAAATGGAAAAATTATCAAATGGGTGTTTTAGCAAAAATGAAAGAAATTTTAGGTTCGATCTTGGTGGAGAGTTCCATTTAACACAACTCCACTCACCCAATCATTGCAGCTATCCAAATTCTACTAATGACAATGTTAGCTTGGGTTCCAACATGGTCTAAATACCTGATCTCAATTAATGTGCATCTATTATTATGTAGGAATGTGACAGTCTGCATGCCTTTTTGGAATGACCATGCCCTAACATATATCCTTCCACATGCCTTTACCCACTCCTGCTACCACCAAACTCCATTAAATCCTTCCAGGCCTCCTTTAATATTCTTTACGCAAATTCTACAACTCACAACACCAACAACAATGACTTCCCCAATAAATTAAATTTAGTTGTATCTATTATTATTATTTTATCTTAGTTATATATATATATATATATATATATATATATATATATATATATAATAATCATTTTTGCAAAGGACACGTCAGTAATAGAAGGGGGTGAGAGTTGATCATTACAACTCTCCTCACTCTTGTTTAACATAGTTTGATAGCTATTTGATTACTTTCTTATCTTGGGTCACCTTTCTCTCATTAATTTATGAAGTTTAACATCATAAAAGTCATCTTGAAACATCATTCATTTTACCCATGTAATAAAAACATTTTTTTATTTCGATCAAAAGCATCATTTTAAGTTGGATTGTACAATTCAATAAAATGAGCCTAATGAACATTTTTAACATACACCTAAGTTTACATCAAAATTCCAATTCCATCATCTTCATAGGACTAATATTACTCTCGGTTAGAGTTTCAAAACATAACAACCATTATAAGCATGTGTGTGTGTGTGTGTGTGTGTGTGTGTGTGTGTTTGGGTTGTAATATTATGTGGGAAACTAACTTAATAGACTTCCGCCAAATACTAACGGTCATGGCTTATGAATTAAAATTAAAATATAGGCATGAAGTGAGTCGACATCGAGAGTGAACCTAATTAGTCACCCACCTTATATAAAATAAGGTAATCATATAAGATATTGGTAATGAAAACAATAGGGTAATCTCGGCCTCTTTATAACTCTTTGACAGTGAGAAGGGAGAGAAAGAGGAGGGGGAAGTTACGCCACTCAAAGAAAATAGGATGTCTGATGAAGATCCAGATCCCAATGGTTTTTAGAGGTTAAATCTAAAAAAGAAAATATTGAAGGGATTTGAGAAGATCCCAAATTCATTTTATAATGAGAAGAAAAAGAAAATTGATAACTAGGGAGCTTCAACATCCAGAACTACAAGATCATCTACTAGAAGAATAGTGGATTTTGGAAGCAGCTCTAAAAGAGGTAGACCTTCAAAGAAGACACTTAGAACCAAAAGAACAGAGGAAGATATTGCAGATGGTACTCAAAGCCGGTTGATACACAATAGGCACTTACATCACCTATATCTTTTAGATGAGGATCATCTCCTATAATATTCAGGGTTTGAATGAAAAATATAAACAAAGAATAATCAAATATTTAAGAGTTTCTAATAGGCATAGCATTCTGCTTCTGTAGGTAACAAAGATGAATTCTAAGGTACTTGTTAATTGTAAAAACAATTTTTGAGAAAATTTAGACAAAAATTTTGCTTATAGATTATCGGGAGATTCAGGTGGCATGGCTACTTTTTGGGATAAGAAGCATTATACTGGTACAATTCTCTCTAAAACTAGTAACCATCTTGCTATTAAATTCCATGCTATTGAAAATAATTGTACTTGGATCCTCTCTAATATCTATGCGCCCAATACGGTTAGTGGAAGAAGGAAACTCTGGAATGATCTAAAGATTTAGAAAATTCAAGTATAGCGATGATAATCGGCTTATTATCGGTGACTTCAACTCCCCATTAAATCTAGGAGGAAAACAAGTGGGTAACTCTTTTTTCTCCACTGGTATGGATGATTTCACTGTAGTGCTCACATTTTTATAGCTCCAGTTATCTGTTGGTTCCTTTATTTCTAGACATGTTTTGATTGAGACTCTGATAGACTTTGGACATTTTACTATGATATTTTATCCTCATGGACATTATGGCATTTTGGGCGCACAGCGCCAATTGGATTGGATTCGTATACTGATATATTTCTTATGATGTTGATGACACTAACAGGGTTATATGATAGACTTATTGGTTAGATGTTAGTCTCTTGTGGTTGATTTGATTAATGATATAGTGTTTTGGATTTAATGATGGTAATTTTCATTCTAACCTAAGTGTATGTCGTTGCAATTTTATTTATGATTCATGGCCAACTATGTGGATAATTGTATGCATTGCACTATCAATTGTAAATTATGTTCGGACATTATAAGTTTGATTTATATTGTGATGTATAGATGATGTTTATTATATTGGACAGGTGCGGTTAATGTTTGCAATGAGTGTGCAGGTGACAGGTATAGGAGAGCATGGGTTTCAGGGTAGCTACGCAATTGTGCACAAGCGGCCCACGGGCTGAGTCCTAACCATGCTAAATGATTGAGGCCTTAGATTAGATGTATTTAATTGGGCACCATGGGTGAACCCCCTCAATTGTAATGTAATATTGTTTTGTAAAATTAATTAGGTTTAGGGTGTGTTTTATTAAGTAAACTAGCTTAGGGGTTTAATGATCTTGTCTTAAGTTAAGTGTTGGTTTTGGGAAGTGTGTGTGTGTGTTGGTAGAAGGGATTGGGGACCACATGTGAACCTTGGGTGGACCCCACACCCTCTACCCTTGTGCCCAAGCATGCCAAACCCGAAATTGGGTTATTTTGGGTAATTTTAGGGACCCCTTTTGAGTTTGGGGGTTCCCTTAGCATGAAAATGGGCCCTTGGACCCTACCTAATAGGTAGGGGGCCTATTTCCAAGGTTTGGAGGGAGTTTCCCTCCCATTTAGCCCTCTTTAGTCACCATCCATGTAAGATGGTTGGATTGTGTGAAAGTGTTAAAAGTTGCTCCACTTTGTTTTATTTTAGTTTTTGGTATTTTGGGTGAAAAGGAATAAAAGGTGAGTTTACTCTTACTTATTTAGTTTTTGGAATCTTTGACTCTTGAGAGGAGAGGGGGTGACACTTGTCACTTTCCCATTGGTGAGGAAAATTTTGGGTTCCTCTTTTTATTCTTCCTCATGTGGGAAGAATGGGTCTTCTTGGTTCATTTTTTTTGGAGCACTTGGAGAATTTTGGGAGCTTGGAAGGGAGCTTGGACAAAGGGGAAAAGCTTAGAGTCTTGGAAAGTATTTTAGAGGTAGGGTTCTTAACCTTCTTCTTCTTAGTTGTGCTTATCTTGTATGTATGCTTGATCAATGAAATAATGTGTGTGAAATATGTGTTAAGAAGTGTATGATGAATGTAGTTGTTGGTTGTTCTTGTGGTTTTCTTGTTTTCTCTCCACCATCAGTTGAATTGATAGTTTTTGAAAAATGTAGGGGAAGAGAGAGGGATTTCCCTCTCAAGCCTCATGGTTGTAGGTCAAGCCATGAAGGTCCCTTCTCATCCCCTCATATGGTTTGAGGTGGGAGAAAGGCTCATATGGCTTGAACCTTTCCCCATTCTTGGTGAGGAAACCCTTTGGGTTTGAAAATCCTCCCAAGAAGGATTTCTATAGCATAAGGAGGAATAAGGAGGATGTATGATTAGGAGGTATAAGGAGTTTTTATATATGTGTATTTATTGGTGCTCCTATGGTTGGACACCTTGATTTGGGCATCCTTCTTCCTCTCTTCCCCCTTGTGAGGTTGATCTTATTCTCCTCATGTTGTGGTTTTTCATTGTATAGTAGGTCTAAGTGGTTGAATGGTCTTATGTTTTCTCTTGTTGTGTGTTTAATCCCCATTACTTGTGCACATTGTGGAAGCTAGTTCCTCTCTCCCATGGGCTTGGGGGAGGCTAGCATGACTTCCAACCATGGAAAGGCATGTGATGATGCCTATTGGTTGGGTGGTAAACAAGCCATATTCTCTTGGAGTTGGAGCTCAAGTTGGAGATAGTAGAGCCTCTTGCCATCTTGGCCTTTCTCATCCTTGGAGGACATTGCCATCACTTTGTAAATGAATGTGACTTGTCAAGTTTATACACTCTTGTAAATAACCATTATTGTAATTATTGCTTCTTGTAAAAATTGGTTGTTACTAAGAGAGTTGTTATTTTTATTATTCTTTAGAATCTTGAAAGATTGTCATTAGTTTTTATAATGAAAATAAGAACTTTTTATTTTCAATGCCTTCTTTTGGAAGAAATGTTGTTTAGAAGTATGCAAAATATATAGTTATGAAATATACACTTGAAATATTTAGTTGTGCATTACATATAAAATCAAAAAAAAATTAGTGTGCATGCATTTCATTTTTAAAAAAATAATAATATGGCTTTACATTTCGTATCGAGCCGTGGTTCAAACACATGGACCCTTTGGGTAATTTCGGTTTTATGTTATTTTTATTGTGTTGTTAAAAAAAAAAAAATAATAATAATAATAAATGTTGCAGAAATTAGGAATACCATTTAGTCTTTTCATTTCGAAAGAAAGTTGATTTATTGGAAATATTGTTATCCTTGTTATTGATCTCCTTCTTGTCAAACCTTTTTACATTATTGAATTGGGAATAAAATGTCATTCTTGAAGTATATCTATTCTTGTAATATTTGAAATTTAGTGAATAGAATAAAACTAATTTTACTTTCTTTCCTTGTTAACTTAACTAGATGTAAACATTAGAGAATCATGTGTAATCTTATCTCCTTACTAAGTTTTAAAATCAGCTTCCAAGCCCTCCCTTATTAATTAATATATAAAATACCTCCTCTTTTCTTTAGGCAAAAGAGTAAAAAAATAAAATAAAATAAATGAATAAATAAGTAAATAAAAATAAAAATAAAATAAAAAAATAATCAAAATATATCAATGCTAATTTTGTTAGTAAAGATATAATATTTTATTATATATATATAATAAAAATAAATTAAAAAATTAAAAATAAAAAAATTCAAAATATACATATAAATATATTCATTTTATTTTATGCTTAAATATATATATATAATAAACAAAACAAAACAAACAAACAAAAAAACAAAAAACAAAACCAAAAACACGTATATATTTAAAAATAAAATGAAAAAAAAAAAAAAAAAAAAAAGATCATGTGTGTTTGGGGGCGAACCCCCAAACCCCAATCCCCACAAGCCGTCCCCCTATCTTCCCTTTGGGCTCTGTCCCGTCCCTGTCCCCGCGCCCTCGGAAACCCCGTAACTCCCCTCCCCGCAGCCCAGCGGACCCCCTCAAACCTTGTTTGCGCCTCCCCGAACCCCATTTCTCCCCGCGCACCCTGCGCACCCTTCCCGGACCCTGTTCCCCCGTGACCCGACCCCTTCCCGCGCCCTCCAACGGATTCCCAAACCCCTGTACCCCCAACTCTAGCCCTCCCCCGCACGCGCCACACAAGCCCGCGCCATGCCATCAGCCGCGCGAATCCGCACTGCACAAAATATATAGCGCGAATCATATATATATATATATATAATATATATATATATATATATAGATAGATAGATAAACAACATCAAGAAGATATATATATATATATATATATATATATATATATGACACACACACACATACATATATCCATTCAAAATCGAGTGTTTTTTCTTTTTTCTTTTCTTTCTTCTTCAATAAGTTTTACAAAAAAATAAAAATAAAATAAAAAATTTATACATGGATTTCACAAAAGAAAAAGAGAATCCATGAAGCCAATATTCCATAGCTCCTCCACCTACATGAGAGGAGACAAAAGAGAAGCGAGAATAAGAGAAATAGAATGGAAGAAGAAACAAAAAGAATGAACAAAGGAATGAAAAAGAAAATAAAAACAACATAGAGATATTTAGGGCAAATTTTAAGGTTTTCATAGGACAAGTTGATCAAGGGCTGAGATGCTTTTGATCCAAGGGATACAACTTAATCTTTCAAACATTAGGTCCGTTGAAAAGGGAAATTAATTATATGAGGGGTATGTGTAACAAAATGAAATCAAAGGGGGTAGAATTGATTATAAATAAAACAAATAATAGTAATAATAAATAGGAGTGAACAAAAAAATAAAAAAAAATTAAAAAAAAAAATAAAATAAAATATAAAATATAAAAAAATAAAAATTATTATTATTATAAACCATTTTATTTATTTATTTATTTTTATTTTTATTTTACCTTGGGTTTAGGATGGCACCCAAGAGGGGACGTTCAGATCGAGATTCGGGACATAGTGCACCTACACAGAGCCACCACCCCGATTTTGGGCCTCGAGATATTGGAGACCCTACTGACGGTGATAGGTGTCGTGACAGAGCGCCTTCCACCACCGAGCAGCACCGAGAGAGGAGGACATTCAGTTAGGAGATGAGGAGTTGATTGGTGAGGACGCACATCCAGAGCAACTGAGCACGACATTCCGAGATGAGAGAGGTCACGCAGCCCTTCCATCCTTGGCGAGAGGGTGGCATCTTTTCGTCACGGCCGTTCACACACGCCTTCGAGGGACCTTTTGGAGATATGCGACCCCTCTCACCTGTTAGATCACACCGTCAGATCGAGACACGAGCGGTGTGATTCGAGACCTTCTTCGCCCGCAGCCACCTACATTCTTGGTTCGACAGACGGCTTTGGGGCGAGTCCGGCCTTAGCTTGGAACTCTCATGAGAGCAACGTCAAAGCCATGTTCACCATACGCCTCCTCCGGACGCAACAAAGGCGTTTGGTGGAGGAATGAGGAGCGGAAGCTCCATTTGACATGAGATACAGTGACCTGGGAGTTGTTCGAGGAGCGAGTTTAGAGCCGGTATATGTCAGAGCATTTTGTGCAGAAGAGGATCGATGAGTTTCATGACTTACGACAGGGTTCTGGCTCAGTGGCACAGTATGAGAGCAGGTTCTTGGATCTCTTGCAGTATGTAGACTACCTGCAAGATGAGAAATTATAGGTAAACAGGTTCATTCGGGGCCTGAATGCAGATATAGCAGGAGCTGTTAGGATGTTATCTCCTCCCACGCTCGAGAAGGCCGTTGAGAAGGCCTACTTGGCTGAGGAGAATAGGACCAAGGCTCAGGAGCACAGAGAAAGGAACAAGAGCAAGTTCCAGGATAGGATTCAGGCATTCCAGAGTCAGAGAGCATGGGGAGCAGTACCACCCCCTAGAGGAGGATTCTGGTCTTCTCCAAGCAGCATCGAGAGCTCCTCCACACCCATCATAAAGCAGAGACACGGCATCGGGAAACCAGGATCGAGAGGGTAGAGACTCGAGTTTTCAGCGAGGTGGGTCTAGAGGTGGTTTTGGTGGGTCTAGAGACAGGAGGCCGGGTACTCATCACTCCCGGCCCGGCCGGCTGCAGCAATAGCTACTAGGGTTGGACCGGCGGAGTTCGGTTCTTGAGCACGGGAGGATGTTTTATTTGTGGGGCTCCAGATCATTATGTGCGTATGTTTCCGCACAAGCCCACTACTATGGATATGCAGAGAGCTCCTAGATCCAAGCAGACGGTGGGTGATGTGGGACGTGCCCATTGTGTGTATGCAGCGGTTGACAATCGCTAGGGTCGAGCATCGAGCCGCGATCATTGAGATGACAGGTACTATCAGGGGTATTTTTGTCTCAGTACTTTTTGATTCAGGTGCTTCAGATTCTTTTATATCTCCTTCGTTATAGACCAGTGTGGGCTCTGGTGGTGGCAGCGACAAGATAGTTGGCGAGGTTGAGTTGGCCTCGGGGCTAAACTCGTCGTGGACTCTTATGTGGAGAGTTGTGTACTCGATTTGGGAGTCTTCTCCACTACGCTTGACCTCCGAGTTATTCCTTTACGATCCTATCAGGTAGTGTTGGGTATGGATTGGCTCAAGGCTCATCGAGCCAAGGTGGATTGTAGAGAGAAGGTCATTGAGTGTCAGGATGATTTGGGTAGTGCAGTTGTGATTTCAGGGATGCAGAGACCCATTTCCTTGTGCATGATCTCGGCTAAGCAACTCAAGCAGAGCATGCGTAAGGGTTTCAGTTGTTTGCTATCACTATCAGTGATCGTTCGGACGGTACTCCAGAGCATTCACCCCTTGATGATCACGTAGTTTTGAGGGAGTATGCAGATGTGTTTCCAGGGGAACTTCCAGGTTTACCACCTACTAGGGAGGTGGATTTCACCATTGACTTAGTGCTTGGATCTGCACCAGCTTTTTCTAGGGAACCCTATCGGATGACAACTTCTAGAGCTTCATGAGCTCAAGATTCAGTTAGAGGAGTTGTTAGAGAAGGGTCTCATTCGCCCTAGTGTATCTCCTTGGGGAGCGCCAGTCATATTTGTGAAGAAGAAGGATGGTTCTCTCAGGCTTTGTGTAGATTTCAGACAGCTCAACAAAGTCACAATAAAGAACTGTTATCCGCTCCTAGGATTGATGACTTGTTTGATCAGATGCGGGGAGCTAGAGTGTTCTCCAAAATCGATCTCAAGTCAAGATATCATCAGTTGCGCATTTCAGATGCAGACATTCATAAGACAGCGTTTCGCACACGTTATGGGCATTATGAGTTCACAGTGGTTCCATTTGGTTTGACTAATGCCCCAGTTGTCTTCATGAGCCTCATGAATGGAGTATCAGGACATTTCTGGATCACTTTATTTTAGTGTTCCTTGATGACATATTGATTTATTCTCATTCCGAGGAGGAACATGAGGAGCATTTGAGGCAGGTACTTCAGGTTTTGAGAGAGCAGAAGTTGTATGGGAACTTGGAAAAATGCAGCTTCTTTCAGACAGAGATTCAATACTTGGGTCATATCATATCAGGCGAGGGTATCTCCGTAGATCCCTCTAAGATTCAGGCTATCTTGGATTGGCCAGCACCCACATCAGTCACTGAGGTGAGGAGTTTCATGGGTTTAGCAGGGTATTACCGTAGGTTTGTGTAGGACTTTTCTAGGATTGCTCACCCTATTACTTCTCTTCAGAGGAAAGGGAAGAATTTTGATTTCTCGAAAAATGTGAGCAGGCATTTGATTGCTTAAGGAAAGGTTAAACACAGTGCCCATCTTAGTAGTTCCAGACCCAACAGAGGATTTTGTTCTTTGCACTGATGCATCACTAGAGGGTTTGGGAGCAGTTCTTATGCACGAGTGTCGGGTTATTGCTTTTGAGTCTCGTAAGCTCAAGGACTATGAGCTTAACTATCCTACTCACAACTTAGAGCTTGCAATAGTTGTTCATGCACTTGTGCGTTGGCGACATTTCCTTTTGGGTAGACCTTTCATCTTGAGGACAGATCATTGTAGCTTACAAAGATATCTTCTTACGCCCGAACCTCAACGCTCACAACGGTGTTGGATGGAGTTCCTTTGTGAGTATGACATGGAGGTGCAATATATCAAGGGAAAGCAAAGTGTTGTTACAGATGCACTTAGTAGACGACGGCATGTGCTTGCTTTTGACACTGCAGTCAGATTTGAGAGCGCAGATACTCGAGCATCTTCCAGAGGACAGGTTTTATGAGGGTGCTAGGCGGATGTTGGAATCTCGGGGTTCTTTTGGGGGAAGATATTTAGGATTCATGTTAGATTTAGATGGATTGCTTCGGTTCCATAGGCACATTTATGTGCCTAAGGTAGGTGATCTACGTAGTTTCATCCTTACTGAGGCTCATCGAGCCCCATACGCAACACATCTAGGAGTGAAGAAGATGCATGCCGATTTGAGAGAATTATATTATTGGCCGGGTATTCATCGGGACATAGCAGATTTTGTAGCACGGTGTCTTGAGTGTCAAAGAGTCAAGGTAGAGCATTCTCATCCCGCAGGACTCTTATACCCTCATGACATTCCGAGTGGAAATGGGATGTGATCTCCATGGATTTCATAGTAGGACTTCCTATGTCCTCTTATCATCATGATGCCATTATGGTCACTGTGGATAAGTTGACCAAGGTTGCGCATTTCTCGCCAACCAAGGTCACCTATAATGCACAGGCCATTGCCAAAGTGTTCATGGAGGATATTGTCAGATTGCATGGGATTCTCGAAGATGATCATCAATGACAGAGACACTATCTACACATCAGTTTTCTGGACTTCTTTTCAGGAGGCCTTGGGTACACAGATTAATTTCAGTTCGGCATATCATCCAGAGACAGATGGGAAGATAGAGAGGGTTAATCAGGTTCTTGAGGACATGTTGAGGATGTATGTGATGGACCAGCAGAAGAAGTGGGAAGACTATTTGCATTTAGTTGAGTTTGCCTACAATAACAATTATCATAGCTCCATTGGCATGGCTCCCTATCAGGCTTTGTATGGACGACCTTGCAGGACACCTTTGAGCTGGGATAGACTTGATGACAAGATTATTTTGGGGCCAGCTTATCTTCAAGATTTAGAGCAGTAGGTAGTTCTGATTTGGCAGCGTCTTGAGTAGGCTAGACTACGCCAGAAGGCGTATGCAGACACCAAGAGGATTGATCGTCACTTCTCAGTGGGTGACAAAGTCTTCTTGAGGGTTCGTCCTCATAAGAGTCCGATCCGTTATGGAAAGGGTTCTAAGTTATCACCTCATTTTGTGGGGCCTTTTGATATTCTTGAGGTCATCGGTCCAGTTGCCTATCGTCTAGCTTTGCCACCACGCCTTGCACGGGCCCACGATGTTTTTCATGTTTCTGTACTACGTAGATATGTACCAGATGTTTCTCATGTTTTGGATTGGTCAGCATTACAGGTAGAGGATGGAGGGTAGTGGAGATTGGAGCCCGTACGCATACTGGAGCACCGAAGGTTGGCCCTTCGGGGTCGAGATTTGGACCAGGTTAGAGTGCAGTGGGACCGATACGACGAGTCATCAGCTACCTGGGAGGATGCTACACCACTGAGGGCTAGATATCCCTACCTCTTCCAATGACTTCCAGGAGGAAGTCTAATTCTAGGAGAGGGGATGTAGTGCCCACATTTTTATAGCTCAGTTATCTATTGGTTCCTTTATTTCTAGACATGTTTTGATTGAGACTCTGATAGACTTTGGACATTTTACTATGATATTTTATCCTCATGGACATTATGGCATTTTGGGCGCACAAAGTGCCAATTGGATTGGATTCGATATCGATATATTTCTTATGATGTTGATGACAATAATGGGTTATATGATAGACTTATTGGTTAGATGTTAGTCTCTTGTGGTTGATTTGATTAATGATATAGTGTTTTGGATTTAATGATGGTAATTTTCATTCTAACCTAAGTGTATGTCGTTGCAATTTTATTTATGATTCATGGCCAACTATGTGGATAATTGTATGCATTGCACTATCAATTGTAAATTATGTTCGGACATTATAAGTTTGATTAATATTGTGATGTATAGATGATGTTTATTATATTCGACAGGTGCGGTTAATGTTTGCAATGAGTGTGTAGGTGACGGGTATAGGAGAGCATGGGTTTGTGGTAGCTACGCAATTGTGCACAAGTGGCCCACGGGCTGAGTCCTAACCATGCTAAATGATTGAGGCCATAGATTAGATGTATTTAATTGGGCAACATGGGTGAACCCCTCAATTGTAATGTAATATTGTTTTGTAAAATTAATTAGGTTTAGGGTGTGTTTTATTAAGTAAACTAGCTTAGGGGTTTAATGATCTTGTCTTAAGTTAAGTGTTGGTTTTGGGAAGTGTGTGTGTGTGTTGGTAGAAGGGATTGGGGACCACATGTGAACCTTGGGTGGACCCACACCCTCTACCCTTGTGCCCAAGCATGCCAAACCCGAAATTGGGTTATTTTGGGTAATTTTAGGGACCCCTTTTGAGTTTGGGGTTCCCTTAGCATGAAAATGGGCCCTGGACCCTACCTAATAGGTAGGGGGCCTATTTCAAGGTTTGGAGGATTTTCCTCCCATTTAGCCCTCTTTACTCACCATCCATGTAAGATGGTTGGATTGTGTGAAAGTGTTAAAAGTTGCTCCACTTTGTTTTATTTTAGTTTTTGGTATTTTGGGTGAAAAGGAGTAAAAGGTGAGTTTACTCTTACTTATTTGGTTTTTGGAATCTTTGACTCTTGAGAGGAGAGGGGGTGACACTTGTCACTTTCCCATTGGTGAGGAAACTTTTGGGTTCCTCTTTTTATTCTTCCTCATGTGGGAAGAATGGGTCTTCTTGGTTCATTTTTTTGGAGCACTTGGAGAATTTTGGGAGCTTGGAAGGGAGCTTGGACAAAGGGGAAAAGCTTAGAGTCTTGGAAAGCATTTTAGAGGTAGGGTTCTTAACCTTCTTCTTCTTAGTTGTGCTTATCTTGTATGTATGCTTGATCAATGAAATAATGTGTGTGAAATATGTGTTGAGAAGTGTATGATGAATGTAGTTGTTGTTTGTTCTTATGGTTTTCTTGTTTTCTCTCCACCATCATTTGGATTGATGGTTTTTGGAGAATGTAGGGGAAGAGAGAGGGATTTCCCTCTCAAACCTCATGGTTGTAGGTCAAGCCATGAAGGTCCCTTCTCATCCCCTCATATGGTTTGAGGTGGGAGAAAGGCTCATATGGCTTGAACCTTTCCCCATTCTTGGTGAGGAAACCCTTTGGGTTTGAAAATCCTCCCAAGAAGGATTTCTATAGCATAAGGAGGAATAAGGAGGATGTATGATTAGGAGGTATAAGGAGTTTTTATATATGTGTATTTATTGGTGCTCCTATGGTTGGACACCTTGATTTGGGCATCCTTCTTCCTCTCTTCCCCCTTGTGAGGTTGATCTTATTCTCCTCATGTTGTGGTTTTTCATTGTATAGTAGGTCTAAGTGGTTGAATGGTCTTATGTTTTCTCTTGTTGTGTGTTTAATCCCCATTACTTGTGCACATTGTGGAAGCTAGTTCCTCTCTCCCATGGGCTTGGGGGAGGCTAGCATGACTTCCAACCATGGAAAGGCATGTGATGATGCCTATTGGTTGGGTGGTAAACAAGCCATATTCTCTTGGAGTTGGATTCTTGTAGGAGTATTGGAGTTGGAGCTCAAGTTGGAGATAGTTGAGCCTCTTGCCATCTTGGCCTTTCTCATCCTTGGAGGACATTGCCATCACTTTGTAAATGAATGTGACTTGTCAAGTCTATACACTCTTGTAAATAACCATTATTGTAATTATTGCTTCTTGTAAACATTGGTCTTTACTAAGAGAGTTGTTATTTTTATTGTTGCTAGAATCTTGAAAGATTGTCATTTGAGTTTATAATGAAACTAAGAACTTTTTATTTTCAATGCCTTCTTTTGGAAGAAATGTTGTTTAGAAATATGCAAAATATATAGTTATGAAATATACACTTGAAATATTTAGTTGTGCATTACATATAAAATCAAAAAAAAAAAAATTAGTGTGCATGCATTTCATTTAAAAAAATAATAATATGGCTTTACATTCACTGATTTCGTTGTTGATCTAAATCTCATGGATGTCGACCTTCATGGAAATCAAGTATACCTAGAAAAACCAAAGGTTTGGTACGGATATGATTCAACTCAAACTGGATAGAGCTCTTATCTCGAGAGTTGGATTCTTCAACAAGACATTCATCTCACGTCTTTGCCCGAGAATCGGATTCGACAATTCGATAGTTTTAAATTTTATTAATTGGGTTAAGCCCACCAGGAGCTCCTTCAAATTTGAAAAGTTGTCGATGGAGCATGATGAAATTTTTTATAGGATCAAGGAATGGTGGAATTGGGTGGGAGAAGGAATTTCTCAATTTAGGATTATTCAAAAGCTTTAAAATTTAAAAAACAGGTTAAAATATGGAATAAAGAAGTCTTTGGGAATGTTTTTGTGCAAAAAAAGGAATTAAAATAGAGACTCCAAAATCCAAAAAATAAAATAAACTTACAGGGGAGGTCTGTGGAGGATCATTTAATGGAAAAAAATATCCTTTCAGAGTTACACACGGTTTCAGAAGAGGAAGAATCCCTATGGAGACTTAAATCAAGGGCTATATGGCTAAAAGAGGGTGACAAAATAACAAAATTCTTCCATATGACCAAATTGAACCATAGATCCTGTAATAGGATTACAGAAGTATCTAAAGGTAACGAAGTCATCATAAAAGATACGCGGATCATAAAGGAAGAAGCTCTAAGATTTTATGAAAAATTACTCAATGAGAAGAGTGTTATTAATGATATGGTGACTCTTTTATGTTAGAAGCTATCCCACATTATAAAATAGAGGAGTTGAGATTTACTGATTTTACCAAAGTTTTTACTTTGGAGGAGCTTCAAAAAAAAAATTACTCTTGAAGGAGATAAGGCTCCAGGACCAGACAACTTCTCTGTCAATTTTTTTCAAAAATTTTATCGAATGATCTCCTTAGGGCTATAAATGATTTTTTAGAACTGGAGAATTAATGAAAGAGCTTAATAATACTCATATCATGCTGGCTCAAAAAAATGGATGCTAAATATTTAAAATATTTCCAACCTATTAGCTTGGTTAATGTTATCTATAGAATTTTTACAAATATTATTGCCACCACGAGTATAGTTCATTTTGAATGATTTAATCTCAAAACAACAAAGTGGGTTCATCAAAGGATAGTTCAAGATGGTGTGATCATCATGCATGAGATTATTCACTCTATGGATATTAATAAAAAGGAAAGCATGGTCCTTAAACTTGACATGAATAAAGCCTTTGACAAGGTTTCTTAGTCTTTTCTTGACAAAGTTCGGCCAAATTTTGTTTTCTCATATATATATTTCAACTTGGCTTGCATTTCAACTACTAGATTCTTTGTGGTGGTTAATGGTGAACTAGTGGGGTACTTTACCAGTAGTAGGGGATTAAGACAAGGGGATCCTATATCCCTAGATGCTCTTCATTATTATGGCGGATAGCCTCAGTAGAACTATTACCAAAGCTATTAAAGATGGTCTTCTAAAAGGCACTAAACCTACCTCTATGAATCAAACAACTTCTCATCAGCAATTTGTGGATGACACTATCCTACTTTTAGTGGCATCTATCCTGGAAGCTAAGGTGATCAAGTCCATTCTAAAATTTTATGAGGCTACTTCTAGACAAGAGATCAACTTTGACAAAAGTTCTATTTTCTTTTTCAATACTCCTTTGGAAAGATAGAATAGAATTGCTAAAATATTGGGTTGTAAAATCAATTTACTTCCCACTACTTATTTGGGGCTCCCCCTTGGTACTAAAAAAGTCTCAATCAAAGTTTGGAATGATTTACTGGAAAGATTCCAAAAGAAAATGGCTATATGGAAAGGAGCTATTCTTTCCAGTGCGGGTAAATGTCGATTATCGAAGCACTCTTCAAAAATTTCCTATCTACATTATGTCCCTATACAAAATTACTTCTTCCTTGAGAGAAAAAAATGAAAGAATCTAGAAACACTTTTTATGGTAGGGAATGGAGGAAAAATTCAAATATCACTTTGTTTCATGGGATCAAGTGTGCACTCCTAAAATGATTGGTGGATTGGGCATAAAAGATATAACAAAAATTAATATGGCCTTAATTGCAAAATTGGGTTTGAGAATGCTATCGAAGGAACAACCATGGATTGATATCATCAAGGATAAATATATTGAACAACAAACAACTTTCTCTTTCCTTCATGATGAACAACTTCCCCATGGTTCCATTTTCTGGAACAACTTGATTCTAGTCAGGAATTTTATCAAGCAAGGGTGTAGATGGAAAGTGGGAAATGGTAGAGACATCAATTTTTGGGGTGATAATTGGTCTAATCTTAGCCTTAATGATAGATTTGGTGCAACAAAGGATAGTCTTGAACATAAATATGGTACTAAGGTCATTGATTACATGGAAATTGATGGAAATAAGAAGAGATGGAAACAACTCTCAGTGGATAGATTTTATTTGAACTCCATGTTGTCCTCTCTTCAAGAGAAACTAGACCTCATTCTCTTGAATCAACTGGAAGTCAAGGATGAAATTGTGTCTATAATAAATCTAGAGATGGGGATTATATGGTTAAATTTGGATATAATTCTTACTTTGAGAATATCCAGAGTGAGTTTAATTGGAGCAAGATTTGGATGACTGAGCTAACCCCTAAAATTAACTTTTTCTTTTGGCTTGTGCTCAGAGGTAGAATTCTTACTAATGATAACTTGATGAAGAAAGGATTCATTATGCCTAATCGGTGCCACCTTTGCAAAAATTATTCTGAAGATATTAAGCACCTTTTTGTCCATTATGAGTATGCTACAATGATTTGGAGTTATGCCTTTTCCAAGTTCAATGTTTTCTAGACTATGCCTAAGGATTTCATTCAGTTTTGGATCCAATGGAATCCTCCTTTGAAGAATTGTGTTATGATAATACTCGGAAAATGGTCATGGCCTATATTATCTAGAGAATTTGGAAAGATAGGATTATATCATATTTAGAAACAATAAACAACATTGCAAGATCAGCTTTGTTAAGATTGGTTATGATATTAAAGATAAAATTGGGAGATTCAAACTTCCCAAAAATAAGAAATATCCCAAGATGAAGAATATATTATTTCCAATTGGAAGATAGGAGTTGTAAGTTTACTGATTAGGAACACCTCAAACATTGATGGTCTTTGATTAGTTACATCCCTTCAGAGATAAAGTAGCATAAACTAAAATTTTATGGTGCCTCCAAGGGTAATCCTAGTTTTACTGCTAGGGAGGTGTAATTCGGGATCATAAACACTATTTAGTTCTTTGCTTATCTTTGGTAAAATGGGTATTCAGATGAATCATTATTCGAAGCCCTAGATGATCTATGGGGTTAAGGATTGCCAAAGAATATAATATACAAAACTTAATTTTTGAAGGGAATTCAGTTAATATCATCAATCACCTAAATCAAATTTCTCCTCCCGGCTAGATGTCAAGGAATTTATTATGGAATCTAGAAATATTTTTCAAAATTTCACGAATATCATCATTAGGCATACTTATAGGGAGGGAATAAGGTTGTGGATAACTTGGCCAATGTTGGTATTAATAATAATCTAACCATATGGGATAATGAAAATTACATCCCTAAGGAGGTACATAATAGCATTAATGTGGATAAATATGGACATCCAAATGTGGAGTAAAAATAATAATGACATGGAGTGGGCCTTAGCAGAGGTGAAAGATCATGCATGTGTAAATTATCTTCCTTTTATGACCACATTAATGCCATTGAGCCTCACACAGGTGGATGGATTTTTTAAAAATGGGACAGACATAAGAAAGAAACAGTTTCAAATGAGGGTTTTGAGTAGAAAATTTACAGGATTAGTAGAGAGAAGAATAGATTGGGAAGTGCACCATTTCAATTAGAGGCATGTTGTGATCCGGCCTAGAAGAACAATGAGGAGCTTTGGAACCTCTTACACGAGGGCGACATTTCCAATTAAATGGAATGCATTCAACGCCATGATCAAAATATCTCAGTTCATTTTGGAATGGACTGGAAGGATAGAAGGGTAAAATATTGTGGCAACCGTGTTACTATCAACGAAGATTTGATTGCGAGGCTATAGGCCTTGAATTGGAGGGTTATCATTTTTTTAGAAAAATATTGACATGGTCATTGAGGCTAAGAAATTATCTGATGAGGAAAAGGACCTTGACTTTGTTTCTACGGGCATTAGGGTAAGTTCTATTCCCAAGAAATATGATAATGTGACAAATATGATGGTTGGGTATATTTCTCAGAATGGCAATACAAAACGGTCCCTGTTAAACACCTTGTCCTTCTAAATAATTTTAGAAGGCATTTTGTTATTTTCTTCCCACTCTACCTACTTAATTCCCTTCAGCAATCTATTCTAGACTTTTAGAAACACTCTCGTGATATCCCCTCCACCAGGGCCTCATCTTCCTATTGCATAAGCTTTGTGTCTCTAAATTCCTTGGCTTCTTAACTACTCCCAGTGATCCACACGTCACCACCTCCTCTACTCCCTCTCCCATTCTGGACACCTGTTCCAAATCCAAAACAAAGACCCCCAAGCTTCCAAAAACTGACACCCTTCACTCTGCCCATATTCTCAGAAGCACCAAAGAGCTAGAAGTTGTGTAATTTTTTTTTCATGTCACCCTGTTGGTATAGATATGTCCCTCCATTAGGAGGGTAATCACGTGCCGAATAGATTGGAGTCTTTGGAGAAAGAGATGAAGCAACTCAAAAAGGACCTGCAATGCATAGACAACCAAAAAGGAGAAAGAAAATTGATGATGATAATGACATTGGGAAGGATTAGATTGCTGATATTTATAAGAAGTTGAACTCACTAGACAGTATATTGGGGAGAGAAAAAGATAGACATGATCACAACATGGCTATCTTCAAAGCCATAAGTGACTTTTTAGAGCAGCAAGTTTGAAGCATTACCATGCTTAGTGGAATCCCTGGCACTATTTGGGGGAATGAAAAAGAGAGGAGCCAGACCATCTCACAGTTGAATGCTTCGGACCCAACACACATCACCACATTGGCATTGTTCACCTCGCTACAAATGATCCAGTCCAAAATTGAAAGAGCATCCAAGAAGTAAACTCACTCGGGCTGGAGGGAGTCATTTTAGTTGCTGATCTTTTTGGTCTTTTTGTTGTGACTTTGCTACTTTTTTGTTGTTTTGTTGCAGTATTTGTTCTATTTTGTTTCTTGTTTGTAATTATCTCTTGGTTACTGATGGACATAGTGTTCTATATGGATTTCGATCCTTTTTGTAATATCTTTATAGTTATATCTGGTTGTTGAGCCATTTTTTTAGCAGGGTATAGTCCCTTTAAAACCATTTACCAATAAAAAAACAATAGAGTAATATTGGAGCTAAGTGTAGATGCATGATGTGAATGAAGAGAATAATGATCTCAACTCATGATTCAATTTATAGCACAATTTTTAATTCCTCCTTGAAGGTGTAACTACTCAAAATAGTGGTAGTGTTGGGTGAAACATATAATGCCAATAAATATAAGTTATTTTAATTAGTTTTTTCATATGGGGTAAATGGAGCATTTTGGCGGGGTCCCTTCCCTATTACAAATATGGTCTACAAATCAGATATAACATTTAGGAATACAAGAAGATAGTATCTAAAGAACCAATAAAAACCATTCTATGAGTGGTAAAGAACCACGAAAACCCATTAAAATCCTTCCGTCGGTCACAAGAAAACTAAAGCTGAAAATGTTACATGACTAGAATTAATCCTAAACAACCGAGTTCATGGATGGCCTAAAACCAACATAAAACCACTATGAAACCTGAACTAGAACAAAGAAGAAAAAAATCCTATCTTTTCACATTAATATCACAACTCCTAGTCACTCCGGGGTGACATAAGGAGCATGACATTTTCTTCTTTACTCTCATCCATCCATCTTCCCCTCATGTGCAAGCTGATATCTCAACTTTACCCAAATATTTGAAGATATATGATGTTACGTTTCTACCCATGGTTGTAAGGGGATCCACTACTGTCATTAATCCACCTAATTCATTCCTATTTTTTTCCACTAAGATTACGTCATGGTTATGCTTGTGAAATATGTTAATCATGTTGATGCCATGTTTCCCGAATATTCTAGCTGCAAAGTATTGATTCTTTGCATCCCACTATCTCCCAGAATTTATTGGCATTATCCCTAATGCCAATCTCCATTCGAGATTTTAGTTGAGATCTTATCCAATGCCGCCTCTTTCGACGAAGATTTCTCATAAATCTTCCACCGTTTCCAAACTCAAGCTGGCCTCCACATCATTGATTTGGATGGCCACATTCATTATTTTAAGTGTTTTTTTACTTATCATGGTTTTCTTATTTATATCTTGTGTTGTGTTGTATACATTTAATTTCATTCTTAAGCATGCAATCTAATATCTAATTCATATTGTGATATAATTCATATTAACTTGTTGTTGAATCATAAACTATAATTCTTGGATTTCTTATTTTGGTGGTTATATAAAATTATAATATTATCTATCCCCACATTTTCCAACAATATAAGCAACTAAATCAAACTTCATTTAGTAACCGGGAACTTTAATAGCTTCTCACGTAAGAGAAATTACAAAATACACTCCATACTCCATACACTACAAAATAACTCATACACATTCATTAAGGCCATATCCTCTATCATCTGAAGTGTCCTTCTAGGTCTACGAGTCTCCATATTCTCTTTAAAAGAAAGTAAAGTGACCCTTCGATGTATTTGAGCAAGTGTGCAACTCAAGTTGAATCATTGTCAAAGAAAAGTTGTCTAGTTCTAATTGTACTATGATAGATATCACATGTTAGGAAAATTACGTGTTCTTTGATACATATTTAGAGTAGTGTAGACATTGGTGGTGCACAAGCATGTCGAAAAACAACATAACATTTTTTGGAAAAATCCTTCTTACACCACAAGAGTTATAGGGTTTCCAAAGAGTTTCAAATCCATTTTTAGGGTAATTAAAGAATTCAAAGACATACCAATATTCATTTCCAAACATGAAAAGCACTCAGAATTTTTAGATGTAAATTCCAATCAAGTCCAAGACCGCATAAAAGGGTCAGACCATACAAACACTCTTCACCTAGTTTTATTATTTTCACTAGGATCATTTGTAATTGTTAGTTTTTTTAATGAAGTAGTTTTTATCTCATATCAACCAATTCTAACATTAAGTTCACTCAGACTCTCCTAGATCCACATAGAATCAAATAACTATAATTTAGCTTTATGATTTTTATAGTTTCTAGATCAATAGTCAATGTCAAAAGGTTTATTCTCATATATGTAATTGATGTTGTAATTTTATTAAATCAGAATATTTACCTTGTACATTATTTCATCCATTTTGTGTATGTTAATTAGAAAATAAATTAAAATCATAAAAAGGAATGTAATAGAAATTCACATAAGGTGAAATGTTATAGTGATCTCAAACATTTCTAATAAAACATCATAGTGCTAACCCTAGTGGACTAATGTTTTCATATGCTAGTCAAGTATGATATGTCAACATCCATGACTTCCTCCATTTTTCTATCTTTATCCTTGTTTGAATAGATTAGGCGTAACCTGCGTATAAGAATGGATTTCATGACATCGTGCGTAAGATAATTGTCCTCCCAAATTCATCTAGGGATTATGTAGAGGGTATTTTTCACAAGGATATTTATTTCATCCTTGAATTATTTGTTTTATATCCCCTCTAAACAATATACATGCCTTTTATATTCAATGTATCATGCATAAAAATTTGGTTAAAAATTTTCCTATTGACAAACATTCTAACCTTAATGTACATATTATCTATTTTGTCTGTGGATTAGGTATTCTTTCTAGCACATTAGCTCCTTCTAATATTACAATTAAAGCATTTGATAACATCCTTACAAGGTATTTGGTTTTATAACTATCCCCATCACTCCTTTTCACAAAACCTTTGATGTAATTATCTATATTTCCCTGATCTTTCCACTTAAAAATATTTCTACGACACCCTTGGATGCATGCCACACACATTAATTTATAACCTACAAGATTTAATTTTTTATCAGGACTCTACTTACTTATAAAAATGGGATCCCTCTCCTTTCAAAAATTATTCTTAACAATCCAAAAGGTCTCCTACTCCATCTACATATATATCTCATACTCTTTCTAGATGGAAATTTACACATTTACCTTTTCCACAAAATGTAATATTGAAAAATTTGTTTCCTTGTTGTCTTATGTCTCTCCTCTACCATGTGAGGTTTACACAAGCTCGTATGCTTTTAAATATTTTTTATGTTAATCTTTAGTTTAATTTTCATCACTTTATTAGAGACCATATTGATTGATATACCTCATTATGATATATTTTTCAGGATCCAATTGATTCACATATTTTTTTATTATAATTCTCTTAATCATCTTTTTCCACATCTTCTACATTTCAATAAGATAATTTGTAGACTATTTATCCTCATGTTTCTTCTAGTACTTCATGTATGGTACACACATCTCTCATACCATAAAAACCTTTCTTACACTAACCTTATATTTTAGCTCTATTATCTAGTATGAAACTTGTGACACGTTTACCCACCATGAGGATAACCTCACTCATCCTCCTCCAATTACACCATATTACATGACTAAACTCATTAGTATTGTTTTTACGCCATACACTACTGTTTATACATCTATAAACCATTCTTTTGATACTACTCATGAAACAAATGCACCCTTGATAGGTTCCGAGCATGATTCCCAACATGAAATTTTTGTACATATAGCACACTCATTGGCATTCAGGCTACTTCTTCATGGTTGCATATGCTACCTCCATTTAACTTTTTAATGTATGATTTTATATACTAGGCCTCCATAACTTCTTTTTCCTTTCCCATTTTCACATGATTGATAGTTCTCATATTATCCCCCTTTATTTTTCGATGAAACATTTTTTTATAGATTAACTTGACTACTAAGGCATATGTTTTACACTTGAACCTCACTTTACACACACCATGGGAGAAATATTTCTTTCCATCCTTTAGTCTAGTCATCTCTCTTTTTATCCCTCTATGGATGCATTATTTGATCGCCCTTCCTTCTCTACAAAGAATCATTTTTAATTTATGCCTTCATGGAAGGCTTCAAAATACCAAACACTTTTCAAATATTTGCAATAATATGAAATTAGGATGTATTTTTATAGAATAAATTATTTTCACTTTACATTATACAAGTATTTTATTCCTTTAGTTTGATAGATAAAAATTTCTTTACACACATGTTTACATGGTATATTGAGCATAATGTAGGAAATTCACATAGTGGTACACAATGATAGGCATTGGTATCCCATTTTATAGGACTACTAACCTCTGGGGGATTTGTATTTCTATTATAATTACTTTCTTTTCTCATTATGTTTCGTTACAAATATATCTATTATGTATTTTCTATCTTTTGGACTAATAGACTAACACATGTGTTGTGTGCAATGCTTACACTTAATGCTATATTAGTTTTATATCACATGCTATGTGATTTTCCTCCCATTTGCATACAATTTCTACTCAAATATGCTTGTTAGTTTTGAGTGTCTGTGTATGTATGATTTATTTTCTAACCTTATTATGGCCTAAGTCCCTAGTTTTCCTTGCGACACCATGGGTATTAGATGTTTACGGCACTATAAATTTTGTGTTGTTGTGTATCTCTTATTTATAGGATCATGATCCTTGATTGTCTTACAATATAGTCAATGTCTTATGTTTGAAGTAATTTTTTTCCTTTTTGTGAAATTACTTAACATATTTAAAATTTTCTCTACATTGTATGCAAATATCTTCTACTAACAGGTCATTTTATATTTTTTATTGTTGTTTTGTTCCATTGACACTGTTACGGTTATCATGCTTATTTTTTCTTTGCACTTGTTTTGTCCCATGGTTTATACTTTTTCATCCCTCTTTTAGGTTTAGTTTCTTCGTAGTAGCCATAAAAACATCTTCTTAGATGTTCTCTAAACATTCTTAACATATCCGAAATGGGTATACATATTTTCTTTTGAGTCACGTCTTGAAATTATTTATGACACATCTCTCAAAATATGGGGTAAACAAGCAATGTTTTATTCTACATTTCAGTGAGACATATGCATATTTCTTGACACATGCATATGTAGGGGCAGACTAAAATGCATCATTTTATATTTGTCCATAGTAATCTGTTTCATCTTTATTTTTGACCATAATGGGGCCACTGGTCTCCTTTCACTACTTAGATTTCAACATGTAATAAGTTCTACTTTGTTTTGTGGAACATGGGAAAAGTATAGGGAAAATATTTATCTTTGCTATTATGTGTCCTAATTAAAAAACTTATTTATATCCATATGCAATTGTACTATTCATAGGGTTATGGAAGGTAGAAAAAAAACTAAGTTCTTCATGGCCATAGTTTTCTATCCTCTTTGCACTTAAGGGGAAGATAACAAATTTGTTGAATTAATTTGAAACATTGTCTTCCTCCTTTTAGGGGTGATTTAGATACTCTTTTCAGTTTTCTCTTTGACATTCACGTGTTGGGTTAGTACACCTAATGCATCAAAAATTTTAAGCGTAAAAGAAACGAAATAAAATTCCCTTTCAAAACAAACACGTGTCTTCCTTCCATGTTTAGCATCCCTTTGGGAATTTCTTGTTACACATTTCTTTACATTACATTCATTACATTTTTACTTGGCTATCTTGTGAATTTACTACACTTTATTTTACAAGTTTCATTTTTGATCTTGCCAATACCAACCCAATGGGACATTGTAAAGGAAATTTATTGTGAGAAAATACAAAGTGTGTCTACACACTCATGTGTATTTTACTTTAACATGTAATTTCATTTCATACTTAAAAGGACACAAATTTATAGAATAAAATTTTAAAATATATCCTTTGATGTTACTGATATTGACATTGAACACTTACATGTACAAAAGCCCTCTCTTCACTCATTCTCATAATACCCCGATAGCTCTTCGATTACTTATTTATCATTGCAAATATTTTTTCATCCATTATTGAATTTTAACAACATAAAAAACATATTTAAACATCCATCCTCTAATTAATGAAGTCAAAATAATATTTTTCCCTCATGTTCAATGCCTCCACTTTTTATCGGTGTGTACTATTATACAAATTGATCTCTACTGTATGGTTTTGGATAGATGTTTATCCACTAAAAATTTGAATTCCATAATCTTCATATGAACTAATATTCCATTTTTGTATGTTTTTCACAACATAATAACATTTAGAAGCATATATAAGCAACTAAATCAGACCTCATTTGGTAACCAGGAACTTTAATTAATAACTCCTCATAAAAAATAAAGAAACAAAAGGAACTCCAAGCTCCCTAAATTACCAAATAACTCATGCACATATATTAGGGAAAAAACCTCTAGAGGTGTGAAACATCCTTCCTTAACTAGGAATTTACATCTTCTTTATACAAGAAAGTAAAATGACCCTTCCCAATAATTTGAGTAAATGTGAAACTCATTTTTAAGCATTGTCTAATCCTAGTTGTTAAGTTCTAATTATACTATGGTAGATATCACATGCTTTGAGAGAAATGTGTGCGATTGGATCCCTCTTCAAAGTAATGGTGATATAATTGGTGTAAAGGTGTACCTATATAAGCCACCTAACACTGTTTTATAAGAACTATTTCGTTCACCAAAATGGCTCTAGGGTTTGAGAGGAGTTTAGTGATCCATTCTAAATATGGGTGAAGAATAGTGAAAAAAAGTGAAATTCATTTTTAGGAAGGTGAAACACCAAGGAAATTTCATACCCACATTTCAAATAATTCCAATACCTTAGAGAAGGGTTGGGACCATATGGACACTCTTGACCTAGTTTTACAATGATTAGTTATAGTTGTCAGTTTCTATAACAAAAAAAATTCAGTCTCATATTAACTTATTCTTTGAATCAGATCATTAAGACTCTCTCGTATCAACACAAAATAAGGTAAGTGTAATTATCCTTTATTATTTTTATAGTTGTTAGATCTATAGTCACTTTAAAAACAATTTTTATAATTTTTGTGATAATGTTTAGATGTTTCTTAAATCAAAATATCCATCGATATAGTTTTTCATCCTTTTTATGTATGTTAGAAAAAAATTAAAATACTAAATAGGAATGAAATAGGAATTCAAAAAAATTAAATCATAAAAACACAATAAGAAAATCACCTTGCTTATTAATTTTTTTGTATAATATGGCTTCACTACTTCTTCACTAAATTCATTACTAATCAAGTAAGATTTAATTTGTCTATACCATGCTCTTGGTACTTATTTGTGACCATAAATATATTTCTTCATTCTACATATTTTATCTTCATGTCCATGTACTTCATAGCTTATTGCTTGTTTCACAAACACATCTTCAAGAAACCCATTCAAAAATATTCGTTTGACATATATTTTGAAAAATTTCCATCAATTTTGAGTTTTTATGGCTAGAACCTCTACAATCTGTAACAAGACTAAAAACTATTACAAGTATTTTATTATAGTCAATTCCATGTTGTTCTACAAAACTTGTTTCTACCAACCTTGCTTTTTTATTTTTGGACTTAACATTTTGCATTGAACTTGGTCTTATAAACCCATTTGACTTCTATGTAATCTTTATGTTTAGGAATATTTACAAGCTCTCATGTTTTAGTATTTTAATGGATTCCATCTCTTCATCAATAGCCTTGATCCATTATTTTCACTTAAATAATTCATCAAAATATACAAGGTCATGAGAGAATAACAAAAAAATTTGAATGTAAATCTAAAGTATCTTCACCTTGATAGTAAATATATTTCAAACTTTTTCTTTTCTTACATCTATAGTTTTATCTTAGTGAGACTATTGTAGGATTTGAATAAACACTCACTTAAGAATTGGGATTTTGATGTCTTGCATGGCTTGATGGATGACCCTGTATAAAATTAGTTGGCATGCTCACATATAGTAAGTTATTTTCTTGAAGGTTCCTTACTTTGGAGTACCTATTACTTAAATTGGTTCTCACACATTTTGATCTTCTTTTTATTTTTCTCCTTGAGGTATTGATGAAATAATTACTTGTTTTTCAACACTACCATCCCAAACTTATTCTTCATTCAATTAAAAATATCCATTGGTGATTACCTTCTTGGTAATACGATTGTACAATTTGTATGCTTTTGAATCCTCATTGTAACCAATAAAAACTCTTTTCTCACATATATCATCAATTTTTAATCTTAATTCATTTTACACATGTACATAACACCATGCTTCCATTGGAATAGTTTCCATAACACTCATTGTAGGACACCCATTTATAATATACAACGCTCTTTCAACTTCTTCTTCCGAGTATTCATAAGGAAAATGTTTGACATTAACATACTTATAGCCATTTCCATTATTGTCATAATTTTTCACACTAAAACACCATTCTATTATGGTGTGCACCTTTTAGTAATCTTAATATTAATTCTAAAATGTCTAAAAAATTCAAAAAATTCATTTTTTTGATATTAAAATGTGAAAGTAAGCCGACATGGGTATAGTTCATGATTTCACAACCATTTTGTACATATATAATAATGAAAGAAAAAAATAGAATGTATACATTCTATAAAGATAGGTAGATAATATGAAAATCCTCTTAAGATATGAGAAGGAGATGAGAGGACTTGTAATTCAACAATCATTGCATTTTTGCAAAGCTTTGGAATGTGATTTGAAAGAAGGTTGATCTTAGATAATAATAGAAAGTAATTCAATATTGTTCATTTTCAGATATGTGTTATGAAATTTATCTGTTTAATTATATTTTACATTATGGGATTGATGTGATATGATTACCTTTTTTAAATCTTGTTCTATATTTTATTACCGAAGTGAAATATTCTGTATATTCCATGATCTAATCTAGAGTAGAACATGTTGAAAATTTTGATGTCATAATCCATGAACCTCTGCTGATAATGGTAAAATTATAGGGACTTGAAAATATAAATATGGATACTTAGGACATAGAGATGTAGAGATATGAATAGAGGGGAAGATAAGAATATTTTTAGAATATGAAGAGATGGTGATTGAAGTCTTTACTGAAATATTTCCTATAAAACATAACTATGAAGATATTCATGAGAATTATTTGTGTGAGATTTTAGTATTATTTTCCACTTGGTTATATTTACTATACTTCTATCTCTTTCTATATGGTTCCAATGAGGAATACAAATGAAGAGATTAAAAAAGAGGAAATATTGGACAATTTGCATATTCCATGGACTTGTGCTATTAATCATTGGATGAAAAATACTAGTGATGTAACTCCATAAAATAGCCGACGCCACACTCACGACAACGATGACGACGACGCCGCAAACAAACAAACGTCTTGAAAATGTGACAATTTTTTTTTTTTGAAGGGTGTATGATTAGAATTCACTCCTCTTATACAAACTAAGTGTACTAAGCATTAGAAATGAGGAATAAAAGAATCTTAATTTATACTTAATCATATTGGTGTAAGAAGTTTAGCCAAGATGCCTATTTCATTGCTAGCTATGAAGTTCCAAATTTTTGTTTTGTTTTTGCATTAAGAACGTAACATGGCTATAATATAGTATTTAATCGAGATCACATTTCATAAAGAAGGTTAGTCGTATTTATTTATTTATTTTGTGAAAAGAGAACAAAGGGATTCATAAAAAGTCAAGATTATAAGGCTCATGCACTAACAAGGATCTAATCTCAACCGAAGAATGATAACCTCACAAAACTACTAGCACTTAACTACAACCATACGGCTACAATTTTAGTACAATGTTGAGCAAAGAAAGGAACACATACAAGCAACAATGAAAAGTAAAGAATACAAATATCACACAAATGAATTAGCCTTCAGAAGTAATCAATAAATTCCTAAATACCCTCGCCAAAATTAGCTACTCCGTTTCAATCCACACAACTCACAAGTTAAATACATATTGTCCAAAAGCCTATCATCCAACTCATGCAAAGCCTAGTCTATTAACTCTGCACTAATTGATTTAGTGGGTTTTGACTTTGATTGTTCTTTTTATGCGGTTCTTTCTGGACCAATACCGCCTTAATGATACGCAGAGACACAAAAAAGGAATTATTTAGAAATCCTGGTCCGAGAGGGTGGATGGCTCAACCATCTTATCATGCAATTTAACTCCCCCCCCCTTGGCATGCAAATGACTCCCAAGTGGGAGTAGGTTTCAAATATTTTATTCGATTTGTAATCCTATAATTCATTGCACGGCCCACTGTTCCCTCTGCTAGAGGATTATCTACATGCACGTGGACAGAGAGTGTGGATTATGAAAGAGCTCCAGTGCGTGGGAAAGGGCGAGTTACCTCCACTTTCATTGGGTGCTGCAAGGTGTGTGCTCGGTGGGGATTCCACAATCACGCCTATACCGTGAAATAGTCAGGCAGTGAAGGCACACAACAAACAGGTCGTCCATCTATGTTGTTATCTACTCGGCATTGAATGTATCTTAAATTTTTTTGGGATTCTCCTTTGTGAGATTTAATCCAAATGATTTAGAACAGTGAAGGGCATTTAAAAAGAAGACAGGAACTCCTGTCCAAATAAGTTGCACTGCTCACAAGAGCAAGTTCTTATCCTTGGCCCTTTCCTCTGTTCTTTCTATCTATTTGGAAGTACATTTACATTCAACCTTTTATAAAGTTTAGGTTTCCATGGCGATAAACTACGATCTTCCCAAAAATCGTGAGCTTTACATTCATAGGATTGCTCGTTCAAGTTGTTTTTGTCAAAAGGTATGGTATATCTTGGAAGATATTTCAATCATTAAGTGCAATTGTGGACACACGCACTTAAATCGTGTTAACTCATTCCTTGAAATTTTAAACCACCGCTCGTTTGGTGGCCCTGGTTTTTTGATGCCAAGATTGGTTTTTTTGTGTTAAATGTGCGGGGTGTTGCTATAAATTCTGGATATGCCATCTGTCAACTATGGACCTATTATACAAATAACTATTGCTTGTCTATTGCAACACTCTTAAATAGACGACCACAAAACTCACTTTTGCAAGAATTGCAACAATTTAAATATTCTCTATGATGATCGATTGCTTTGTGTATCAAGTTGTCTATCAAGCATATCTACTGAAACGTATCATCATTTTTTTTTATATTACAGTTATTCTCTTAGACACGATTTAAGGGTGATTGGTGGTCTAGATTTTGATACTAACTTTACATTTGTTTGGCAGTTGCGAGGCTTGCCATACTGACTTGATATTTGTGAAGCTAAGACCACTCGCAGTGTCCTAATCTATAAAAAAAAATGTTTAAAATATTTGTAGGCATTGCAACAAGAAGGTTTACACAACAAACCTCCCAATAGTATATTCACAAGATTGTCACAACCCTTTTTTGGCACATATCATTTCTTGCAACTTTTAATTCCATCCCTATTACAAGCTTACAAATGAAGTTCAAAAAAACAACTTTCCTTCAAAATCTTTTTACAACATATCCTACTTTATGAGGAAACAAATTTGCAATAATGGAATCTAAAGAAAGAAAAGCAATATTACATTTTTCCTCCACTCAAGGTGGTTAAATACATGATGTTTTTACATTGTCAACAACAAGGTTTCTGTGCTCCAAGGTGTTCTTCGTCAATGCTCCAAGTTCCAAGTAGCTCAAATCACAACCAAGATAGGGGGAGAGGCAACACTCTCCTCCCAACCAAAACTCAATGGAGAAGAGAAGCAATATCCTCCATTGACCCCCGAGCCCTAAACACAACACAATGAAGGGTGGTCTCCAACTCAAGGCAACAATACTTGCTTCCACAATACAATTTTCTTCACAACATTCAAGGTTTAAAAGAAGAAAACAAAAAGGAAACACAATTAACACAATACTTTTCAAAACAAGGCTTTCATCCAAGCCAACAAGAGAAGGAACTATGGGAAAGTTTTCCTTATGCCTCCCCATTGAGATGAGATGCCCATCCAAACCCTCCACAATAAAACTCAGGCCCCTATGACTCTTATGCCTCCCTCAAGTACCCCTTTTTCCTCCCATACTCTTATGCGTCCCTCCTCTTATAGCTCCTCAAGGACAAGGTAAGAATGTGAACATTCTTACCCAAGATGGGCATCCCTCTCAAACTCCCTCCACAATATCCTATTATACTCTTATGCCTCCCTCATGAGTATTTCCATAGACCTATCCTATACTACACAATAAGCATTCTATCCATTTTTCACAATACACAAAAGTAAACATACATTATCCACAAATTTAGCATAGAAGCAACAACAATATGAAAGTAAAAAAGAGAAGGTTTCCTACCTCTCCATTGGAGAAGCCTAAGCCAAGAAGCTTTGTACAAGCTCTCTCCAAAATAATCCAAGCATGCAAGCCCAAGCTCCTTCTTTTTTATTTCTCCCCCAATTCTTTCCTCTCCCAAAAGAAAATAAAAGAAAAGAACTCCTCAACAAAAACCTCCAACCCCCTCAACAAGAGAGGAAGTTTCCATAAATAGACAAAAGGGAAGAGTGAGGGTGATGTGGCTCCTTGTAGGATGCCACATCACACATCCTCAAGACCACCTCCCTTTGGTCAAATCAAATCCCAAAACACCATAAATGGGTGGTTGTGTTGAATGACATCTCTCATCCACATCCATCCCTCCCCATGTGTCTTAAGGCACAAATAAATGTAAAAAGGAAGACAAGTGCACTCCAAAGTCACATTTCCCTTCCCAAAACAATAAATAATCCCCTTTTTGGCTTTCCAACCCATAGATATGGTTGGTAAGGAGTTTTGGGAAGTGTGGGACAAGTTCAACTTGTCCCACAAGTCCCACAAAATTCCCCTAAATCTCAAATTCGAGATTCAAAGGATTTGGAGTGGTCAACACTCAAAACAAGGATTCAATACAAGAGGCGAAACACAAGGCTCAAGGAGCCAACCATCAAAATTAATTACATCCACTAGACTTCCCTCCAAAACTTAAAATTTAAAACAAGGTGTTAAATTAATTCTAAACATACTTAGCAAAAGAAATTTTAAAAGGACATATCAAATAAAATCACCTACTAAAGTAAGTTAAAACAAGTAATTAAAATTCTTACCCCCTTGGTCACATTAGAAAATTTCCCCCTCATGGAATTTTTTTTTTTAACACATAAAAGAATAAAGGTAACACAATACAATTTACTAGTTGCCTTGACAACCAAATGTTGTAACACACGACATTCTGTTGTGTTTGGTTCCCAATCCCCCTCATGGTTGTGATCAGGTTGTGTTTCTGTAAAATGCAAAATACCTCCTTCGGCCTTGCTGGCCATGTCAAAATGTCCAAAATAACCATATGCATGAAATTCATTAACATCTATACGTAATTCAATTATCCATTATTTCAAGGTTTTAATCACAACTTAATTATGCATTCCTTCATTATCCAAAGTTATAGCAATGTAAATTCAACAACTACATCTTACTTATCATGGCGAAGAAATCCAATGTTAGAACACGTGCAATATATCCATATAAAAATAATATCGGTATCCAATAGTCCGTCCATGAGTCAATGTAGATCATCTTTGAAAACAAAATCCAATCATAACCTAAATGCATCTAGTCACAAAACATCATGCTAATCAACGTAAGTATAAGTGATGTCCATATCCAAAAGTCTACATAACTCAAAATGATAATCAACTAAGTTTCATAGGGAAGTGGGCATTACATCCCCTCCCATTACACTAGACTTCCTCCTAGAAGTCACTGAAATAAGTGTGGAAACTGAGCTCGCAATGATGTAGCATCCTCCCAAGTAGCAGCAGTCTCATCGTACCTGTCCCATTGGACCCGAACCTGATCAATCTCTCTACCGCGAAGGCCCAGGGTCCTGCGATCTAAAATGTGCACGAGCTCCACCATCACCTGCCCCTGATCCTGCACCTGCAATGCAGTCCAATCTAGCACATGAGAAGGATCAGAAACATATCTCCTAAGCACAGAAATGTGAAAAACATCATGGACGTGCGATAAGCTAGGTGGCAATGCTAGACGATAGGCTAAGGGACCGAGGCGCTCCAAGATCTCAAAGGGACCCACAAATCTAGGAGCAAGCTTAGAACCTTTTCCATAACGGATAGGGCTCTTATGTGGTCTGACACAAAGAAACACCTTTGTGCCTACCTCAAAACTGCGATCTGTCCTATGCTGGTCTGCATACTTCTTCTGTCTATCCTGCACCTCCTGCAATCTCTGTCTGATCAAGGTAACCTCCATGTCCTGTAATAATGCTGGCCCAAGAGAAACCCTGTCCTCAATCCTATCCCAACTAAGAGGTGTCCTGCACTCTCTACCATATAATGCCTGAAAAGGAGCCATGCCTATAGAACTCTAAAAACTATTATTGTAGGAAAACTCCACCAAATATAGATACTCCTCCCATCTCGACTGATGATCCATCACGTACATCCTGAGCATATCCTCCAAAATCTGATTCACCCTCTCTGTCTGTCCATCTGTCTCAGGGTGATAAGCTGTGCTGAAATTAATCCTTGTCCCGAGGGCATACTACATGGTGGTCTAGAAATGGGAGGTGTACAAAGGGTCACGGTCGCAAATGATCTTCTGCGGAATCCCATGTAGTCTGACAATCTCATCAAGATATACTCGTGCTACTGCACTAGCCGTGTAGGTAGTCTTCACTGGAGAAAAGTGAGCTACCTTCATCAATTTATCCACCGTGACCATGATGGCGTCGTGATGGTATCTCGACGTAGGTAACCCAACGATGAAGTCCATAGAAATGGTGTCCCACTTGCACTCCGGTATGGCGTGAGGATAGAGAAGGCCAGCTGGATGCTGATGCTCGGCCTTCACCCCCGGCACTCTAAACAACGAGGATACAAAAGAAGCTATGTCTCTTTTAAGTCCTCTCCAAAAGTACAAGCTGTCTCAAGGTGGCGTGCATCTCTTCTTCACCCGGGATGGGGTGAGTAAGGTGTACGATGAGCCTCTATCAAAATGTCATGTCTCAAGCCTCCATTTCTAGGAACATATATCTGACATCTGTGTCTGAGAAGGCCATTTTCCTCTAAAGAAAATCCATCAAATCTCCCCTCAAGCGGTCTCTGAGACTCAATCTCTGCTTTGGCTGCAAGGTAGAAACTATCCTGAGGAAGCTGCTCCAAGATCCTACTCTGCAAATCTATGCCAATTGAGATGGCCATAGCCACATGTCTCCACCTACTCAAGGCATCTGCAACCACATTCTCCTTCACCTTCACATGTTCTATCTCCATGTCATACTCACAGAGTAACTCCATCCAACACAACTGACGAGCATTGAGATTGGGCTGCGTGAAGAGGTGGCGAAGACTCAAGTGATCAGTCCTAAGTGTAAATCTCCGGCCAAGAAGAAAATGTCTCCACCGCACTAAGGCATGTACTACCGCTGCAAGCTCAAGGTCATGGGTCAAATAATTGAGCTCATAATCTTTGAGTTTGCGAGACTCAAAGGCAACTACTCTACCCTCCTGCATTAACACACCTCCAAGTCCTGCCAAGGAAGCATCTGTGCAAACGTAGAACTCACCCTGAGGATCTGGCACTGCAAGAATAGGTGCTCTCGTAAGGCATTCCTTCTTGATGGGCGAAGGCCTACTCACATCTATCTCGACCATAAAAAAATTCTTGCCTTTCCACCGAAGAGAAGTGATAGGGTGTGCAATCTGAGAGAAGTCCTGCACAAACCTCCTGTAGTACCCTGCTAGACCCATGAAACTACGCACCTCGGTCACACTAGTGGGTGCTAGCCAATCCATGATGGTTCGAATCTTGGAAGGATCGACTGCGATACCTTCCCCTGAAATGATGTGGCCCAAATACTGCACCTTAGGCTGAAAGAACGCACACTTCTCCAAGTTCCCATAAAGGCGCTACTCGAAGACATTGAAGAACTGGCGAAGGTGCTCCTCGTGCTCCTCATGTGTGTGTGAGTAAATCGAATGTCATCGGGAAGGTCCTGAATACCCCATTCATCAAAATCATAAACACTGCTGGGGGCATTCGTCAAAAACCGAAAGGTACCACTTTGTGAACTCGTAGTGGCCATATCTCGTACGGAAAGCTGTCTTGTGAATATCTGTCTCGCAATCGAGCTGATGGTACCACGACTTAAGATATATTTTAGAGAAACTATAGCCCCCTTCATCCGATCAAATAAATCATCAATGCGTGGAAGGGGGTACGATTCTTGATCGTTACTTTATTCAAATTGACGATAGTCAATACAATCGAAGAGATCCATCCTTCTTCTTCACGAAGATCTTTGGTGCACCCCAAGGGGATACACTAGGACGGATTAGGCCTTTCTCTAGAAGGTCCTCAAGCTGCAACTTGAGCTCACATAACTCAGGAATAGTCATCCGATAAGGTGCTCGTGAGATAGGCTCTGTGACTGGAACTAGATCTATATGGAAATCGATCTCACGTGGGGGAGGTAATCTCAGTAACTCCCCTAGGAAAACATCAGCAAACTCTGATAAGATGGGATGATCATTGAGGGAAGGTCCTCTCGACTCATCCCTCACGATCGTCACTAACTGTAATGGCAAACATCTGACAACCCTATCGCGCACACCGCTTAAGCTGCATAGCGGAGATGGTGTGAATTGATACAGCCCTCCTAACTCCTGATATCACTGACTCTACTCCAGGATCATCTATGCAAGCAATAGTCTTGTGGTAATAATCCACTCTAGCTCTGTGAGCGGACAACCAATCCATGCCTAAAATGATGCCATAAGATCCTAATGGAAGGATCCAAAGATCAAAAGTAGTGGTGAAGGGTCCCAAATCCACTACACACTCCCTGACTAAGGAGTCTACAGAAATTTTGGCTCCAGAAGCCATCTCAACGTCCCAACTACGACCCGCCTAACCGCCACCACAGCCTACAATGCTCTACTAAATATGGTGCGATAAAAGAATCGGAAGAACGAGAATCAAATAATATGGAGGTGGAAATACCACCAATACTACCTGTCGTCTCAATCACAGTACTCTGATGCTCAGCCTGGTGGTTCTTGACCGCTGTGTAGATCCGATGACTCCGTGCCATATCACCAATAGTAGGCTCTGAGCTCTGTGTCTTACCCTTGGTAGGGTTATGTGCGAAATCTCTCCAATGATGTCCAACAACACAAGAACCATAACTTTTGCCTAGTCCTCTCCGGTGGGAAGCAGCTCTACAGTACTCTAGATGACTAAGATACTGAGATCCTAATGATCCGGATATGGACTGCTCGAGGCATCTGTTGTGAGCTCGTCTTGGACCGAGCTCTCGGTGCCCCCGTGTCCTGATGGGACCCCTAAGAGGAGGCCCCATACTGCCCGTCCTCTCGTGCATCGAATCTCCGAGGAGGTCGGTAAGGTGGGCGGGTCTCTGCTGCTGCTGCTTTGTAGTGGTGGCTTGAATGAATCCTGCCTTGAATTCTGTCCACCCCATGGAGGAGGAACTGACCCCTTCGACCTACTATCCTGCATCTGCTAGATTCGGCTCCGAACTCTGTCTCTAGCCTGCTGTGTCTTCCCCGTGTCTCCTCTGCAATATAGGCCTTCTCCATGGCCTCTGCTAATGTCTGTGGGCAGTGAATGTGTACTGCGCCACCTAGATCCAAGTTTAGGCCCCGAATGAACCTGTGAATCTGTACCTGCTCATCTTGCATATAGTCAACGTACTGGAGTAGGTCCAGAAATCGACTCTCATACTCAGCTACTATCATCGATGCCTGACGGAGGTCATGAAACTCGTCTATCCGCTGCTGAATAAATCTCCTGGGTAAATACCTGCTCCTGAAACGCTCCTCAAACAACTCCCAGGTAATCATCTCCAAGTCAACATGGAGCTTTTACTCCTTGGTCCTCCACTGAGACTCTGCTCCATCCTTCGAGAAGATGGATCGCAACACGAGCTTTTGTGTTGCTACTACAAGGACAGAGCTTGAAGCATCCGCTCAAGCTCACCAACTAGGCCTCTGCCTGAAAACCACCTGTATCACCCGAATAGTGAGAATGTCGTAGCTTCAGGATCTCCCTGACATGGTCTGCAGCTGACGTATGACGAATCCTAGATCTCTCTGTATACTCCTCCCTCTGTCTAGGGCTCCGAGACCTATCCCTATGTCTTGAGATCCTGTCCCCATGTCCTCTCTGTGGTGACTCTGACCCTAGCCGACTCGCACGCTTGAAATTCTCTGCTTTGTGCTCCTCGCCGTGTCGAGGGGATGCACAGGCATCTGCGATGGCTCTAAACTATGCCTAGCAAGTCATCCTCCCAAAGGCTCTGCGTATAGCGGCATTGACATCTGGAGTGCTTGCAAGATCTCGAGGTAGAAGGGCTGCTGACGTTTGCTGCGGCGGTGGTATATCTATTTCTATGTGAAGAGACCCCTCGTCCAATCTGCGCCTCCTACATAGATCAAGGCGAGAGTTAGTTCATCATTCTAGGTCTTGTGCAAGTTTTCAAAATTTGTTGTTTACTATAATTATCAACATTATCGTTTTATATTTTAAAATAATAATGTTCTGTACTAAGTTAAGTGTTCCCATTTCACATTTTCAGCGTGTGCCCAAGGGTTCCAGCTTCGAACCCCTGGCTCTGATACCAAAATGTAACACCGTGAAATAGACAACGCCACACTCACGAGAACGACGACGACGATGACGCCGCAAACAAACAAACATCCCGAAAATGTGACAATTTTTTTTTGAAGGGTGTATGATTAGAATTCACTCCTCTTATACAAACTAAGTGTACTAAGCATTAGAAATGAGGAATAAAAGAATCTTAATTTATACTTAATCATATTGGTGTAAGAAGTTTAGCTAAGATGCCTATTTCATTCACAACTATGAAGTTCCAAATTTTTGTTTTGTTTTTGCATTAAGAACATAACATGGCTATGATATAGTATTTAATCGAGATCACATTTCATAAAGAAGGTTAGTCGTATTTATTTATTTATTTTGTGAAAAGAGAACAAAGGGATTCAAAAAGTCAAGATTATAAGGCTCATGCACTAACAAGGATCTAATCTCGATGAAGAATGATAACCTCACAAAACTACTAGCACTTAACTACAACCATATGGCTACAATTTTAGTACAATGTTGAGCAAAGAAAGGAACACATACAAGCAACAATGAAAAGTAAAGAATACAAATATCACACAAATGACTTAGCCTTCAGAAGTAATCAATAAATTCCTAAATACCCTCGCCAAAATTAGCTACTCCGTTTCAATCCACACAGCTCACAAGTTAAATACATATTGTCAAAAGCCTATCATCCAACTCGTGCAAAGCCTAGTCTATTAACTCTGCACTTATTGATTTAGTGGGTTTGGACTTTGAGTTGTTCTTTTTATGCGGTTCTTTCTGGACCAATACTGACTTAATGATACGCAGAGACACAAAAAAATGAATTAGTTGGAAATCCAAGTCGGAGAGGGTGGGTGCCTCAACCATCTTATCATGTAATTTAACTCCCCCTGGCGTGCAAACGACTCCCAAGTGGCAGTAGATTTCAAATATTTTATTCTGATTTGTAATCCTATAATTCATTGCATCGGCCCGTTGTTCCCTCTGCTAGAGGATTATCTGAGCACGTGGACGAGAGGTGTGGATTATGAAAGAGCTCCAGTAGCGTGGGAAATGGAGAGTTACCTCCACTTTCATTGGGTGCTGCAAGGTGTGTGCTCGGTGGGGATTCCATAATCACGCCTATACCGTGAAAGCAGTCAAGCGGTGAAGGCACACAACAAGCAGTCATCCATCTATGTTGTTATCTACTCAAGCATTGAATGTATCTTAAATTTTTTTGGGATTCTCCTTTGTGAGATTTAATCCAAACGATTTAGAACAGTGAAGGGTGTTTAAAAAGAAGACAACGACTGCCCAAATAAGTCAAATTCAACGGGCAAGTTCTTATCCTTGGCCCTTTCCTCTGTTCTTTCTATCTATTTGGAATTACATTTACATTCAACCTTTTATAAATTTCAGGTTTCCATGGCGATAAACTACGATCTTCCGAACAATCGTGAGCTTTACATTCATAGGATTGCTCGTTCGGTCATTTTTGTCAAAAGGTACGGTATATCTTGGAAGATATTTCAATCATTAAGTGCAATGTGGACACTTCACTTAAATCGTGTTAACTCATTCCTTTTAAATTTTAAACCACTTTGTTCGTTTAGTGGCCCCTGGTTTTTACCTTGATGCCGAGATTGGTTTTTTTGTGTCAAATGTGCGGGGTGTTGCTATAAATTCTGGATATGCCATCTCATCAACTATGGACCTCTTATACCAACAACTATTTCTTGTCTATTACAACACTCTTAAATAGACAACCACAAAACTCGCTTTTAAGCATTGCAACAATTTAAATATTCTCTGTGATGATCGGTGCTTTGTGTATCAAGTTGTCTATCGGCATATCTCTTTGAAACATATCATCATTTTTTTATATTAGCATTTATTCTCTTAGACATGATTTAAGGGTGATTGACTAGTCTTGATTTTGAGACTAACTTTACATTTTTTTGGCGGTTATGAGGCCTCGCCATGCAGCTTGATATTTGTGAAGCTAAGACCACTCACAGTGTCCTAATCTATAAAAAAATGTTTAAAATATTTGTAGGCATCATGAACAAGAAGGTTTACACAACAAACTTCCCAATAGTATATTCACAAGATTGTCACAACCTTTTTTGGCACATATCATTTCTTGCAACTTTTAATTCTATCCCTATTACAAGCTTACAAATGAAGTTCAAAAAAACAACTTTCCTTCAAAATCTTTTACAACATATCCTACTTCATGTGGAAACAAATTTACAATAATGGAAGCTAAAGAAAGCAAAGCAATATTACATTTTTCCTCCACTCAAGGTGGGTAAATACATGATGTTTTTACATTGTCAACAACAAGGTTCTTGTGCTCCAAGGTGTTCTTCATCCATGCTCCAAGTTCCAAGTAGCTCAAATCACAACCAAGATAGGGGGAGAGGCAACACTCTCCTCCCAACCAAAACTCAATGGAGAAGAGAAGCAATCTCCTCCATTGACCCCCGAGCCCCAAACACAACACAATGAAGGGTGGTCTCCAACTCAAGGCAACAATACTTGCTTCCACAATACAATTTTCTTCACAACATTCAAGGTTTAAAAGAAGAAACAAAAAGGAAACACAAATAACACAATACTTTTCACAACAAGGCTTTCATCCAAGCCAACAAGAGAAGGAACTATGGGAAAGTTTTCCTTATGCCTCCCCATTGAGATGAGATGCCCATCCAAACCCTCCACAATAGAACTCAAGCCCCTCATGACTCTTATGCCTCCCTCCTCTTATGGCTCCCTCAAGGACAAGGTAAGAATGTGAACATTCTTACCCAAGATGGGCATCCCTCTCAAACTCCCTCCACAATATCCTATTCTACTCTTATGCCTCCCTCATGAGTATTCCCATAGACCTCTCCTATACTACACAATAAGCATTCTATCCATTTTTCACAATACACAAAAGTAAACATACATTATCCACAAATTTAGCATAGAAGCAACAACAATATGAAAGAAAAAAGAGAGAAGGTTTCCTACCTCTCCATTGGAGAAGCCTAAGCCAAGAAGCTTTGTCCAAGCTCCCTCCAAAACAATCCAAGCATGCAAGCCCAAGCTCCTTCTTTTTTTTTCTTTCTCCCCCCAATTCTTTCCTCTCCCAAAAGAAAATAAAAGAAAAGAACTCCTCAACAAAAACCTCCAACCCCCTCAACAAGAGAGGAAGTTTCTATAAATAGACAAAAGGGAAGAGTGAGGGTGATGTGGCTTCTTGTAGGATGCCACATCACACATCCTCAAGACCACCTCCCTTTAGTCAACTCAAATCCCAAAACACCATAAATGGGTGGTTGGGTTGAATGACATCTCTCATCCACATCCATCCCTCCCCATGTGTCTTAAGGCACAAATAAATGTAAAAAGGAAGACAAGTGCACTCCAAAGTCACATTTCCCTTCCCAAAACAATAAATAATCCCCTTTTTGGCTTTCCAATCCATAGATATGGTTGGTAAGGGGTTTTGGGAAGTGTGGGACAAGTTCAACTTGTCCCACAAGTCCCCCAAAATTCTCCTAAATCTCAAATTCGAGATTCAAAGGATTTTGAGTGGTCAACATTCAAAACAAGCATTCAATACAAGAGGCAAACACAAGGCTCAAGGAGCCAACCATCAAAATTAATTACATCCACTAGACTTCCTCCAAAACTTAAAATTTAAAACAAGGTTTTAAATTAATTCTAAACATACTTAGCAAAAGAAATTTTAAAAGGACATATCAAATAAAATCACCTACTAAAGTAAATTAAAACAAGTAATTAAAATTCTTACCCCTTTGGTCACATTAGAAAATTTCCCCATCATGGATTTTTTTTTAACACATAAAAGAATAAAGGTAACACAATACAATTTACTAGTTGCCTTGACGACCAAATGTTGTAACCACCCGACATTCTGTTGTGTTTGGTTCCCAATCCCCCTCATGGTTGTGATCATGTTGTGTTTCCTGCAAAATGCAAAATACCTCCTTCGGCCTTGCGGCCATGTCAAAATGTCCAAAATAACCATATGCATGAAATTCATTAACATCTATACGTAATTCAATTATCCATTATTTCAAGGTTTTAATCACAACTTAATTATGCATTCCTTCATTATCCAAAGTTATAGCAATGTAAATTCAACAACTACATCCTACTTATCATGGCGAAGAAATCCAATGTTAGAACACATGCAATATATCCATATAAAAATAATATCGTATCAATAATAGTCCGTCCATGAGTGTAGATCATACTGAAAACAAAATCCAATCATAACCTAAATGCATCTAGTCACAAAACATCATGCTAATCAACATAAGTATAATTCATGTCCATATCCAAAATTCTACATAACTCAAAATGATAATCAACTAAGTGTCATAGGGAAGTGGGCATTACAAGTGATGGGTATTTTAATTAGATTCCTATTCATTTTTTTCTCATTTTATTGTTCTAAAGTATTCTTTATATTTAGACTAAGAGGAAATTGTTGTAGACAATTAACATATTTGGTTAAAAAAATTCTATGGTAAAGGTTACAATATCGATTCCACACAATATGGAGTAGTTAGATACGCACCAAAGGGATGAAATCCTATAATATGAAGACAAATAGGAAGGGTCCAGAGATATATATATATATAGAAGAGCACGAGAAGGATTGGAAGGAACATAAGAGAAGAATGGAAACATTATAGAGAGAAATAAAAAATTTCAATAAAAAGGAAGTGGAAATAATTTTGGGGAAAGAAAACGATTTATGTGTCAATGTAAAATAGGATGAGTTACTAAAGGAGGGGGAATAAAGCATCCTCTAGAGAGTAAAGGAACTCAGAAATAAAACAACCAAAGTGATCAAGAGTGTGCATAGTAAATCATGGATCCTATAGAGAAAACTAAAAATAAATTGAGGAAACAAAAAAATAAGCCAAGGGATAAACGAGGAAAAAGAAAAAGAAAGAAATGATAGCCCATTAGAAGTAGTTATGAGTATATTTAGTAAGTAGTAGATACTAAACCTGGATAAAACATGATGGAAAACCTGGTATTGTGATAATAAAGAAAGAATAAAATATGAGGAACAAATGCTACATGACCCTAAGAGACCCATAGTGTAATATAATAGCCCTCTTCTAGGTTATATGTACTTGGATCTAGATAGAGAATTGATTAATTTCAATATATTGAATGGCATAGAACAATTCAACATTGTAGAAAAATTGTGAAGAAGATGAGAAAATAAATATTAAAAATCATCAATAAAAATTTAGAGTATAAGAAATTGATATAGGATAATTCATAAGAGATAGAGTTTTTAGTACATAGTGCTTCATCGTAGAGAATTAGGTTGCAGGGAAGTTATAAAAGAAAGGGATAAGATAGTAACATGAATGATAACCAGATCATACCAAGCCAAGAACTTAGATGTTAATCGACACCACGATTTATAAGATGAAAGCAATTCACTACAAAATTTTTACATAAAATATATGCAAATAAATGAGCAACAATGACATATATTATTATAAATTGAATACAATGATAATGGGTCTTTCTTATAGATGCAAGGAATAACAATCTAAGAAGGAGTCAAGATCATAGATCAAGCCCTAAATCAAGGGAAGAACTTGTCATCAAAGAACTCGTCAAGACCATAGATTTAGGAAAGAACTAAACATCAAGGATCGAGTCAATACCATAGATCAAGGAATGAACTAGTCAATACCATATATAAATGGGAAATAACTATACCCAACAACTATATAATATCCCCCGATATATAAATAAGATAAAACAAATATCCACACACATAAGTGGGTGAGGATAAATACAATAAAGGTCAATAAAGAACCTAGTGTGAGAACTTCACATCTTAAAGTGCACTTAAATTTAATACTAAATTTGAGGTTTCAAACATCACAAAGTCAAATAGGATTTATGTTGGGGCTAGGAAGTATAATGGCCTTTTACTCCAATCTTTTACTAGCCTCTAGCAATATAATGGAGCTACCGATGCTTGAACATTACTTTTTGACATATGAGTTGTGATAGTGTGGAATAGGGGTCATCAATGCCAATACTAAGAAATATGAACTAATATGAACACCGTAGGGAAGAAGATTAGAATTCGTATACTCATGACAATTGAGTTCGAAAAAATTACATGACATCTATAGTGGATTAAAGCAATAATTCAAAAGAAACAAGTTTGTTTGGGAGACAATTTAGGATCTAAATAAAATAAAATAGACACCATGAGAAATAGCCAGAAAATATGATCTCATATGTTATGAATAAATAAAATTTCAATTTTGATGAATCAAATAAACTATCTTGGTTTTTAGAAGGATTGCATAGTAAAATATGGTTAGAAACTTGGCAAATGAAAATTTTAACAAAAAAATCCGTTCAAGTGGTTCTTAGATTGGAAAAAATTGAAGACTATGGAGAGAGTAGAAATTCTAGTTTTAAAATTGAAGCAAAGATCGATGCAGTGATGCAAAGACTTGAAGAATTACAAGAAGGAAATAAACCTAGACTCAATATATGTTGTGCAGATTTTTGGAAGGAAGGATATCATAAAAATCACCACCAAAATATAAAATCTAAAGTATAAGCGGAATTAATCGGTGTTTTTAATTGGACACGCATTTAACAAATTCCCTTTTCTACAACATTGTGTAAAGTACCCTCATAATATGGTATATTATTTTTTCAAGGCCATAACATATGAAATAAAAGACTACTATGCATTTACGGATGCAAAGGAGGAAGTTACTAGGAATGTTTTTAAGTTACAATCTCAAATAGAACCTAAATTTCCAAATATTGTAAAAGAAATATAAATGTATACGTCACCAAATCCAATTATGCAATAAACTCCGCCTGCACCAAAAAGAAACCTGCAATGGATGACATAACCTCCTCGAGATAGTCTTATTTGGGCATCACCATCTTTGTAGTGAAATATGGATTGGCACCTCCTTCACATAAGCAATCACTTGGGTGGAAAATGCGTTCAGCAAAAGTTAAATACAGAGGATATCAATGAAGAAATAAAAATTAGAATACACCACTAAGACCATACGGAATATAAAAAGTACTATATAAAGGTGGATACTAGTAAAGCAGGACAGGACCCAAATTCAAACGATAAGAAGTGATTTGTTACGTTTACAGAGACTGAATCCATATTGTACAAAATTTCCCTTCAAATCATGAATCATACCTTTATTGTGCTGACTACAGGGTACAATCGTAGCACAATATCAATATTATCGTGTATTGCAGAAAAAAAGAAAAAATAAATACACAATGTCAAGATGATGAATGTGGTGTCTAGAGTAAATGGTAGTCTTCAATTTGTTACATGAATGCAGAGGAAATATCAAGGCTTGGAGCATGAGGATATTTTTATGGATCATAAAATACGCCAAGTACATAAAGATACCTATCTGTTCCCAAGAACAAAAAAATGAGCTATTGGATGAAGCTAAAAATTTACTCCTATCAATTCAAAGTAGGCAGGGTGCCACGAAGAAAATCAGTGCAACAAAATTCAATGTTTATGGACAAATGATTAGAATACCAAAATAGGAAGGAGTAGCTACATATTTATAGTATTTATTGAGAAAAGTGATTATATTGAGAAATGAAGATATCTCGCAAAACATATATAATTCTCTCAGAAATCTATTAGAAAGTGTTTCAGAAAAAGAGGTAAAGGTGAAGAAACTAGATTGGTATGTAAAAACAATGAATCATTTAGATGTAGAAAATTGGGTAAATGTAAGTTTGGGAGACTATTAAATTAGAGAGGCAGTGTTTAATTTTTGGATTAATGTAAACATGAGGCCAAGATATACTTAGGAATCAATTAGAGATCTTTGCTTGGAATATAGTCCTGTAACAGTCTTTTTGTAGACTGTGGAAGAGCAGACCTAATTGGATAATTACAAGACATTGAAATACATGTAGGAGAATCATGTTTGAATGGAGATTTTGAAGTCATAGACATGAAAACAAATGAAACACACTATGTACTATTGATTGGAAATAAGTTGTCCTATGATGGTAATATGATCATAAAAACAATAACCAATCAAATAAAAGAACATATATATGATTTTATTATTGTAATTCCTATGAGTAGGACTAAATAGTAACCATGTACCATCCCTACATAACAATTCTCTCCCTATTAGCATGATGTGGAAAGTTGGTATAAGGTGGGAAACTAGGAAAAAGGTTATGTCCATTGATGAAAGCCACAAACAATAAATGAAGAGTTCATTGAATGGAAAAATAGTATTTAAACCCACATCGATAATACATTCATAGGAGAATAACCAACATATTATATATGTTCCTAATTAGATCAAAGATATGCCAGCTCTATAAAAAATTTAACATGATAAAGACTTCATAGAGCCAAATGGAGAAAGCCATATTCCATGGAAAATCGAATCCTTAGTTGGGGATGATTCAGATGCAATTTTTAATCATTATAGAACAATGGAACATGAGATAAGACCAATGAATTTGGTATATGTTGAAGAAAATAATATTTTTTAGTACTTTGTAACTTTGAACCTAGATGCATTCTTGGTATAACTAAAAAAATATGTTCCTTAGACATAACAAAGAATAAGGGATATTTGCATCATGATATTATGTGCATAAATATAAGGTGCTAACCTGAGAAGAGGTCACATAAGTGTTACGGTCACGATTTGCACTAGACAATATGACTACTAAAAATGGCCTAGTTATTGCAAGGAAGAATGCCCATTAATATACTTGTAGGAAAAAGGCGGGTCTACGTATTCCTGCAAACATTGGCAACAATACTAAAAGTGCGGTATCATCACCTAGGAAAAAGAAGAAAAAATGCAATTACGGACAACTACAATATGATTTAATTCAAAAATTCACCTTTGAAGATAGTAATCAAACAGTGAATATTACTTTTCAAAAAATTAAAACACGCCTATGTTATGGAACTATTTATTTAGAAGAAGGAGCATAATTTCCAGATCCGAGATAAAATAATAGGAAAAAATACATAGTATATTAGAAAGAGAATGCAAATTAAGAAACTACAATACGGTATGGGATGATGACACAGACAATGATAACTAAAAAAATGAAGAGGATAATTAATTGTGTGAAATATTTGAACCAAAACATCTTGCCCGGTGCTACTAGAAAAGAAGTGAAAAATCAAGAAGAAGCGAAATTACACAATATAAACATAAAAGAAACAGAAGGATCCATCAGTGTTATAGAGACCGTTAAAAAAGGGAAGGAAAAATTATATGATGAACCAGTGCGCAAAAGGGTGGAAGACATTAGATCAGAAGGAATAGTAAAAATAACTACTGTGGGAGACCACTTGATGGAAAAAGTGATATCAAAAATAATGAAATTATTTCGAGACTATGAAGATGTGTTCCTTACTTAATTTATTAAAATAAAAGGAGTGGCTCCATTAACTGGGGAAATGCACATCTAATTGAAAGGATAAAAACATATAAAAATTCCATAGAGATTGAACCAAAATACGTAAGCTAAGGTAAAAAGGAATTGGATTAGATGATATAAGTAATTATAATATATCCAATAGAAAAATCAGATTGGGTAAGTATGATATTCACTCAATCTAAAATATTGGAGAAATAGAAATCTATGGACACTATAGGGATCTAAATGATGCATGTGTTAATGAACCCTTCCCAACTCCATTAACCAATGAGATAAATGAAGTAGTAGTATGAGATGATCTATAATTATTGAAAGATAGATTTAGCGGCTACCATAAAATTCCAATTGCACGAGAAGAGAAATATAAAACCACTTTCCCAACTGAATGAAAAAGCTTTGAATATAATTTCATTCCATTTAGACTAAAAATGCACCCACCATATTTTCCCGAGTTGTTACTCTGTTCAAATATGTCACTCATGATTTCCTATAAGTATACCTTGATGATTTGGATAATTTATCCTTGTTCAAAGAACATGTATCTAAGGTATGATTAATGTTTGAAAGATGTTTAGCTTTGCAAATTTCATTAAATTTGAAAAATAATCTTCACACAGTTTGGAATACAACTTGGACACGTATTGTGCAAGTAAGGAATTATAGTTAAACAAGTAAAAAAGTTATTTCATTATTGAGCTCAAACCACTACCAACACCCTCAAACATCCAAGTATTCTTGGGACATATATGATACTCTAGGAAATTTATTAGGGGATATGCAAACATAGTATAACCAATGTCGAATTTTTACTTATAGTTTAAAAGTTTGAATTTGTGATCAAATATATGAATGCATTTATGCAATTAAAAATGATGAGTGCAAAAACTAGTATTTTGAGATTGGTCAAAAAGTTTCCATGAGCATGTTGATACAACAGTTAGAAGTATTGGCTAAATTCTACCCCAACCAAAAGAAGGAGTTCGGACCATCCAATCCATTTTGCAAGTAGTAAATTATTACTCGCAGAAAGAAATTACAAATTTACATAATGAGAAGCTTTTATGAATTTTTCACTCTAGAATTTTAGGCAATATCTTTTAGCTCCTAAGTTTGAATTCTTCATATATCCTCAAACACTATGATATTTAGTGAATAAGTTACCATTTTTAGGTATGATATCAATATCGTTTATTTTATTCCAAGAATATAAGTTTAAAAAACATGAAACTAGGAATAAAAATGTAGGACCTGACCATTTGAGTTACATAAACACATGATAGAAACCAAAAGAACTAGATGAATATGCCTGGATGAACACTTATTTTTTGTTATCGAATACAAGAAAAATGGGAAGAGATTTCTTATTTTCTACAAGAATAATTTTTTCCACAAAACTATATAAAAAATTAAATATATATTTGATTATAAAGGCCTAGCTATATATTATCGTTATTGTATTCTTGTATAATCTGGGAGATGGTGAAGTATTGCGTGACAACGGTTGTACTAGATCATGATGGATAACTTTTACTACAAAAACTCATGAAGCAATTAATGAAGAGAATTTTGTAGGGGATGTCGCCATGAAAAATATATTATAGAGTGAAATTTGTTGGCCTACCTTGTTTCAAAATTTACATCATTTGGAAAAGAATCACAACAATTGTCAACAAGTGGGAAAACCAAATCGAGATGTGAAATTCCTCTTAATATCATGTTATAAGTCCAACCATTTGAGAAATGGGGAATAGGATTCATTGGTACAATCCACCTTCCATCAAGAATGCCTAGAGAAATATATATAATCAAAACAATGAACTATTTTCTAAAATGGGTAGAAGTTGCAATTACAACAAAATGAGTTGTAAGAGACATAAAAAATTCCTTAATGAAATAATAATAACTATATTTGGTTGTCAAAGAAATCAGTAAGTGATAGGGTAATTTTTTTGTTTAATGCAATCAAACTCCTCCCAAAAAAATTATTATTACGCACCACAAAATTAAAACATATCATCTACATGAAAATGGAAAGGAGGAATCTACAAATTAAATTAAGTAAAACATTTTAATAAAGATATTTAATGTGAAAAGGGATGATTCGGAAGATTAAACATGTAAATTGATATGGGAATACATAGGAAACTATAAAATAAACATAGGGAGACACCATTGAAACTAATTTATGGATTTGATGAAATCATGAAAATAAAATATATTGTATATGCACCATGTTCATCACATTATTTACTCACTTGGAAGACAAGGAGTATATTGAAATAAGATTTTTAGATTGGAAAAATAGAGGAATACCAGACAACAACACAATGGAAAACAAAAGATAAACATAACTAGATAGTGTGGCATGACCACAACCTATGCGAGTAAGTATTTCTAAATAGAAAAATATATTTTTGGTGTATGAAATTAGGTTTAAATAAAACCTACGAAAATTGGGCATAAAATGGAAAGGACTATATATCAATCATCACATCAAAAAATAGGGAATTATGATATTTAGGGATGCATGAGGAAACATATTTCCCATACGAATAAATTGATCTAGGTGAAACCCTATAACGTGTGATTACTCAAATGATCAAAGAAGACAATAAGTTCCTTGGTAAAGTGGTTAGAATAAGAAGTTGTTCATTTAAAAAAAAATATATTAGATATTTGTGTAATTAATCGGTGTGTGTGAGTATGTTTAGGTTAGCAACGATCCAAACAAGATCACCATTGAACATGTGTGTGAAGCATAAATGTTAAAAAAGGAAATGAATCCAATAAGTCCATGAAATATATATAAATAACAAGAAAGAAATGGAAAAATGCTAGGTCTAAAAATTTTAAAATAATAAAATCCATCTAGTAGTGTAGATCATGCATCAAATGCCTAAGATCTCATGGAAAATGAAATCCCAAAGAAAAAAATAATATAGGAGGTATGGAAAGAGATCAATGGTTAAAAAATGGACACTTAGAAATATATAAGGGTATAAATAAGAAAATCAGTTCACCAAGAAGTCATTTTTGGGTAATAACATACAAGAAACAAGAGTGAAGTATTGGTAGAGAGAGAAAGCCTAAAGAAACACCAAATATAAGAATAATATGAAATGAATCCTTTAATGTGACCTACTAGCCCAACATTACAAGAAATCATGCAAGAAAAAAATTTACATTCTATTTGTATCGATGTTGAAAAAGAATTCATGTGGACTTTCATAATACTCCAAATAACTAGGTGGAGTGACCCACCTGATTACAAGCTAGCATAGTTTGTCTTTAAAATATTGGGGGAAGAGCAACCAAAAGACCAAGTAAAAGATACGCAAGGGAATATTTTACCTAACGATGTGGTCTAAAGAATAGTTGTGCATCGAGAATGCAAGAATGTCTTACATGGGAGACCATCCTAACTCATGCAAATAATTATGAGAAATGTCACAATGAATTCATTTAGCTCTCTGAGCAAGGTTTTGTTCCCATTAACATTGCCAAAGTGGCCTAAGCCACAATACTACCACATTAAGGTATATCAATTATTCCTTAAAAACCACTAGAACCCCTATAAATTTCAAATTTGAGACTTTCCATGTTCATTTGCGCAAAGGAATAGGCATCCCATTAGGGGATATCACTAGACATGTAATAATAATTTTTGCATAAATAATAGCATAAGGATATTAGAGATTAAGTACGGGAGTAAACAATCATATCTAAGTGTAATGGACAACATTAAAAGAATATGGGATGATATTGTAGAGTTCACCTATCTTGAACTTATTACACATTAAGTGAATACTAATTCCTAAAATATCAATCGGGTAAGAGGAAAAGGGTTTCATTATGAGTGGCTCATCATTCTACTCTATTTCACACACTGGAAGGATCCAAAGGGCATTATAGCGTAGATAATGACTATTTTTCATAGGATATATTTGTTGTATTTATCCCAAAAAATCCCAACTTGAAATTCTACGAGCAACAATTATGGGGAAGATAACTAGGAAAAATAAGGGAATATGTTAGAAAAACCCTTGCATACATAGGGAGATAAGAACTTATATAGGCACATATACCATAATCTCTATGCTAGATGATGACACCATACTACAATAAGAAGTTTCCAATGCTAAACACCATAATCTCATCGCCAATTTTCATCAACATGGATATTACCAAGGATAAAATCAGTAGACAACATGACATGATTCTAAAAAGTTTTTACCTTTGTGCATGCATGTTCTAGAGAAACCAGATTAGAGGAAAGTTAGACATGGAATAATATGATATGGATAAATGCGTGACATAATTTGAATTAGAATAGTCAACAAGGGAAATTAAGCACAAAAGAGGAAAGTATTAAATCATCACATTGAATGAAGGTAATGATAAACAACAAAAAAATATAAAGGATAAATATTTACTTTAGAAGAGATAACTACCCTTCTTTTTTATGTTAGCTCTATCTAGAAAAATGAACTACTTAACCCTCACATTCATGTTGAGGCTTAAAGTCAACATTTTTGGTTTCGAGCTCGTTACCTATTAACTAATATCTAAAAGAGTGTAGAGGGAGGAAGGAGGAAAAAAAGAAAAACATGCATATGTTTTGTCAGAAAAATATTAACACGAATTTTTATTTCCCTCTTTTCGACGTGTTTGGTGCCTGGGAGACTGTTGGTAAAAAAAAATTTAGGATCCAAATGAAAATAAATTTCTGAAAAAATAGTGTATAGTGGTTAGGGAGAGTAAATAGTGAAATAAAAGAGAAGAAAATATAAATTAGGATAAGTGATATAGGTAATAAAATATGGAAAAGTATTCCTTAGAGAAGGAAATGAAAAGGAAGCTAATTATTACTTAGTTGTACTAGTGAATTAAAAAGTGATTATTCTCCCTCAACCATAAGATATTATTGAGGTAACAAACCGCTTGGAAAAAAATCATGTCCCATATCATTGGAAGGTATTATAAAAATGAGGGACTTAGTTCAGAATGAATGATAAATAGATGAGGAATTTGATCAAAGATTCAAGAATATAGTGTAGAAAATAGATGAACTAGCAAACGAGATGAAACAAATTGAATATTCATTTCAATATTGTTGCTTTATATAAGATTACTAATTAATGGAAAAGAGTTCATAACATTCATGGAAGCAATAAAAATGCAATCAAAATTTGAAGCCGAACCATAAAGAAGAGAGTGCGAATTACATTAAAAATAAAGAAGATGCAGAATGAAATGATGAAACTCAAACACGTACTTCATCAATGTAGTGAAAGAGGATACCTTTGGAGATATAAAATATATAATGGATATCATGAGGGATATCAAGGATATAATGGAAGAGGATACTATTGGGGATATCATAGAGATAATGAAAGGGGATACTAAAAATGTTATCATGGTAGGTATGGAGGAAATAACTATAATAGAGGAAACAACCATCATTATTAAGGAGACAATAATTATAATAAATGATGGTGTTAAAAATATAAAAAATATTGAGAAACGTTTCATTTGAAAATGTCGATAACATATTATTGGTGTGGTAAAATTTGACATATACTATAGAAATGTGACAAGAAGATACATACTAAGAAGAGATCTTACAAAGAGGAAGAAACAAAAATTGAAAAATAGGCCAAAAGAATATAAACATATGAGAAATAGAAATCCGTAGAATCGACCAAGACACAATAAGAGTAATCTGGAAAGCAAAGAAGACTCCTATGGAAGATAAACTAGAAAGCCAACAATTTGAAAAACAAGAGACAAGAAAGTTAGGTATCAAGGGAGAAAATTAAATTGTGACACTTTGTATGAGGATGTTGCGAGAGAAAATGAAGGTAAATTTAGAGAAAGAAAAATAAAGTAAAAAAAAGAAGAACCAATAGGAAATAAGAATAAATGTACAAGAGAGAAATGTTGGTATAAAAATATGATAAATAATAAGAAAAATATAATTCGATCAAAAATGGTATAGTATAAAAATGAACAAGATGGAACAAATAAGGATGGGGATTGTGATGAGAAAAAACAAGTAAAATGTGTTAGATACTTGAGAAGGGTACCACGAGATGATGATGAATAGAATGATTCATTCAGTCACTTGAAGGAAGGACAATTATACTAGAATGGAGGGACAAAGAAAAATCCTTGAGTAATGGAGGAACTATAAAATGAAAAAACCTTATGCAAAATCCACAGAATGCGAGATACAAAATACGAATCACAAATAGATACTCACGACTTTATATGCAAGATATAATCAAGGGTTAACTTCTTTGAAACATATAAATATAGGCAATTTATTCATAAAACATGTGTTTAAGACAAGATAAATGTTTAAAAGATTCTTCATGACTTACTTGTCTTGAGGATGAGAAAACATTTGAAGTCCGTGGATGATGCTAACAAGGATATTCATATTCTTAAGATTGTTTATGATGTTTATAAGATTTATATGAGAATTATAATATAACTTGGAATCCAAATGCATACTAACATGATAATAATTAAGAACATATAATAGTTTACACAAGGAATATTCATAAACACCATGATATATATGTAAATATTCACTAATTAGTATTTAATAATGTAAATAAGAGTTAAACTATGGTTACCACAAGTTAGTATGCATGAAAAGAAATAACTTTTTCCTTTTACAGTCTATATAATGATGCAAAATGATGAGGGAGGATAATATCAAAAATCTGAGTGAGAATATTTCATATAATAACGGAGATAAAAGAGAGAATCAATGTAACAAGTGAGGGATATGAATATAATCAAGTGAAAATATATTTTGATTCTTTTTACTTGAGATCAATACGTATGTGATATTTTTGGTTTGAAAAATTTATGTGTTTCTTATTATCTTTATTCATGTTTAATAAAGGATAAATATTTAATTTATAAGAGAGAGCTACCCTTTTGTTTGGTGTTAACTCTAGCTGGAAAAATGAACTACTTAACCCTCACATTCACATTCAAGCTCAAGGCCAACAAAATTAAAATCATGCCAATGCTGAAGAATCTCATGATTAGTGTTGAACAAGAGTATGTCACATAAGAGAAGCTAGTGCACAACATTAAGGAGGTTATAAAGGACCATGAAATCAATGTAGCTGCTCTAGAGGATGAATTCCTTATTTCCCCATTGAAAAATATGATAAGTGACACAAGAATTGTTAGTGTTGTGTGATTTCTTATAGTCTAAGAACCAACCAAGTTGTGTATTGGTGTTAGCACATGAAAATATATTCACTTACATAGGAATAAATCCAATAGAAAAAGAAAATTATGCAGCAGGTGCAAGAAAAATCTACCAATTAGAGTGAGCTACGAACACCAAAAAGACACAAAATCAAGGAGAAAAGAAGAATTAAAATTACTGTCCCTAAAATTGTAATCTAAATATAAATCACACTTTCTCCTCCTCCATCTCCACAAGAATTAATTAACCCAACCGAAATTGGTGCAATCAAAATAACAGCTACGTAAATAGTGCAAGTACAATAATTCATCATGCATACTTGTGTACGGTTAGTTGATAAACAAATACAAAAATCTAGACAAGAAGAAGATGTATCCAAATAACAATTGTTGAAGGATAAGGAAGTGGAACAAGAGTTTTAAAAGAAACAAGATGAGGAACAACAAAGAAAATAATAAGAGAGAGTGCACAAGGAATATGAAAAATAGAAGTGGAAGATATAAATTGTGCAAGCCGAGGCGAAGAAGGGCATGGAAATGAATATGAGAAAATAAGAAGAAGAAAAAAGTAGAGAGAGGAGAAGAAAAGAGATTAAGAAAAGAAGAAGAGGAAAAATAAAAGGAAGTAGAATAAATTAGAAAGAACGAAGAAGAAAGAAGAAAGAAAGAGGAGGAAAAGACAGAAAAATGAAATGAAAGTTGTAGTATAAAGCAGAGGCTAGTACATCTAGCGCAACACTCTAAGAGGCAAGTAAAAGAAGACAAAGGAGATGCAAAAATTTTTGGGTGGAAAACATAATCAATAACATCGATACAAATAATGTAATCTAATTCTCTATTCATCCCAAGTTCATAATGTACTTCTATAAATTACATAGACAAGTACAAAGGCTATAATAGCCCAGTATATAATGAGCACAGTAGAAGTATAGTATTATTAATTTCCATTACAAACACAAATTAAAAAAGAACATAGATTTTAAGAAAATATTGTAGTATCTACAATGCGAATAGCAAAATTAAAGGATAACTTATAGAAAAAAATATGCAATATGAAGTATTATATTAGATAAAATTGTCCTCGATCGGTCACTAACACCATATGAAACCAAGTCATGAGAGAAACAATATAAATAACACTTCTTGTAGATAATTTTGTTGAAAACTAGAACAGCAATGAAGTGGTAACAAATATTGCAATAAACGTAATCAACACCAAACACAAGGTAAATTACTACATAATGATACTCAAGGAGTATGTCACAATGATCAAGTAGGTTTAAACTCAAGATAAGAAGCTTACATTTTTACTCTTGGATTGGAACACATGGCTTCATGTTTTCATGACAGAAAACAAGAATGATATTGAGGCGGGTACAAAGTTTCACTAATAATGATGTTTGAGGCAGAGGATCAAAAACTTGCAATGGATTTGTATTCATCACAACAAGCTAGGGATAATGTCAGTGAATCATTCCCATGATGGAAACAAAATTTGTCAAGGAACAATTTCGTAGGATTCCAAGCATAGTGGATTAGAGACCAACTAGAGAAACTCATTCAAGATGTCTAGACTGTTATTTGTGTTCATGACTAATATTCCCAATATGAAAAATATGACCAACTATATGAATTTATAAAGGTCCTTGCATAATTAAAAATGTACTATAGACGAATAAATGAATCATTCATGGATTAGAATACATACGTGGAATAAATAGAGGTCATTATTACAACTACAAAGACAATGAAGAACACACCAAGGTTCATTCTATCAGATACAATTCTTCAAAGATCCAAGGCCATGCTCATAATACGATGCCACCATTAACTACTCATATTCAAAATCACAAGATGGGGTAGTGAAGAAGACTTAGCAAGACCAAGTAAATAAAGAACATCACAATTTTGTGGAAGGTATTTAAGTAAAAATTTTAAGTCCGAAAATATTAGTATATCGTAAGTCCTAAATATTTAGAAAACCCTTAAGGGTGGCCCTATGAGGGAGTTACCATAGATTGAAAACTTGAGAGGGTAGTCTATTAATAATTCTTCTTCATTGAAATCATGAAATGGTTGTTAATTAGTGTGTAGATAATGAAAATGGAAAACGATGTTGTTTGTGTCGATTGCAAATAGAGTAAGTTATAACACAATGCAATAAGTAATCATAACTCGAAAAAATGTTTTTTTCTCGATAAAAGATAACTTTAGGTGCTGGGAAAATGTTGGATAGTAAAATGTGATAGTAATACGACATGGATATAGTTCTTGATTTCACAATCCTTTTATATGTACATAGTATTATAAGACAAAATATATAATTTATACCCTCTCTATGTATAGGTAATGAATATGAAAAGCATCTCGAAGACTTGATAAATAGATGAGAGGACCTGGTAATTCAATAGTCATTGAATTTAGTATATAGTTATGTAACGAGTTGAAATAAGGTTGATCTTGGATCCTAATAGAAATTAATTTTGTATTGTTCATTTAACCATTTTTATTTTTACATTGCTTTGTTTAATTTTGTTTTGCATTATGGGATTCCTATGATATGGTACTCTTTTCTTAAATCATGGTATATATTTTATTACTCAAATGAAAAAAATTAGTATATTCCATGCTCTAATATAGAATTCAACATATTGCAATTTCAGATGCCATAATATAAGAACCTTTCTAATATCGGTATACTTTTATTCTCTACCTCTATTTAACTTGAGTACCTTAATGTGTTTTGAACTTTATCTTTGCAGAGTTTCTTTGAAATTCTATCAAATTCCAAAAATTTAGACTTATTCTTGAGAAACTAAACCCATGTTTTTCTACTTAAATCATTAATAAATGCCATTAAAATATGAAATTCCTCTAAATGATGAATTTTGTAATACTCCATATAAATCAAGACAGACATAAGATCTAATTCTTCCCTTACTCTATAAGACACTCATGCTAGGAAAATTTTCCTATGTTGGTTTACCAAAATAAAAAATTCACATGAAGTATTTGGCTCATAAATTGGAGGAAAAAATTTAATCCATTTTTTTCTTATGTAATAAAATTTAAGCTAAAACATGAATATGCACATACCTTGGATGTCAGAGCCATGCTTGTTATAAATATGTTTCCTTGAGATTTTCTCCCACTTCTCTTTGAGTTGTGTTTTTATTTTGACTTTTAATCCGGAGTTAGATCATCTAGTTGTTAGTCATGTAAAACTTTTAAATCAAATTTTTACTTATAATTCTATCTAGTTCACACATTAAATCCTTAAAACATCGTTTGTAACATGTTTGTACAAGTTTCCAAAAAGCATAAGATTATCTTTTAAACTATGCACGAATAAATATCTAGGATATCGTTTCTTTCACCATTCTTAGTAAAGATATTAATTATCCCTTTTACATACTAGACACTTTGTTACCATTACCGGCTTCACTTTTGACTTCACATATCTTTCCAAAATTGTAAACAAATGTCTATTTCTGTGGTAGGATTTCTACATGCACTATCCAAAAACTAGATATCGCTAGATCTCTCTTGAGAAAATTTACAAGTGATAAACGATCCATAATTTATTTTAGACATGTTTGAAATAATTACATTTTATTTTTCAATATATCATTGTTTCTTTGTACATTTATATGCATAATGAGAAAATTTCTTACAACAATAAGACTAAATTTTTGAACTAACATACCTCTCAAAATGTTGTTGAGATGGATTATTGCTTCCATGTCCTCTATTAGAATTTATGTTTTGACTTGACCTCTCACCTTGATCTAGACTACTCCTTCCACCTCTGTGGTTTCTACCTCTTCCTCTACCAAAATACACTTCTACATCAATCTGGATGCATTCTCCAAGGAAACGTTATCGTCCATATTAATCACGTATTCATAGGATAATAGAGATCCCATGAATTCATCTCAAAAAAATTGTGTTCGATCTTTATATTCTTCAATTGTAATGACAATAATATACAATTTACTAGGTAAAATTTGAATAACCTTCGTATAAATTTTTGGTCAACTATATCCTCTCCACAAAAGAACTCGGTATATGAACTCGATTCTTTCATTTGAAAATTTACAAAAATCCTTGTAATTATTTGTAACTTTTCTATTTTCACCTGGTTGATCTTTGATATAAAATCTTTCATATATCCCATACCCTCTTAGATCTAGTTACTATTACAATCCTAATGTTCAAAATAGGTTCATCCATAACTTGTTGAAATAAAAATAGGATTTTTGTAGCATTTTTTTATTCTTTTCTATATGTTTGTTTTTTCAAAATTTAGTTAATACATAATAGGCTATGTGACATCAGGATATAAAAACCATTATTAGTAGATCCCATACGTTTTGAGAAGAGAACATTTTTTCATCTTGATAGACAAAATGTCATAAATCTTACTCAAAAATGGAATATGAGGTTGTGTGACAATGTTTCATATTACCACCATTTACTATAAATATCTTCACACAACAACCTCTTTCCAAACTAGCACATAACTAGAATGATAGTAGTGAGGATAAACAACCCACACCTAGGCTTCACTAGATCTAGATGGTGTGTTCACATGCAATTGAATTTCAACTTGTGTATATTTGTAACCCTCTTAATTCCTTCCTTCCTTACATGTTGTTATACTTCACTAAGTGATGCCATAAAAATTCCACACAATAGAAAGTTTGGGATATAATCAAAATAAGATAAAAATAAATTACTAATTTAACCAAAAGAATGCCATACAAGGGAGGATATGAGAGCGTCCTTTTAGAAAATTCTATGGCTCCTCTTCTCACCGATAAAACTTCTAATTGACAAAAAAATATGATTTGCAATAGATTTTGGGCTACAAGAGGAAACAAGTCATAGTAGTAGTCCCATTGTAGACTTCGGAAAGGATATAAATAAGAAAAAATAAAAACAACACTTGGTATTATGATATATAATAAAATAGTCTTATCCGATACTAGAATTAAGGAACAATAAAACAAAACTAAGACAAAATGTGTAAGAAAGCTTAATCTTCATTAAGTTTTCTATTTAGTTTTTACATCGACAATATATATAAATGTTTTTCTTAACAATTGTATGAAGATTACAAATCTTTCTAGACTGCAAGGTAATGGGTAGATGATGGATGGATGGTGGAAGACTTCTATTGGATGGACAGGGGACAATGGATGACTTTTCTAGATGGGAAGTGGTGGAGAAATTACTACACCTAATAAACCAGGATCGGGAAATTTTTTTGTAATACGTATATTACTTACAATAATTTATAAATTGGGTTTAAAATGTTTAAAAAAATTTCACAAGCTTGAATAATTGGAAGCATCATTTATACTTTGGATTTGTTTCTAAACTCCACATAGTTATGGGCAAAAAGCAATGACTTATTTAGCACACATAAACTGCGTGATGTCATTTTTTCAAACTTCCTTTTAAATTGACTTAGCGGCTTATGTGTCGTTCCTTCTAACATTTCATTTTAACCCATTAACCATGTCAGCCTTGGGCCACAACATCATCATGACCCATAGATATGGAAAGCCTCAACATTTTCCCATTTGGAGGAGGCATTTTTATAATTCAAAAGAAATAAAAATTTAAAATTACTCTTCTCACTGCGTGACTCCATAAAATGAAAACTAATCCTCTACCCAACACGCATAATAGAGGAAGATTAAAAAAATTAAAAATTTAGTTACAATATTTTTAAATAATTGTGTTTTCTTACGCCCAACACCCAAAACAGAGGAGGCATTCGAAAGTTTTTAAATCCTTGTGTTTTACTATAACCATTAAAAAGAATAGAGGAGTTTAATGCCAAGACTTCATATTAGTTTATGCCTTTCACTCTTAATGTTAAATCCTTGTGTGGGTGTATATAAGACCATCACTATCACTATCACCAACACCATGACTTTACCAAAAAGAAAAGGTAATTTTTGGGTAAAATATGTTTTAAAAACCCTTTTTGTTTTACATTACAATGTTTACATCTATGAATTTTGATCATTAATTTGTATTAGTAAGTTGTATTAGTAATTACATTGTGGGGATTTAATATTAGGAATTTGTATAAACACATGTTTTACAAAAGTTATAGGTTACATCTAAGTTGTTCATAGATGTCTCGCTTTTCAATTTTGTTAACTCCTTGTGTCGGCATCATATATGATAAGGTTGAAAGACATTACAGGGAATGAGAATAATTGTTGTTATTTTTCATATTACCCCTCACTAGCACTAGTGACATCACTTCACCAAAAACTAAAAATTAATTTGTGGGTAAACTCTAATTTCAAAACCCCTATTGTTTTAAATTACAATGTTTACATCTATGAATTTTAATTAGGAATTATATAATGGGGATTCAATATCATGAATTTTTATAAATAGTTGTTTAAAAAAATTATTGTTAATAATTATGTTTTTCATAGATTTCCACTTCTTGAATCCCTATTTGTTAAAATTTATATTGGTTCTTGTTGAAGAAAAAAACTTCTCCATGAAGATATGTTATGAATATTTTTGTATGAAATATTATTTTAATATTATGCAAATGGATGCTTGAAAACAAAAAATGTGGTCACTATTACACCACATCCTAACCATGGAATTTGATCGATTGCGTAATCGATGCATTACAATGATAGAATTTATTATTCTCTTGCCACCATTTTGAGTTGCACCTAATAGAGAAAAGTAGTTGACATTGCAAATTTTCAATAGAAAATGGTGACGAAGAAATATGGAAGTAGAAGACATGATTGTTACATCTAGGATGTAGTGCTTCTTATCATGGATTCATAGGTCACACATAGAGATGTGGTTACAGGAAGATGGAAAAAAGAAAATATCAATGTAATTAAATGAAGAGACTACCTTGGAACATACCACAAATTTACCTTGTTTTTACACCCACCTCCAAATGGCGAATGGTCTGGTTTGTCTAAAAATATTCTTGCATGGTTGAAAGATGTTAACCATCAACTAGAAGAAATTGAAAAGTGGAGGTATGAATAATGGAAAAAGTTCATCATTATTGTGATGAGTGTGAAATTGTATTATAGTGGGTATTCCTACACCAGCCTTTGTCACTTACCATAATTCCATATATTTTGGGTACAAGTGGAAGACAATGCATTGGTAAATTTATTCCTTACTTTTCATAAATATATTTTGTGCAAGTGAATATCTCTATAATGTTAGTAGTAGCAACTAATTCATCGTTATCATTCCTATGTATGTCGTATTGCACCTACTAATGTTTTCATATAAGAAATGTAAATAGAAACAATGATTTCAATGGGTATATTATTTGTTGCATTTCTTCTTGTTAGATTATACAATGTCCCATCATAGAATGTCAATTGGCATGAAGGAAAATTAAATTTATAATTGGATTATATTTTTAATCAATAAATATGTCGTTTGACATGAATAGGATTTAGGCCTTGTTTAACATATATGATAATGAGGTAAGTTTGATTTGTACAAAATACACAAATTTAGGGCTTTTATAGTAAAATTAGGTTTTTTTGTGTATTTTAACATTAGGGTAAAAATGGATGAAATTCACTTTGAAACCAATCCTCACACAGTAAATGCATTCAACATTCATACCTAGCAATATCAGATCATGGAATATTGAATTCACCTAGTAAATGGATCAAATACACTCATAAAACCTTATTTCAACATGAAGATTGAGGGCTTAGTGATTTATATACAAGAACATGTGATATGGAACTAAAACTTTGTACACTCTAAACTCTCTGTGACCATGAATATTCTAATTTTTTTACTAATTTGGATCGATAGATCATATTTTTGACCTATGTGATAGTTTGAGGCTGAGAACACACATTTAAATCTTAAAAACCACAAAACACAATATGATACTTCAAAATAAAATTTATGTCTTGTATTGACCTCCTTAAGGTGTTAAAACCATCACGGTGATGAAAGAAACCCTGATTTTCCTACTATCAAATTCTAGCTTATTGCCCTGTCTAGTTTTAAATATACAACAATCACAGTTTTCACAAAAAACATGCAAAATGCCTTGGAAAATTACTTTTTAAAAGTTAAAACACTTCTTCGATTCCATATAAAATCTTTTTAAGAGTATTCATTACCAAAACTATCATGCAAAGATATTGTTTCCTAAACTTTTACTCCTAAACCAACTCTTAAAGTGACTCAACAATCTCTTAGGAAGACTCAACCATCAACTAAATATGGAATTTTGATATATATAATTCGAACACCAATATGATATCATACATGATAACTCTCTCATTGCATGGATCTAAGGCCCTTAATTATCGTATAATCCTTCTTTATTGTAGTTTCACGAACAGGGAAAGAAGCTTGTGTAATTTATTAATGTGAAATCAATCAAAATACATTGGTATGATATGAAATACTTATAGGTATTGTACAAGTGAATACGAAGAAAATAAGTTACACATCTGCAACAATAATCCCGATTAGATAAGCTTCCAAAATATCATACAAGAAGCACAAATGAATAATGATAATAATATTGTTAAAACAATATAACAACACCCATAGTGTTTTGATCACAAACAATGAGGTGGTTATGATTAAATATAACCATATAAATAATAAATAAATACACTAATTAATATGCAATACATAATTAATATAGATAAATAATAATTAACCTAACATCACCCCCTTAATTGTGCAATGTCTTAAGGGATGAGGAGAGGAACTCCTAAACAACTCAAAATTGCCACGTGAAAATGACTTCATGAAGATATCTAATCTTTTTCAAATGTTGGACATAAATGAAGTTGTATATTGTGCTTCAACACATGCTCGCATATTAAATGAACCTATACCTTAATGTGTTTTTTTCTTTCAAGAAAAATTGGATTGCAAACAAGTTTGAGAACACATTTGTTGTCAACATACATGGTGGTCGGTTTGTCCTTTTGTATTCCAAGTGCTTCGAGTATGCGGCGTAGCCAAATCACTTCACGAGATAGCTTATCTGCAGAACAATACTCATCTTCTATTGAAGAATGAGAAACAAAGTGTTGTTTATTGTTGCCCATGATATTGGTCGACATATCATAAACAATACAAATCTTGAAGTGGATTTTCTACTATTAATATTGTCCGCATGATCTCGAATCCAAATATCCTAACAAGAAGAAGTTATCATTGTTCTTGTATTCTAGACCAAGATGTATTGATCCTTTGAGATATCTCAAGATGCACCTTGCTTTACTTTTGAATGAAAAACTTTGGGTTCGTACATGAACCTGGATAGATAGCTCACTTTGTAAATTTGGTATACGGTCTAGTGTAGGTCGAGGTAAATGAGACTCCTAATCAACTACCGATAAATAGTGGAACTTACCTTGGGAGATGGATATGAATGAGATAACTGCAATTTGTTCTCCATAGGTGTAGCAATTCTTCATCCTAAATTTCTCGAGTGTTTTCTTGGTATATTTCATCGAGAAAAAAAGATGTAATTATATTTTTTCATACTTCCAATTCAAGACAATAGTGCATCATCCCGAGATCGGTCATGTCGAATGATCAATTAAGATCTTTCTTCAATGCATCAATCATCCTCACTAAACTTACAACAATGACTATATAATCAACATAGACCATGACAATCACAATCTCCCCAATTTATTTTTGACGTAGAGATTGAGGTCGAATGGATTTCTAACAAATCAATGTTGTACGAGATGCTCATCAATTTTGATGTACCATGCTTGGGGTGCCTATTTAAGGCCATATAGATATTTCTTGAGTCTCGCATACCTTTGGTTCTTGACCAACTACTACATATCCCTCAAGTTGTGTCATGTACCCTTCTTCTTGTAAATATCCATTCAAGAAGGCACTTTTTACATCCATCGATGGAATTTCCAACAAAGCTGTGCAACTAGAGCAAAGATCATCCTGATCATTTTGATCTTAGTTTTGGGACCAAATGTCTCTTCATATTCAATGCTTTATTTTTGCATACCCCTTTGCTACAAGTCTTGTTTTATACTTTTCCTTTGTCCCATACTTTTTGTACTTTGTTTTGAATATCCATCTACATCTAACGGGTTTCTTCCTTGGTGGAAGATCGACAATTTGCCAAGTGTATTTTTTATTAAACATTGATATTTAGAGTCTATGGCATCACTCGAGATTTTGACTGTAGGGATTCTTTGGCTATAGAAGGCTCATCAAACTTAATAACCCTACTCATCAAAGAAAAATTTAACTTCTTGTCTTTCTTTTTTGCTATGAGTCCTTGGTTCGAGGGTGGATGTATATGGTGGAGCATCCATTCTTACATCTCATAACATGCTAGTACACCACTTGGGCATACAATGAATTATTCCCACGGGTCATGGTTCTATCATATCAACACCATCATCCTCATCATCAATTTCATCATCTATGGGAACATCATATTCATTTTTAAAACTTGTGAAGAATCTACATCAGGTGAGTCCAGAGGAGGAAACTCTACTTCCTTCTTCTTAAAAAACTCAACATTTCTATTGTCTAGACTTTTCTTGTCTTTGGATCAATCAATTTGTACCCAAGAGTCTCTTCACTTGTACCAAATGAAGATGAATTTCTATGACTTCATGTCCATTTTATTTCTATTCTACTTGGGTATGTGAATACTTTCTTTCCACTTGAATACTCTAAGGTGTACAATAGATGATTTCCACTTTCACCATGCTTCTTGTGGTGTTACTCCGTAAAGAGAAGCTGTGGGAACTCTATTTTAAAAATACATTATTTTCTTCCCTTCTTCTACCCAGAAAATCTTTGCAAGTCTAGAGTCATTGATCATGCATCGTAAAATTTCAATGATAGTACAATTTCATCTCTCAACCACATAATTCTTCTATGGTGTGTGTGGAGGATGAATTTTTCAACGAATGTTGTGAGTTTGTAGGTGGTATTTGAACTCATTACTGGTGAATTCCCCCTTAATTTGAGTAGAGAGTTCTGATGTGATGAACAATTTCATTCTCAACACCTACTTTGAACTTCTTGAAGGTTTCAAAAGCTTCACTTTTCTTGTAAAGACAAATAATCCACATTTTTCTTAAATAATCGTCAACATAAAGCATGAAGTAGTGAAATCCAAAATGACTTGATTGCATCAGACTACAAAGATCGGTATGAACCAGATCAAGCTTACCATCAGCTCAATATGTACTCTTCTTGAATGAAGCTCTATGTTGTTTTCCTATTACTTAGTGAGGACACTTTTTTGTATCCTTTTGAAGAGATTGTATCCCATGTACCATATTACATCGGCATAATGTCTCGAGATAGTTGAAACTAACATGACCAAGTATGTGATGCCACTGTTTGTGCCGAGGTAGATTTCTAAGCCAAAAGTGCATGATCATCTATATGGACAAAATCAAGCTGAATTATGCAACCCACATTGGAGGCTTTTACAACTATCTTCGAGCCTCATTATTTGTCTCAAATCAAACACATTTTCTTGCCGGAATGACTATCAAAGTCAATTTTTAAGTTTTGATCTAGGATTTTTGGTGATAGAAGATTCTTTGTCAACCTGGGACATGTAAGACATTTCATAGTCTGTAGTTACATAAACCAAGGGATAGAGAAATGTTCCCAATTCCCGAGAACTATATATATATATGAAGAATCATCTCCTAACGAGACATGGTTTTTCTAAGGAGTTTCCCTCATTGAGGTAAAGAAGTCTATGTGGCTGGTCATGTTTTGAGTGTCTCCTAAATCAAGATACCAGATATCGCCAGATGACATGGATGGTTCACTTGATCAATCGAGTGTAGAAGAAGTATTCATTATCTAAATGTTCTTCTTTCTCATCAATATTTCCTTACTAGTGGGGTCTTCTTTTCTAGTTCCCTTTTTTCTCCCCTTGACTTTAGTTCATATGTCCTATGTGATATTTTTGTTTATGAGGACCATATTTTCATGATGAACCTTTCTTATAGGTGGTATACTAACAATCTTTCAATTTGTGTCCTCTTTTGCAGATTGGGCATTGCTTCTTTTATTGTTTGTCCCCTTGATGTTGATATTAATTCTAATGTGGGGAATTTTGATAGGAATTAGTTTTTCCTTTACCTTTTCCTTTCCATTTTAAATAAGAAGAAAGTTCCTACTCCTCTTCATCAACCTTGTTGTGCATGACTTCCTCTTCCTGCAGTAGGTTTACCAGTTTGTCAAAACTAATTGTCGTATCTAAAAATTTTAGTGTTGTTACAAAAATGTGGTAAGAAGAAGGGAGAGATCTCAGAAAAAATGGGAACAAGAGCTTTAGAAATGACTGCTTCTCTTAGGGATAGAAATGAAGCCCTCAACTTTACAACTCTTATTAAGAAAGATTGAATTTTCTCATTCTTCACGAACTTCGGTGTGTGTAACTAAATTTGTGAATATAGTATGACATTCTTGTTTTTGGCCTCATATACTATGCTCAACTTATCCCACACTTATTTTTATGTATCGGCATCTTGAATGTGGGGTTGCACATTGTGGACACTCCATTAAAGATGATAAGTTTTGCCTTCCGATCGATTTATCAAACTTTCATTGTTGTGTTGTATCAATTGGTGATCTGGTCATAGTACTAGTCACACAATGAGGCCAGATCTCTTCAAACTGAAGTTATGTCTTGATTTTTTTCCAGTAGCATAGTTGTTTCCTCCGAGTAGGTTTAAATCTAGAGGAATACAATGGGGCATTGGTGCCCATTTACTGAGATATCAATAATAGGTTTTCCTCTTATCACTCTCGGTATAATGTCTCCCCATCTATATACCATCGATCGGATATACCGAACCTTTCTATATAGGTGCCCTTCCGATATACCCTATGGTACATGGAAGAAGCTCGCCCTACCTATATACCCGAGTTACGTGAAAGAGGTGTTAACATAAGTGAAATAATTCCATAAGTGGTACCAAGATAGTACTAAAAGGGGTCCGTACGATTATTGACACGGCTCAAAGAAATATCCTCATATGCGCACGTAACTTCACTATATACTCAGATAATTTCTTAGTCTAGATTTATGTCATGCAATCGTTCATAGATAGATGGTATGGCTCATAGTGTGTGCATTGTGACCTTATTACTCCCCATCGATTTAAAGTTTTGATTCCTAGATGATGTTGTTACAACTATATTAGGCATTAAGTGTAGTAGTAGTCGTGATAGTTTTATCCCTAAGAACTTCCTAAAGGAAATGTATATACCAAACACTTTGAATGAGATCTAGGATATGGTGAGTGTTTTTGAACCAAATTTAATTATTTTTGAGTACAATATTCTGCTAGTTTCTAAGAAGTTCCAAATTTTACAATTGACTATGGAAACCTGCAAATTAGTACAATATACTGAAGCATAGGATTACATTCAAAAAATTTGAAAAATTGAATGGCGAGAATTTTTTTTTAGGGCCTTCGTCGCCTCTAGAGCCTAGGCAACATGTAAAGAATTGCAAGAAACTAGCAGAAAATGCAATTTTTAGCTATCCCCTCTTTGGAAAATGTTGCTCAGAATAAAAAAGAAGGCCTAATAGGAGAACATAATTTTTTTCCCTAAAATCAGGTTTTTCTCACTAAATTTTTAGTTGGTTGTTTAGTGTTAACTAAGTTATTTTTTTCGCTAAGTTCTCCTCCAAACTTGGCGGTTTCTCCAAATGTGCTGCTAAGTTCAAATTAGTTTAAACATCAAGTTGCAGTGGGGTTTAAACCCAAAACCTCTCTTCCCCAATTCGTTCCTCTTATCCAACTTGGCTCTATGAGTGCTTATTTATTGAAGTGAAGCAAATTATATTTAATGAAGATGGAAAAAGACTCACCTCTAAAAAATGTGACATTGCTGAAGTCCCATGTGGACTACGAGTTTGAAGGGGGTCGGTTAGGGTTATATTTTACTCAAAAAATGGATCCCGTACTTCTTTATCCTTTACGTTTTATTTTCCACCACTTGTTTTGCTATTGTAGTGTATTCTTCAGCATTCTGTGGTTGTTGCTTGAGTTTGTATTCGTGACTTTTTTATTTGTTTCCACCAATTTCTATGTTTGACTGATCCACTTTTGATTTAATGATTGTAAGTCTGTGTGGAGAATTAAAACCTCAGCCCTTTTTTTTATTTTTTTACATCATGAGTTGTTTTAACTGCTTTGTTTTCATTATGCAGGATTACTTTCTTCTGTTATTTGTATGCAGGTCTGACCGAAGGAGGATGGCTCAGCCAATGTTACATCATAGTGTGCTCCATAAAGCAAAATACACATCTTGACTCATTATGGAGCATGAGTTTGTAATGGTTCGATTCAGTTACGTGGGTTGGCCACAATAAAAATGCCCAAGCAAATAAATATAGCTCGGCCTCATACAAGAGGGCTTAGTTGATTCTCCAAGAAGAAACTTGGTCAATGAACGGCACGAGCTCAGTCTAAATCCTTTGTAAACAATGTAACCCACCGAATTAACAAAGAACTCATCCTTTAGCTTGGTTTGTGCTCGGTGATAAAAAAGCAGTATAATCTGAAAGCTTCTACAAATTCATAAAACTACCAAAATATCCTCTATTATTATAGATAAAAACCACTGATGGGGAAAATAGTTTTTTTTTAAAATTATTTATAAAATAGCATCTAGGAAAAAAAAAAATCTTGGTCTAGGAGGCACCAAGGCAAAAACAAAATTCCTTACAAACACACGGAGAATGAAAATGAGTTATGGAGATGCGGAGCGATTTGGGTAGTTCTTTGGAGGAAACACATGCTCTCCTAGAGTGCGTAATCTCCTCAAAAATTTATGCTTCTCTCTCCAACCTTCTCGCTTCTGAGATCCGATTCTCGCTATGGTACCAAATTTACTTTCACAAATAGGGACGGAAGCTTGTGTAATTTATTAATGTGAAATCAATCAAAATAAATTGGTATGAGCTGAAATACTTATAGGTATTTTACAACTAAATACACACAAGAAAATAAGTTGCACATGTGCAACAATATTCCTAATTACATAAGCTTCCAAAATATCATATGGGAAGCACAAATGAATAATGACAATAATATTTTTAAAACAATATAACAACACCCATAGTGTTTTGAATACAAACAATAAGATGGTTATGATTAAATATAACCATATAAACAATAAATAAATACACTAATTAATATGCAATGCATAATTAATATAGGTAAATAATAATTAACCTAACATTTACCATGTCAAAATTACTCTTTACTGACTTACTTACAAGCCTATT